>OX401407.1:36833081-37243081 GCA_947846245.1 Cerastoderma edule | reverse complement strand
CGCCAATTATCTTGGCGGCTGGCCTTGATCAAATCGGTTTGCATAAGCATGAAGTCGCTTCCAGCACTATAAGCGTTATTGTACACATACGCATTACGGTACTATCCGTGTTATGGTCCCTCGGTATTTTGGACGAGTGATTAGTCATTAAGTCTTAAAAGGTGTACACTTAATACGTCTCTGCAAATATCGTGAGCGAAGTCACTATGGAAATCATAAGGGATTGGATGTTTATGTCATTATCAAAAATAACTCAGTTACAAGGCTACTAGTGACTGCTATCTCCCCACTGCAGTTTCTCTCCCGTACAGTATTCTCGATTCGTATGGCAACTGGCCAAGTGTGAAATCATGTCGCAATGACATCAGCCAGCTGTACGACAAGGAAATCACAAAGACTGCTTTAACCCATGACCAAACAATAACGACATTTGACCAGTTCGTTGCAGACGACTCTAGAAAACATTGTGGGAAAAGGAAGGAATTGCTCGTTAAGATTTCTCCTTTTCCCACAATGTGTTTTGCCCTTTCAGAAGATTATTTTAAATTTCATCACTTTGAAATGTCGTCTGCAAACTCTTTCAATTTGGGACAGTTGAAAATTATGGCGTTTGGTAAAGGGCTAAGTGAGTACCAAAGAAAAACCTGTTGCATTGAACGTCATCCTGACAGTCACACAAAACAACCCTTTCAAGATGTCCTTGGGTGATCATTTTGAAAGGGTTTCACTAAACATTGGTCTTTGGGCTAAATAAGTTTATTGTGATAAGTTTTACAAAAGTTATTCAATAAATCCTATATTGTTCGTACTCATTTAAATCCTATTAAAAGAGCGAGTCTAATGAATACCAAAAACATAGGACTTAAAAAAGTCACCAAGAGGTAAACTTTAAGAAAAAACCCTTCACCACACAACACAAATAAAAGACAAGTAAGACACGATTTAATGGATTTTCCTACTACATTTTTATTGACGATAATATAAATACAACAACAAGAGTACATTCACAAAAGGAGTGAGATAATACGAAACAAGTGCTAGTTAATGAAGGTATGGCCCTGTGCTAAGAATTTAAAGCTCAAGTACTGAATCCAAAAAGGCTGTTCAAGAAGAAGTTATTTTGTTAATAAGTTCTTTCAATACAGTTAACCCGGAGTTAACAAATTTACCGTTATGTTGGGGAGTTTTGGGTGTCTCCGGTACTAAGCCAGGGGTCTGAGGTGTAACCTAACCATGACCGGATAGATGATGTGTTTGTGTTATCTCCGGATTTTTTGTAATTTATAAATTGTCCATTTCTAGTCTTTCAGCACAATATACAGTCTCCTAATGTAGACCTTAAACAATGGTTATCTTGCACCAACGAACATATACTAACTTGATTTGACTAGGGTCTAGGGGGTTTAATGAACCTGTATAGTGCTTGAACCGACTTCATGTTTATTGCAAACAGGTTAGATCCAGGCCAGCTGCCAAGTAAATTGGTGTGAGCCCTGGGCAGCTCGCCTGTTATATAATATGTTCGCTACAGTTTCTTTTTTCATCAAAATGAAGCAGATATCTATGGTTTTGAAAAGCAGAAGACACAAAAATCTATTTTAAGAAAATTACCCAGCAGTCTAAGAGTTAACCCTCTATTATGGGCATGCATCAGAATCTGTTGACCAGAACTAATGAACACCAACCAAAAAGGATGTGTTTCTTTTTTTCCCAGAAAGACTGCATCTAATAGACCTAAGTCACCTTATAATGTCCCTATATCTAGTAGAGCATTGCAAACTTATCTCAAACTTTGACAAATTACCAGATATCCGTGACAACATTATTGCTAGTAAGGGTCGCAAACCCACTGTGACTTTTACTCTTTTTTAAACCCTGTTTTGGCTTCTCCTGAATTACAGAGTCAATATCAGTCTCCAAATACTGATCATTTCTCTCTTTAGATGCTGTTTTCTCACCACAATGTCGTTTACTGTTTGGTTCCATCAACTCTCTAGACACAGCTCCCTTTTCTCGAGCGGATTTCAGTGATCTGTTCTCAGAATCTATTTTTCTGTTTTTAGAAGCAAGCCCTATGTTAGGGATCTGGTGATGAACTTCAGGCTTTTTCTGTATGATGTATCCCTGCTTCATTTCCTCAATAGCCTGGACTGTGTGCCTCCGATCGGTTTCCTTTTTATTCCCACTTTTAGACGGATCCACCTTTGTCTTCAGACCAGAAAGAGTTTCTTTAAAGGCTAATCTGGACTGTGCAGCATCAAACATTTTAGATCTAGAATTCGTCTGCCCATCACTTGTGACAGGTACTGATGTTTTCTCGCTGCCATGTGTCTCTGTGGTCACATGTTCACTACTTTGTTGATTGGGTTTCAGCAGATAAACAGACAAATCTATGCCATGTCTAGCTGCATTCGCTTTCCCAGGAGTTAGAGCACCAACACCACACGGAGTCATTTTATCTGACCTCTTAAAGGGGGTAGGTTTCTGTTCCATTGTGTCAACAGTGTCTGCTTCCTCGGGTACCGGCGAAAGGGATTTCTCTGAATGCAGACTCTGAACAGATCCAGAATGGTTACTGGGATCTATTGATAAACTGGAAGTTGTTGAGGTAGACATGAAAGAGTCACTTCCACTCAGGGCACTGGACAAAGTGGACTTGTTAGGCAAGCTTTGCGATGAACCTGATTTGTGGCCAAGTGGCGTGACGTGACACAGAGATTCAAAGGAGGGCGTCGACATTATGATAGGCGTCCTTGGTGTTTCTAACACACCCAGGTTTTCTTCGCAGCTCTGTGCCCGTTGTTGTTTGTTCAGCTTAGTGCAGTGAGCTTCAACATAATCCTTGGTCCTTTCTTTAGTATTGACCCTATCAATTGGTTGAAACGAACTCAGGAATGGCTTTTCCCTTGAAGCTCGTCCATTCTGCTCTGACATACTCTCAGAATTCTCATACAACTGAAGATTTTCACTAAACGAGATGTCTGGCTGGGACTTATGTCTCTTTTTCAGTGTACATGAACTAGCACCAGTAGTGGCTGTATCTACCTTAGTAACTGATGGTTTATATTTAAAAGCATTAACCTTGCGACCAAGGCTAAGGTAGGTTTCGTAGATTTTGTCACTAGATGCGGCTAGAACTGTTTTTTTCTTGTTTTTAGCTAGACTAGCAAACTCAGGTAACTTTTTCATTTGTTCTATAACATTTGCCGGTGTACTTGTACTTTGAACCCCCTGTTTCTTATCCACATCCATTTTACCATGTAAATTGCTGCCTCCACTTTGTTTGTGTTGCCCAGATTTGTCCGTGAGAACATCAATACACTCATAATCTGGATCAGCATATTTCTTATTCCTGTTCATCTTTTCACTGGTCGTTTCATGTTTGTCTAAATGGGCCATTATCTCAGCATATAAACCCCCACTGGATCCAGCTTCCACTGGTTTATAGTCCCTTTCAACTTTTCCTTCAGTTTTCTTGTGTTTCTTGATTGGTTTAGCATACATTTCTTCCAGCTCTTCCATACTTGGTCTCTTGTCTATAACGGGCTTGGAGTACATACTCAAGTCTGGTTCATCATTACTGGAGTTGAAAGTCTTCAACACGAGTTTATTTCTCCCATCAACAGGCACTATGCAATCAACAGGGTCCTGATAGTGTCCTGATTCCTGTTTCACAAACGATCTCTCCTTAACTTTATCATATGGATCAATATAATCAGAACCATCAGATTTAACAGAGGCCCCATCGTTACCCATCTTGTGAAGACTTTCCACCCTTGGTGGGGGTGGTGGGGGGACATGCGGGGAATCACTCATACTCTTACAGTTCAGCTCTGTCTCAGAAGGGGGTGGCGGCCAATCCTCGCTGTCAGTTGATCCCGTGTGGGTTAATGTTGGGGGTGTTTGTGTGGAACAAAGTTCCAAACTCTGGTTTGCATCACATTCACTGCTATCTCCCACTGCCCAGGAAAATACAGACACTTTGTATGGGGTAGCACCAATGAATCTGAAAAATAAGGAGAGCAAAATTAGGATGACTTAGCCCTTGACCAATCAATCTTGATATCTTAACTCCTTTCAAAAGAATTCTTTAATAATAAAAAGAAAAACACAAAAACCTTTCCAGAAGAAAACTTTCCTTTTTCCAATAGCTCTTTCTCTCCATGCTTAAAAATAGATTCAGAATTTTTTAATGACTTGTTAACTCACTGTTTGAGACTAACCATATCTAATGCTTGGTAAAATATTAACTCTTAGAATGCTTGGTAATTTTCTTAAAATAAATTTTTATGTCATCTCCTTTCCCAAACCTTAAACACCTGCTAAATATTGATGAGAAAGGATACCAAGAGTAGCAAACAGGTTAGATCACAGGCAACCCACCAATTAACTTGGCGGCTGGCATGTATCTAACCTGTTTGCATAAGCATGAATTCAGTTCCAACACTATAAGGGTTAAACATTCACATTGATCAACCAGACTGAAGGTTCACCACAACTAAAAATACTGACACAAAAAGTCTCTGACAGCATATTTACAACAAAAATTTTTGCCACAAGCACATTTATTAAGTGTTATCTTACCAGGTCCATTTCACAACAATAAACATCATAAAGCCTCCAGAAGCAAAAATCAAATTGCAAATTCCATTTCAATGTGCACATAAGGTTAAATTCAACTCTAAACCAAATGTATGGCTACTAATCTTCCTAAAGTGAAATTGTGTATTAAATTATATTAAAGGATGGAGAGTTCTTGTAGGTTAGATGATAATCATGAGACAGAGGTAAAAATTCTTAATGAATATAAAAAGCAAACACTAGCATTAACCCTTAGAATGCTGGGTTATTTTCTAAAAATAGATTTTAGTGTCATCTGCTTTCATATCTGCTTGATTATGTTAACTAAGGTTCACAGAACAGCAAACAAGTAAGATCACAGGCCTTCCGCCAATTTACCTGGCAGCTGGCCGGGATCTTACCTTTATGCATAAGTATGAAGTCGGTTACAGCACTATAAGTGTTAAAATAGGATTGTTTGGTTCATCACATATTGTTCAGAAAAAAAAGAGTGTTCCAAAAGTAGACTAAATTCTCTGATATTGTAAGCACATTATGTGAGACATTCAATTATGCTCTGCCACAAAGACAAGGAATGGCACTGAAAAAAAAAAAGGTTTCTGTGCCACAAGAAACCACTTATACTGGTTTATGAAGATTTGTCAGATGAAAATGTTTTATAACAGACTTACTGAGGAGAGGGTGTATTCTGCTGGTCCCCTGACTGTTTTCTGGATTTCACAGACGGGACCCGATAATGAGAGGGCTGTATAAATGAAGAAAGACAATTATATATTATGGTCTGTTAAGGAGAAAAATATCTTTAGATGTTGTATGATCGGACTTGGATAAATCTTTTCTTCAAAACCAAAAAAGAGAATCTACTGTAACACTATTCTGAAGAGTTTACCCAACCTAAAATTATCAAATTCCCCCATGTGACTCTTGGCAACTGGTTTCAATTGAAGGTATTCACAGAACAAACAATGGCAAGAGCTCGAGCACTTAAATCTTTTGATAAATAATTAAAATCTGTTAAAAAGGTTGCATTCAAATCTGGTGGTGAAGCAAACATGTTAGCATAACAAATTTTCAGTGAAGCAGATGGGAACATAAAGCAATTTCTGTTCAAAAGGGAAGAAAATCCATTAATATGTATTGTGCTGGAACCAACCTCATGCTTATGCAAATAGGTTAGATCCAGTGCAGGCCTGTAATCTAACCTGTTTGCTACTTTGAGTATTTTTCCTCATCAAAATTAAGCAGATACTAAGGTTTTGGAAAGCAGAAGACACAAAAACACATTATTTTTTAAGAAATTAACCCAGCATTTAAAGGGTTAACTAAATAAGCAACTTTAAAAACCTACAAATCAAAAACAATAAAAAAAAAAAATAAAACTTAAATTCACCAAGGAAGCATCAATGACATCTTGACATAAAAATTGTTATGCAGTTGACCTCTCAATTATAACAAACAAAATATTTTCCCCTCAAACACAAAACTTGCTTACCTCATCTGTTGAAGGGTTTTCCTTGTTATAGACAGGATGATTATTGGGGGAATCCAGGGGCACAACAGATACCTGAAAGCATATATTAATCAGTTTCTATTATAAATGTAACTATCTCTTTGTAAAAGTAAAGTTTATCTATTTACAAAGTCAACTTGCCTTAAATACCAAAAAACAATGAATAGTATGAGATATCTCAGGACAGTTTAATTTCATGTGTGTCTTTGAAAAGATCGCATGTCTCCCACAGGCTAATATGTGATCATTTCGACATTTTTTTATAACTCAAGCGCCGTAAATGAAATTCTTAAGGCATTATAGCTTGACATTGTACTTAAACTAGATAAATAATGGAAACATTTCTTTCCATATTATTTGATATTAAGGTTAGAAGAAAACCTTTTGAATTTTGGATCAGAAAATACCAATCCATCCATTTTATATTTAAGTTCTTGAAGGACTCATTTTTAATGTCTAATTTAAGTGAGATACAATAACCACAAGCATATATAAAAAGTCAAAAGTTCCGCAAATTAGGGAAAGTCAAGGTAACCCTGACATCACCAGAATATTGATCAAAAACCCTTCTTACCAGTGCCACATCCTGAGTAGACGGAAAAAGCTGAAGTTTCTTAGACTTGAAAACCTTGGGTGGGGTTTTTCCAAATGTTATGAAGGGTGATGTTGGGGGCTCCTTCTTTGTTTCAAGGTCGCGACCTTCTTGTGGTAGCAAGCCGGATACACTTGTTGAGCCTTCGGTTAGGAAGTTAAATGACCTCTGAGCAAGCGGTGTTCTAGGGCTCTCTGGTAGAGTGGAGGATTTGTAGTATTTCTAGAAATAAAAAAGGATTTAGGTGGTTGTAAAGGTAATGATTTTCTAAAAATAGGTTTTTGTGTCGTCTGCTTTCCCAAACCTTAAATATCTGCTTATTTTTTTGAGGAAACATACTTAGAGTAGCAAATAGATTAGATCCCAGGCCAGCCACCAGTTTACTTTGCAGCTGGCCTTCGTCTAACCCGTTTGCATAAGGATGAAGTCGGTCCAGCACTATAAGGGTTATTAAGGTGGCAGCGGTAATGAGATTTTTAAAATGGCTTTTAAATGGGTATTTCCAAAAAAACAAATATATTAATAGATATATATCATAACTGCCAAATGCTTAAAATATATATGAGTAATTGGTCACCACAACAAATTGATGCTTAAATTGTATAGGCATTTAGCCAAATTTAAATTTCTTTTATCCCAGTGTTTGTTGAAAGCATTTACCCTTTCGATACTTGGTTTTGTCATCATATGCTTCAAATTAGATTTGAACAGTGGAGACTGTAATTATTCAAAGAATTAGAAGGATAGTAAACACTGTACACACTTAAACCCATTATGAATAACTTACCTGTTCAAGTTTGTGTTTATTCCATAACCTCATAAATTGTTTGAAGTAGGATTTCAGCTTTGGAGACGAGAGTGATCCTGCATTCTTACCTTTCTGAATATGAGAAAAAGGAAACAAAAAAAAACATTGTTATATGTGAACTTCAGATTATATTGATATGGAGGATGGATTACAGATGATGATTATAACTAGAGGAAAAGTTTTTCTTTTATCAAATATATGGAAGACAGTGGTCCAGGGGTAGAGCGTCAGTCTCCAGACATGAGGACTGTGGCTTCGAATCCAATGAGAAAAGGTTCTGCCTTGTGACTTTTTATTAATCCACATTCGGAGTGAGTACTGGTTATGTATCCAGGAAGCAGAAGTGAGAGTGATTAATCTAAGTCTTAAAGACTTGTTTTACAATTGAAGAAAGATAAATTAGTTTAAACTCAACAAAAACCCCATCTCATTCAATAACTGTTAATAGGTTGATACCTACAGTATACTGTAAAATCTTTGATGACATGAGTTTTATATAAACATAATGAATTTAGTCAAGCTTAAAACCCTTTACCAAACACATAATTTTCGACAGTCCCAAATTGAAAGAGTGCGTAGACGACATTTCAAAGTGTTATGAAAATGGAAAATATTTTTCTGAGCAATTTCTCCTTTTCCCACAATGTTTTTCAGAGTCCTCTTCAACAAAGTGGTTAAATGTCGTTATTGTTTGCTAATGGGTTAAGGTCTTTTTTAGGCTTAATACTGAGGTGGCACCATTTTTATACCTGTTGATTTAACATTGCCATGGATCAAACTCACACCACCAAAGCAATTCAAATTTGTTACCAAAATATTTGTCTCAACATTCGAAAGTCATTTAAATTGAACACTTCAACAATTCCAATAAAAATATCAATTAATCTTTTAAGTCTTACCTCCTCATAGAGCCACATTTTGAACTCTGACTGCTTGCCAAGAAAATCATCCATTGATATCAAATCTAAAATAAAACCAGATGATTTTGGTCAGTTAATGAGGGTTAAAATAACATGATATGTGACTCTATTTATCTAGTGTGGATGAATGCCATGTTGCATATGTTTGGTGTTTAATGCCATACCAACAGTTTTTCATTTATGTAATGGCTTTCCTGGATCAACCAGTACTAGGCTAGGGCTCAAAAGTGAAGTGCCAAAGGTCTCTACCTGGAAACCAGAGGTGTTGGTGGGGCTTGAACCTAGAACACCCGGGTTCCATGTCCCCTACCTTAATCACTGGCTGTGGCAGGACCCATGAGGAATACCATGTGCCTTTGTATTTAAACCACTGGCCAAATATCATGGACCCTGATGGACCCTATTTACAACCATTCAGTAGATTTTCTAGGCCTGGCAGCGTTTTTTCTTTGGTTTTTATACTTCTTTATCTTGTAAATGCAAATGTTGTTCCATGTATATGACATGGGCTTCTACTTTTTACACACTAGTCACAGATTTAAGATGTAATATCCTTTGAACATGGATAATATTTTCTCAACATTTCTTGGACTAATTTGTTATTAAACTAGTCTGTAGTATTTTTTTAATGAAAGATCTATAGTGCTTTTGATCATGAGGTATGGTCAAAGAAATTAAAATAAAAAGGTAATATCTGAAGCATACAATCAAAACAAGATTTCTGTTGGTAAACTGGTCTAAGTTCCTGAAGCTGGTCCAAGATATAATTTGGAGTTGTGATAAAGCCGTGCAAAAAGAGGCTGGCAACCAATAGTTACTTTTTTCTACTTTCTTCCTGTGTTCTTTTTCCTTTTTCTTTTCTCTTTTAATCAGCTTCTTTGCAAATATCTTCTGCACTTTACTGGCCTTTTGCACATCCTCCGTTTCTAAAAAGTTGAACAAAGATATCAATTAACCCTTTACCAAACAGAAAACTTTCGACTGTCCCAAATTGAAAGAGTTTGCAGACGGCATTTCATAATGTGATGAAATTGAAATCTTATCTTCTGATAGGGCAGAAAACATTGCTCGCCAAAAGCAATTTCTCCTTTTCCCACAATGTTTTCTAAAGACATCTAAAAAAGTTGTCAAATGTCGTTATTGTTTGGGAAAGAGTTAAAAGGCATGCAAAAAAGAAAAAGAATGAAAAGAAACATCATAAGATGTTCAGTGTAAACAAACAATTTGTCAGAGAAAATTGAATAGTTTCATTACCTAACCTAACAACATTTCATAAATGAGCAAGAGAGGTGAAATCTGATTTTGATTTACAGGTCCAAAAATGCAACACCTTTTTCTGAACTTGTCCACATTATAGTTATATAGACTATATAACTATAATGCAGACAAGTTCAGAAAAAGGTGTTGCATTTTACTATAATAGTAAATTTCAGTAAAAATCACTAAGGTTTTTGAACAAGATGGTCAACACAGATATACAATTGATTTTGTAACCCCTAATGAGTCTGCTATTTATCTAAACATTATTCGGAGTAAGTGTTGACAAGACAGTGCCATCGTGCAAGTATCACTTTAAATTTCTTTACAATCTTAATTCCTTAATTCCTCTTTTTTTTTTACAAACATTTAACAAGGACACAAAGCCAGATCTGACGGACTGTTTTCATCAATATTTAACATAAAATGTGAAACAAAATCAAATTCTTCCCAAACGGACATTTTTGAACAAATTATCAACTTTTTAACTCTCTACTGTCCTTTATTTTCCTGACTCATGGTGACAAATTTGCAATTAGGAGCAATTCATCCTTTTGACACAGTTTTTCATCATTTTGCAGAAACTTCATCAGAAGGTAGTAAAAGACCATGTGAATGGAAGTATTTCTCTCATGGTAATACAGAGGTTTCATTAAAAGCCTGGGATGGAGATTTCTCAAGCTACATTGACCAGAATCCCCCGCTTCTTTGCTCAGTTTTATGATAAATCTACTGATGATGTCCCCCATACCCCGCCTACTTTTGCAAATCACCCTCCAACTACAAATAAAAATGAAACCCCTCTGTAATAACTGAGAAATGGTTATTATACCAGACTCAGTAGTAGAGACATCAGAGAAGACCTCATCCTGTGAGTCTTCAGCACCTTCTAGCAAGTCATCAATGGAGCCAGACATGTTTCTGTGTCGTTTCTGTAAACTGTCAGGGACATCTCCAATGGATGATGGTTCTGATCCTCTCTTTTTGGACCTAGAAATAAAAAATAAACGTGATAGATAAGGTTAGAAATCATAAGCCATGGACAATACCATGTTTTTTTAGCCAGTTGGTTACAGGGTTGATAGTCAAGTTGCGATTCTTATGAAAAGATAGCATTCTAAAACAAGTTAACAGTAAACCAAACAAATGCTTTCCATATCGAGTTTTCTATACAGAGGGTTGTCAATAATTTTTTGTAGTAAGTGGCAAACTGTGGATTTAAGGAGGCTAATGAAACAAACACCCACTTCTCATGATTACCTTTTATTTTTTTTTGTTATATCATATGACCAAGAACTCATTTGAAGTGGTCAAATTGGCCAGCTCTTATAGTGAAAACCCTCAATACCCCTATAACATCACCTTGACAACGGAAATTAATTTGGTCAAAAGTATTAACGAAACAGAGTTAGTGTAAATATTTCAAGTATTTCTATGGCAGTATCTCTTATAGGTCATGTGAACTATTGAAAGAAAGGTGAGGAAAAACATTCAACCAGAGTTTCACCACGACTTTAATATTGAACTGATGCAGAATGCACAAGCAAAGAAGCTATGTGGCCTGCTTACAAATGAACTCTACCTGAATGGACCCTTCTAGTCTATACACAAGTTACTATCATAAGAAGACCATGTACAGAGGGGGAGTTACAGACCATATAGCCTTTATCCCGAAGACCAAGGTATACCTGGAAGATTTTTTAGAACAAGAATGATTATCAGTTTAGGAAACTTTCGCATTTTAGAACAGCACTAAAGCTGATTTCCATTAAAAGAAAGTAATTAGCATTCAATGCTCTTTGAAGATTTTAACAATTGGAACGAAATCATAAGCCCACTTTACTAAGTGATTGACTGTTGCAATAGTCTATTACAAACCACATGACAAACATGTGTTGAATTATCTCGAACCCGGAAATTCATCCTCATATTCTGTAAACAACACAGCTTGTCAAATTCTGAAGTAAACAGTGGACCTTCCGTGGGCCAATTTAATTGTTGTAACCATTGATAATGTGTCAATTCAAGCGCATTTTCATAAGGACGGGATAAAACGCATTTATACCTGAATAGATCCATCTTAAACGTGTTGAAATACGCCTGATTAACGACAGATATCAAAATAAAATCAAAAGTTGCGCCATTACAAATTGACCGGAAGCTGCATGTCAATTAGGAATTACGGTTTCGCCCTCATTACCATTCTACTCTAAATGGGTTCGCCCTAATCATTGTTCGTGTTTTTAACCTGGTTTTCCCCGTGGTATTTATACCTACTCTGTAGCTCCTATTCACTACATTTATTATTATTGATATTTCATGTTATTCCAAACTAGAGGTTTTATTCTTTAAAAAAAAAACACCAAGGGTTTAATTTCTCATGAAGTAATCCTAGTGGATTTTCATATTTTTTATTCAATTTTCAGGTTAAATCACACAAAATGAAACGACGTATTACACTTACTTTATGGGTTTTTTCCTCGCAAAAAGGTACGACGGTAATTTAAAGGAATTTGATAGGTGTTAAAACATTTGTTTGTTTATTCCGTGAACACCGTTACTTCTTGTCTTGGTCATCAAAGCTATTTAGAATTAGTTACACATCATCAACTATTCTCCAATATGACTTTGTTTGTTAATATTATGGATTTTAACGCCGTGTCAACAATGTTTCAGTTATTTTTCTGGTTTAAACAGTCCAAAGTTACGGCTCTGAATTGTTTTGTCAAATAATATCGATCCCAGAGTTGTCCAACATGAGGACATATACTAATTGGCACAGAGGTATTTATTTAGTGTGTCTGTCACATAATAGGAAGGATGCAGGTTCAAACCTGCGATAGGCCATACCAAACACATCATTTGCGGGGCAATGGCTGGTGTATTCTGGGTAATGGGACAATCGTAACTACTTGGGTATTTCCGTGAGCTGAGGATAAACATTGGATAATCAGTTCAGATCGGGTAATAGGGCGGGAAGCACGATCGGAAAGTCACACCCCGATGAAAATGTGCAACACTGGCTTTGATAAAAGGATCGCCACAGTGTAACTCAAAATCGTTGAACATTCGTCTCATATACTTTTTAATACTATTCGTCGATAAAAAAAAAAGAATGTTAGCGAAAAAATTTGCCACGCCTCGATACAAATGTGTCCGACACAACTGTGGACAAAGAATACTGTGTGGACAGTTTTCCACGTAATAACAATGTGGTGGACTTCTTTCGTTCATTATTCCATTAATATCTCCAATCAATTGATAGGAAGAAGACTCATGCTAAGGACGCATTTGGTCACAGCCAAGTTTAAATAAGAAATACATCTTTTGTAACATGAATGTTATTTCCTCATTGACTATTAAGTGTGAACCCATGAAGAAACATACGCAGAGTAGTAAGCATGTTAGATAATAGGCCAATTTACTTGGCGGCTGGCCTGTGATCTTACATTTTTACATAATCATCAAGTCGGTTCCAGCACTATAAGGGTTGACCGTATTGGCTGGGTTTGGTACACATTCATCATGGGATTGTATAAACCACTGTGACTAATTGAGATATTACCCACAATAGAAAATATCTCATTTGGTCGCAATGGTCTCTAAAAACAAAAGAATGAGGGTCATTGTGAGGCCTATTTGTTTCACATCTGCCACTAAGAAACATTTGTCACCTGATTGTTAATTTTCTTTTTTAGCCCTTTATTACAAATTTTATTTTTGTGATAGATTTTATTGTGAAATATTTATTTCGTTTACCTATTGTATTGTATTACATTATTGACAACCATGAGCGTTCTAAATTTGTTTATGATTGTGAGCCAATTAATTGGATTTGTGCTTGTTTGATTCATTCAATATATATTTAATTTGTAACATGACATGACCCAAGGTTAATGCCATCATTAAAAAGGACCACAACGAAAATAATGAAAACTCACATTTTCTCTGTTTTGTGCTATCCGTGGTATTTGAGGTGCTTTTATGGGTTTTAAATCTTAATTCATTTATGATACACATTTTCTTTTTATATTTCTATCACTACGTTGTTACCAAATATATCTATCTATCTAACTATGTCATTAACCAATACCATACGTAGAATACTTTAGATTGCTTCCAATTTGGACACAAGCCATATGAGGAAATAGGATAACCACTCAGTAATTTATGTAATACGTTGCAGAAATGAGCATTTGTGTTCTCTCTTCCAGTCCGTATAATGATTCGATCAACAAAACTAAAATGATTTTAAAATGAATTCTTTTAAAGATTCTCCATAAGTCTACCTTCAAAGAAAAGCTCTATTATTTTCTTTATATCGTCAATCAAAGGGAACTTACAACTTTTGTTAATATAAAGTTTACCAATCAAAACCATCGAGCCTAGAGACTGGCTCTTGCTTATTTTGTCGAAATTGTCTCGAAAAATATTAGCAAGATTTTAAATTGATTTGTTCTGTATTATATCTTCTCCCATTAAATAGGACTACAAGGACATTGGGCGGTAAGCATCATTTGATACCCATTGTAAACATGTTCAGAGTCACCATCGACTGCTCCAAGGTATTTTGTTTTACATTTGATATGTGCAATCACATCATGGTCGTAGAGGTTACAAAGATTATCCAAATATTTTTGATCTGCCAAATATACGTCCACCAGGATGTGTGTTTATCGTTATGTCTGTGGGAAAAAATCAATTCTTTTACGTTTCTGATCAATAAAATTTTTCGTTGTATTCCAAAACGAAGATTTCTTTCATCCATCTAGAACATGGCTGCATGTCACACTACTCAACAGCATCACCAGTAGTTTCGGATAAAATGAAGTATTCCTCTGAAATAACTAACACGCTGAAATAACTCACACTTTCTGAAGAATAACAGAACATGTCCCTCACTTTTCGACTTCCGTTGATAATACT
Source organism: Cerastoderma edule (assembly GCA_947846245.1). Lineage (NCBI taxonomy): Eukaryota > Metazoa > Mollusca > Bivalvia > Cardiida > Cardiidae > Cerastoderma > Cerastoderma edule. The sequence continues at coordinate 37,228,487 of OX401407.1, read as the reverse complement.
CCGCGTACATTGTCCAAAGTCTAATGTTTTGTCTTATAAGAACGCCTGTCTCTGTATTGTACACCCATTATTTGGCCTAGCTATTGTAGAAACTATGCGCGTTCCGTATGACCGTTTTCTTTCTTCATTTTCTTGCGTGTATTTCAGTTCACTGGTATCTAACACTTATAGTGCTGGATCCGACTTCATGCGTATGCGAACAGGTTAGATCCTGGCCAGCCGCCAAGTAAATTGGCGACTGGCCTGTGATCTAACCTGTTTGCTACTATGAGTATCTTTCCTCATCAAAATTAACCAGATATTAAAGGTTTTGGAAAGTAGAAGTTACAAAAGTATATTTGTAGAAAATTACCCAGCATTCTAGGGGTCAAGATATTTACCAGTCATAAACACATCACTCCTATTGTTTAAAATGATGATGATTACAAAACAACCATGTTGAACATGCTTTCTCGGTGTATATACATGTAGATACGGGATACTACTACGTGATACATTTTCGCCTAGATTTGTTATGTGTATCTGTACGGATCACCAGAAACGCCAAAAGCATTGATGTACTGTGGTCATCAATATATTGGTTAAACTTAACGACAGAAAAGCTATCTCCACATCGAAAAAAATAAGATAAAACCGGTATTGTTGGTAGGCTTTCAGAAAACATGAGTGCTAATAAATCTTAACAGAGAACTGAATGGCGTTCAACTTCATGAAAATACACACACATAATAAGTATCGCATCAAAGAACTGAGAAGAACATGAACACAATCACGTGTGCCTGGGAAAGGGTTTAGAATGGCCACTATGAGTGGATACCTAACCCATTCGCACGCAGATTATATTTTGATTATATGCTATTTTAGTTTTCAAACCCCTTCCCTCATTTCTGATTGTGTGGCTGGTCCGATTTAAAAAGCCCAACAACATTACCATAGGAAAATCATTATGTATAAGAAGTAAAATAGTGAAGTTTTGATAAAACAAATACATATATAGGGATAAAACGGAAGAATAACATAGAAAGCAAAGTCTCCATATCTCACAAATATTCTTTAAATCATCAGTTACTCAATCGCAAAACACGAATATTTAATGTTATATGTTAGAAGCATTACCAGATGCAAACAATTTCAAACGAAATTCAAAGGTGAAATAAATAAGAATCCCATTTCATTGTGCATCATTCTTTCCGCCTCCAAAAGGTACATATGGACTGAACATTTTCTATGTGAATGAGTTTCTCCTGTGAATCTTCTTTGATTGTTCCTTGAGACATAATGTTTTCAATTAACCTTTCGTTGTTTATAAAGACCGATCCATGGAAAGGATACATTGTACAGATGTTTGATGTAGCGCATATTCCGGCAAATGTGCATTTACGGCTCTTCAATCCGACCTTTGTAAACATTCATGATTGCCGACTCCTATTGTGCTCGAACCAATTGGAGAGCGAAATGATATGTAGCCGATACAGGGCAGTGTTTACGAGGTGACAACATGATTAAAATTACACAGAATCCTGTAAAACGTCATCAAAACAAGTGTTTAACTGTCAAAAGTCCATGCCGATAAAATCAGTTCCTTTTTGTTCTCCGAAATTGAAGTCGGGTACACTGGACCGCGGTCAGTGTTTAAATACAGTCCTGCGGCAAACGTAAACAGACGAGGTGACAGTCTGCTACCCAGAATGCATCAGATCGTCAACATCCTGTGCACAAAATGAGCAGCAATAAGGGAGCGGCCATAATGAAGTTAATCTTGTTTCGCCGACAGGTGTCCGCGCTCACCCGACTGGCTAATATTGTCACGTTTGGCGGGTAAATTATAGATGTCGGCCGCTCGCCCGCAAATACAATACACATTTTAATCAAACATTGGTCTCCACATTGTATCAAATGTTTTCTTTCTGTTGGGGAGTCGACAATTACATATGCCTTCCGGTAAAGCCTTTAAGCTGAAATCGATCTGACCAGAACAGAATTTGCGATGTGGTGTGAGAAAACGTAGCGAATCTGGTAAAAAAAATGCACCTTCCAGGGTATGTTAATGCAAAAATGAAACTGTTGCGATAGTGAACCTTTTCCGTAATGATTCCACCTACATGCTTGGCAATAAACTTGTTTTCCCTTTCCAATACGGCCTAACTATCTCGAAAAACATAGACAACAGAGGCGTAGTCTATGCCTTAAAATCTACAGCCAAGGTCGTTGTGTCGCAAGGACGATCATGTTTCATTAACAAGACATTACCTAAACCCAACTACATAAACAATGAGAAAAATGTTTCTCAGTGATTGTTTTGATATTAATGGAATTGTTTTGTATTAGACGCAAATAGGAATATCAACCATTACTTGAATCTACTTTAGATGATAGCTTGGATTCAGCTCTTTTCTTTGGTTTTCGGACTAATAATGCTTACCAGAGAGTCACCATAGATTTCTCACTTTGTAATAAATTGTTAATGGTCAATGACATGTTTTATTGCCTAATTCCAAATTAAAATAGTTTGAGTTGAATAATGCATATTGGTATACTTTATTTTCATTCATAAATACTATTTATAAAGAGAGTTTTTAGACGCTGTATAAAGCGGCGACGATTCATTTGTTCATTCTTCTTTGGTAATACACTAAAAAGAGACTTTGCAATTTTGTTTTCCAAAGGAGACTTTGTCATGAAATATTAAGATGTCCAATTCTGAAGTACCGACGCTTTGCGCTGCTTCTCAACGGAACCAACGGAACATAGAACGATTTCCTAGACCTGTATGCCTGACCATATCAACATCCCAATATCTCACTGATTAAATATATAAAACGCTTCTGCCTTTGAGATACTTTTGCTTACTTTGTGCAACTCGATCTTCTTATTATCACACAAGTTCCAAAGATATGTTGTTATACCTGCGCTAGATCATTATCAAGATACCCTAGGACACTTGTCTGCTGATAAGTTAACTTATTTATATAAAAACATATTTTTTCTTTCTTAATCTCTTTTTTTTCTTATTATTTCATTTTCTTTCTTTTCTTTCTCGATTCATGTGATAAATATTTTTCATTGTCATATGTAAGTATGACCATAAACTGTAACGTTTGTGTCAATAAAGTTATTTCTGATTCTTCTTTTTCCGATGAAGATGCTTTAGATATAATAGAAAATGCAGCTTTCTTCCTTTACTATAATATTTACCTCGTAGACAAGGAATCTCCTTCAAGAAATATTTCGGATGGTCGCTTCAAACCTTTCAAAGGAATGCTTCTAACTTGGACATTACACGATATTGGGTGGAAGAGTGTTAAACCCCTTTATTCGTTACATCTTACTTTGGCACATTGCTCATAGAGAGCTTTATTTTATTTTTTGTCACATGGATTGTACCCAATATCATACAGTCTTGATACAATCTTCTTTCATAATATCTAATGCCGCCTGTTGTCGATTTCAATTTGGATCAATCAGAATCCAATGTTTTTGGTAATGGGAAAAGTTGTCTTTGATAATGAGACCATTTATTGAAATGTAGACAGAATAACACGTTTCTGGAGTAAAGTTATTCTGCACCTCGCCCTGGACAAAGACATGTTATAGCTCCGTTAGATGGTAATCATAATTGACTAATTATGAAGATCCAATCTGTTAAATAGCGATCGATTTAGATAAAATGTGCGATAAGAAAAAATAATTTTCCAGCAAAAAATATAATAGCGAAGAGATAACCTTGATAAGTCTTGAAATCGTCACATAATTATCACCCAATTATGCGATCATCAACTATTAGAACTTCCGGATATTTGGACAGATTCTGTACCAAGATAACATTGTTTACTAATATCATACTTATTGCTCACACGGCTTAACATGTGTCTTAATTCGTTATAGTGACTTATTAGGATTTTTCCTTTTATAATATTATTTTCATTTATACATTGTTGACGAGTTCCGAAAATGTTATCAATAAAAAAAAAATGGTCAAATGAGCGTTTTCTCCTACTCAAACAATGGTTTCCTCTCAATTTTTCACTCTGTCTGAATGATTCCATTGCGGAAATGTGTGCTTATGTGAGGAAAGAAGAGTGTAATGCAATGTTAAAGGGACTCTCTAACAGATTGTGATATATTAGTAACACACAGTAAAATATGACTAACAGAACCCTCATCGTTAAATACAGTGAACCCTCGTTTATCCGGACCCGATTATCCGGATGTCTTGCGATCCGAACGAAATTGTAAGGGAACGGAACTATTGGACCAGTTTATTGCAGACGACTTTTGAAAACATTGTGGGTAAAGGAGAAATTGCTCGTGACGAGCAATTTCTCCTTTTCCCACAATGTTTTCTGCCATATCAGAATATTATCTTTGAATTTCATCACGTTTTGATATGTCTTCTGCAAACTCTTTCAATTTGGGACGGTCGACAATTTGGCGTTTGCTTAAGAGTTATAAGTATACACCGCTCATACAGACCGTTTATGTCTTAATGTGAATAAGAACATGCTCTGCTTCATTAGTCCGGATTATTCGGTAAACCGGACATTTTGTTGGGAACGGATGTGTTCGGATAAACGAGAGTTCACTGTATATTCTTTAACATTAACCGTCTAAACAATAACTGCAACATAACTGATATGTATTTTCACTACACGATTATGAAAGGGGGTAGAAAGTGTATCAATAATCAAGTTATTTATAACGTTTTAGATATGCTAAACCATCTTATCCGTTTGACACATTTTATTTCAAAAATATCAGAATCTAAATCTGTGGGATAGTCCTTTTTACGTTAAAATATGAAATAATTGCTTGATCGGCTGAACACATTACGACTGGCGTGAACAAGATCATACTAACTTACACCTAGAGGTGCAAAGCTTCTTTTCATTCCATTCTCCAAACGGGGAGTTCAAACGATCGTAAAGTAATGCTCTGATCCTCCGGTAAGTCATGAAAAGGCACCAAATGAAACACTTCCATTCGTACATACTTCTTTTGTACCTTACAGTATTTGAAGGAGTTGTGCGAGAATTTGCAAACATTATGACAAAAGGAGACTTTGCTCATTGTGAGCAAATTCTTCTTTTGTTATAATGATTGCAAAAGCTTTTAAATGAATTTTTCGATCTGCAATCAAAGGGTTTTGCAAGTGCTGCGAATTATTCCAAAAAGGGGAAACGATCTAATATGCCTAATAAGAAATCCGTTTGCTACCATTTCGGCACGTGGACAACATCCTTTGAAAATAATACGGATCATGTGCATTAACACTATATGCGGTCTTAAAAGTGACTTGAACACCAGGGTTGTGACCGCCATCCTACAAAATTAACCGGCTTTAGATTAATAAGCGGTGCAAAAATGATCTAATACATTTATATCCGTTAGTCCATCGCCGCCTCCTGTGATATTCAAGTCGTATCTCAATAGAAAAGATTGTTTTCAATGCATGTTTTGTTTATTTCTAATCAGAGTTAAAAAAAAAAAATACGAAAAAAAGGAGGACTAAATTGACGCGAGCTGCTTTAGTATTTGTCATAAATTACTTCAAGAAGTCCCGGTGTATGTATAAAACGCCCAACTTACAGAGAAAAATTCGATTAAAAAAGGCATACATCTTTTCACAAAAGCATAATTATATTACAAATGCTTATCCAAGTGTTGTCTTGTGCAAAAAATTAAACATTATTTCTTGGTTCTAAAGAGATATGCTTGATAAAGATTTGCACTTTCTTGTCTACGTCGATATTTTACATGCATAAAGTTAGATTTAAAGGAGGAGGATTTATGTCTTCTTCCAAATCGACTCCTCGTTAAATATCAATTTGCAAAACATGTTAGATTGATAACCTTCTAAATAATGATTAAAATGAGATACTATTTGTTTTGAATATCTGTACAATATCGTATGCATCTTGTTAAGAAACGCATTGAAGCTGGTCTTAATTAGTTTGCAATGGATGTTACTTTTGATAAGAAGATTTAATTTAACTTTAGTCAATGTAAATTTCCCCATTTTCATACCAAACAAACAACAACATAGAAAAACATCAAACTATTCATTTATGCAAATATTTTATGTACCCTATAAAATTTTAGAATGAATTCTATCTTGATCGTAAACAATATATTCGCTTTGTACCTCAGTTAATCAATTCTTCCTACACAAAAATAAATAGATCTACATTGACCAGAGATCTTCTTTATCTTAAACATAATTTCTTAACAGTATCGTGTTCCAGACCAACTGATTAAATCTCGTACATATATTGTATCTTGGGTTATATCTTAGTTAATCCTTAGAATGCTAGGTACTTTTCTAAAAATAGAGTTTTGTGTCGTCGGCTTTCCAAAACTTTCCAAACTGGTCAAATGTCGTCATTGTTTGGTAATGGGTTAATACACGACAGCAAAAGTCATTATAACCCCAGTGACATAAAGAGAAAATGACTGCGACAAGCGACTTCTCCATTTGTCACAATGGTTTTTAACCCGATTTGACTATACCAAAGGATTCACTGATATAATTAAACAAACAGACTCTTTAAGATAATATCCATTTATTTCTAATGATATAGAAGCGTATGTCAATTTAATACTTTAACTTTCCTACAATCTGAACTCATCGGGTTTATCCGATGAACGATGCATTTCTCAGCGCACGGAAATGCCCGAGTAGTTACGATTGGCGTTCCTACTATAATCTTAGAACAAGAAAAATATCTGCACATTGTTAGTACCTTGCACCAAGATGGTTGCAAAGATATGGAATTTTCTCTTTAATGACATCCATGGGAACTATCTGTTTTCTAGATGCGATCTCGCCTTTCACGAAATCTTCCACAAGAAAAAATATATGCCCAAAAGCACCATCGCAAAATATGATCGATGAAATGTTTTACCCTTAGACTGCTGGGTAATTTTCTTAAATATGATTAAAGTGTTGTCTGCTTTCCGAAACCTTAAATATCTGCTTAACTTTGTTGAGGAAAAATACTCAGAGTAGCAAACAGGTTATATCACAGGCCAGCCGCCAATTTACTTGGCGACTGGCCTGGATCTAACCTGTTTGCATAAGCATGAAGTCGGTTCCAGCACTTTAAGGGTTAGAATAGGGGCACACATTAGGAGCGTTAATGTTACAAAAGAGTTACGGGAAACGAAACAAGATCTCTCCGATTAAAAATAAAAACCGAAAGCGTGAAAAGCCCATTCACGATTGACTCGTCAACGTGTTAAACATATGATTAGTGACAGACCGGCATAGAGATGCGACAGTTTTAGAAATTTTCACTCAATCTGTCCAATTTTTAATAACGAATTAATGAATAGATCGGCTCGATAACCCTATGCCCCCTCAACACGAAAATTCGTAGCTGTGAACTTGCCGGGTTTTCTTTATTTCTTCATCAAGCTATTGTGTGATTTTACTGATTTTATACGTCGGCAGCAGACGGTATTTAGCATTTAGAATTAAATATGATAAAGGGAGAAAATAGTTATTCGAACAATTTCTATCTTTTTCGACGAGTATGGTATAATTACAGCTGAAACATTAACTCTAAGAAGGCTGGGTATTTTTTTTGAAAATATATGTTTTTTTGTCGTCTGCTTTCCCAAAACGTTAAAAATCTGCTTAATTTTGACAAGAAAATGTTACTTGGCGGATGGCCTGGATCCAACAGGTTTCCATAAGCAGTCGTCGGTTAAATCCATCAATTTGGGACCAGCCAATATTTGGTGTTTGGTAAAGAATTTTTCCTACTTGCGAATCCTTGTCGATCGGGTCCTCTGGATTTATATTAATGGTAGGTAGAGAGTTTGAGACATGATTAATTCGTTTGGGAATGTTGTAATTCAAATTAGATTTTGGAATAGTTTACCAAAGTATGATAAAAGATAAAAGGTTTTATTCGTACTGCCAGAGACATAGATAACATGATATCTATGTATCTGGTATTGCGCTATCATGCCTTTTTTCTGAAGTCAAATTTATAATGAGCTACTTTTGTAGCAAAATCCTAGTCCGAATGATCCAGACGTAGATATTTCATCCTACAGTTCCACTTTCGATCATCTGATTTAGCAAAACCGTTGGGAAGTAAAGACTGTATTGACCTTCCAGAGCCCCACCCCGACATTTCATTTCAAAATCAATGTGGAAACATCTATCGTCTCTCATAAATATATGAACCCAACATCTCTTATCAGAATTATATTTCGTTAAACACTACATATACTCAACTAACAAATGTTCAACTCGCAAGCAGAAAGGGATAACAAGAAAACAAGAAACAAGCCCAGCGTGGAGATTTCGCCATGGGCAGACAACAATTACGTCGATGGAGGGGTGATAAGGTTTTTGTCGTCTGCTTCGCCTCTGACGATTTGATAGCGATGATTAGCGATAAGCCGCCCCGAACTCCGGGAGGCTCACACCATTGGTCAGCGCGAAGAATAGGGGCCGGTTAAAAAGGGCCAGACCATCCTTTGACCGCTATGAGTTGAAGGTGTGATATGAAATCTTTAACATCTGTCTAATAATTCCCGTGCAGGCCTATTTAAGAAGTCGCAGACGATAATTTGTTACATTGAGTTGATAAACGGTGCCTTGGAGAAGATATAGATTTGTGATAGACATTCATCACAATTAATCGAGGTAATTGTATATATTTTTCGGTTTCTTTTCTTATCTTGTAAGAGTTTGTTAATTAATTATGACTAAATGATTTAATGATTGTATAATCATTCTATTTATCAGTGTAAAAATCATTCAATGTTCATTATCATTTCCCTTCATAATCGTTATTTTATCTTTTTTTTCTTTCGTTTATCATTTTGTGAACAAATGCAATAAAGGTCAAGTAATATAATAAATGTTTTGTTCGGTTCTATCTAATTTCTTGATAGATACATTGATATCACAGGTCTTCTGTAAAGAAATAAGAAACTCTATTTTGGGAAAAGAAAAACAAATGCCCAAACAAGAAGAATGTCGATTACTTGGTGGAGTTTAAAGAAATTGTTGTCGCTTTTCGACCAAAACATCGTTACTCCTTCTGAGTCGATGCTTTAATTGACCAATGTCGACAGATCCAGGACAATTCAACTCTAATCTTGTCCATTTATGAACATATTTAAAACAATCCTGCTTGGTGAATGTGATGTTTTCTTGATATCTCATAATATTCTTGAGTCGGCAAATGTTGAATTATAATGTTAGGTTCGAACTCATGGAACATGAACCAATTTGAATAGGGCGAAATTCGTAGTCCCTAAGCAGAATGTATGAGAAGTGTGTTCATACCCACTAATTAATTTCGCCTATTATCTAAGACAAATTATTCTCGTCTAAAATGTTTTGAAAAATAAAAACTTAATAGAATACTTTCCTCGCTTTTGTAATCTGAACGCTTTCACGAAAATGATATGCAAAGCAAAAAAGCGTCTTGGGAAACAAAAAGCAAACTACACACGCTTTATTCTGATACTACATGTATATGTTTATCAAAATTGATTTGTTTCTTTTTCCTATGCTAATCATTTTTATTTGACTACATATAAATCTCCTAGTGTCTAAATGATATATTCTGGTAAATTATTTAACCAAAAACTACAGATATCAATTATTATGAAAACTTTTATCAATGTCATTTTATTTCAATTAACGATAAATACAATAAAGAATGAACTTTTCTTCTTTTTCCAGAAAATATAAGCATTGCCAGGATGTCTCTCTCATACAGTATCGACCAGCTCTTACAAGCTGACGACGGCAGACGACAAAATCTTGACAAAACGATCGAGGACATCAGCGATAACAGCTTTTCTGACAACGAAGGGGATCAATCGGATGGGGAGAAATCTGACCTAACACCGTACATCCGGAAGTTCAACCGCCGGAACAAGTCAAACGCATCCGATGATATTCGGCTCCGGGTGAACAGCCGAGAGCGCCAGCGTATGCATGATCTGAATTCCGCATTGGACAGTCTGCGTCAAGTGATGCCATACTCACAGGGTCCATCGGTTAAGAAAATATCCAAAATGTCTACACTGCTTTTAGCTAGGAACTACATCGTGATGCTCAATAAATCATTGAACGAAATGCGTAAAATGGTCGACGAACTTTCTCAGAAACAAGTATCGCCTGTGCAGAGGACATCGACACCAATTTCCACCGGGATTAACAGATTGAATCCACCCCTGTCGGTACACGTCCCGGTGCAGTCACGAGTCATTGCACCACCAACAGGATATTTCTATAATACGGACTATTTCCATGCCCAATTACCGTCAGTGTCACAGATTCCTGGGATGTACACTCCCGTCAAACAAGTTGGTGCCCAGAAGCCGGAAATTGGACATATTCATGCGCCATCCGCACTATGTCCCTGCAGCTTTTGCCAAACGTCTTTAACGTCGTTACCGAAACCAAAGTGGAAACAAGAATGCTAAATACTTTTAGTAGAACAAATAACTGCATAATATGTTATTACAATGAGTGTATTCGGCTCGATGTGATCTCAACTCATTTCTTTTTTGCATTGAGATTCGTACAAGTTGGACCAGTCACAAAATCATGTTCCAGCTGACGTAATACATGTTGTCTACATCACATTTGCAGCCATTTAAGGTATACTTAAAAGCAATCATATTGGGAATAGGATCTTGTTTTTATGGCAGTATGTTTCCCACGATGATAATGTCTTGATTGTCTCTTGCTTTCTTCCCTCTTGTCATGTACAGATGTAGCAACTGCATTCTGATTGCTTCTATGTATGATTCTCAGTGATTTCCTTCTTTTACTCTTCATGTCTCCAACAGGGGATTCACGGAAATGGATGGACGTATGCGTTCATTCAGAGTTCTGTTTGACTTGTCACCGCACGAGAATAGTTCCTATATCTCATAGAAGCAAACTTGTCTTTTAAAGGTGTGTGTTCTTTGTCATTGCCGTCTTTCTTCTATTTTGATGAGAAAAGATACTCATAGTAGCAAAAGGTTATATCACAGGCCAGCCGCAAATTTACTTTGTGGCTGGCCTCGATCTTACCTGTTTGCATATGCATGAAGTCGGTTCAAGCATCATTAGGGTTAATATAAAAGTGTTCGGAATATATTGACTTAGAAGAAACGGCTAGACAGATTATTTTGACGCATTGTCTTTTTTTCTTTTCCTTTGAGAATGAAATTCTTCGCCCTCCCTTCTATACATGTACAGTATTTACACTTGTTAAAATTATTTATAAGTATATATTAAACATAAAAGAAAAAAACGAAAACGATTTATGTCCTTTAATCTCCATTTTCCTTACTGCAACTATACGTTTCTGTGACTTAAAATACTACATGCTTAAAAGAAACATTTCTTCACAAAGGACAAGTGGTTCTCTTTCAATATCGTGTTTTAGTTAGCGCAATCCGTCAATGATTCCAAAACACATTAAAAAAGGATTTATCTTTATGGTGTAGCGCCCTGGGAACAATATTTTAGTTGTATTACGACCTTCCTAGAGTTCATCATAACTAGTCAAGGGCCCTGTCGTGTCTTGCCGAAGGTTACTTGGACCAATGAATGAGATGGTCAATGAGAAGATCTTGGAGATTATGAAGGTGTCTTGACCTACGGTACTGTTTTGGATGCATTCTCTTGGTGATAGAGAATACTAATAAGCCCAATACAAAGTGGAAATCCAAATGACCCCTGCTTATATATGGTCAGGATCTGACTAAATCATGCTCAAAGGTTAGATTACCTCATTGATTCTGTTTACTAAATGGCTTATATGCGACAGCATTGCATATTGGTCATTGAGAATACAGAATCAATGAAATAGTTAAACATTCAAACATTATATTAGTTATACAAACTTTTGGATCATACTTAACAAGAAAACATTTAGCACTAAGTTACCAAAATGCTGCCTATCATCTTCTTCAACAGGCATTTTGGTTACCAGTGAATAGTTTCTGACTCCCATGGTTCTAAAGTAACCCGTATAACAAAATACGACTTAAGAGATTTGCTTGTTGATAACAAATATCCTACTACATTGTCAATATGGTTACAATTTTAACGCTTCCATTGTATAAGGTAATTAAAACTATACCATGACAAACGTAATCAGTCATTGGCGAAAAAGGATGGTCTTCTTTACTTTAACGAAGTTTAGTTTGGTCGTCCCCAAAAGAAATAATGAGTGGACGACAACTGAAATGAAATGGTGGTCGTTTTATGGTCATCTGGTAGTAAAGTAATATTAACTGAAAAAGAAAGTAGAAATCCATATTTTATAAGAAGAAAATCGCCTGCAAGAGTGAAAGCAGAAATTACACACTTGAAAACGAGGAGAATGGGTAAAACACTTGCCAAAAGAAACAAGATTACGATATTAGACGAAAATGCTTAAAAATCTGCGTTCCCCTTTGGCCAATGGATTCATACTAATATCCAAACAGGAAATGCTCCATTGCTACGGATAAAAAATGTGTACATGTATTTACCTTGACATAATCATACAATTTCTGTACATCAAAGGTTCTTGTTCAATGATGGCAACATTTGAAAGTAAAATGAAATGTCTTTGGATAAACCCGATGTGTTTAGATTGCTGCTGCAGAAGATCTTAAAGCCACTTTGAATGGGCTCCTAATTAGCAATTTAAATCTTTGTAACAATAATTTCTAGCCAATATCATACAGAAAAGATAATGTTATATTGCTATTCTTGTCGTTTGCTGTCGCTTTCAAACGAGACCAATAAAAATGTCCATATGGGTTAAGCAAACCTTTGTTTTACAATTGATACATTAAAAATACAGAATGAAGCCATTTTCTTTTGAAAACTAACGAGTAATTTTGTCTCTTCAATTTAGAAGCTTGAATGTCATTCGTTGTCCTTGCGGTTCATCAACGCCCAATATTCCTCGCCCCGCCCTCCCCTATACAAATGTTTTATTATGAAAATGAGTTGAGTTATTTGTATCTGATGACAATGATGTTGTTGTTGTTGTTGAAATTTGGGTTTTACGCTGTTTTAACAATAGTCAAGCTGCATTGCGGTGGTCAGAGCATCTATTCTGACCAGTACTGCACATCATTCCTTCCTTGCCAATGACTGCATCTCCACATGAATAAAATTGATCATTAATGAGACACGAATGATTCATCTGACATAACCTTAACTAAACGTTGGAAAGAATATTGGCCGAGTTGGGTGTCAAATTCAGAACATTCTGGGTTTTTTCTAAAGTCGAACGCGCCACCGACTGAGCTAATAAGCGTCGAATGCGGAAAGCCAAGATAAGAGGCATTTTCTGCTAGAAAATCGACTTCATTGCTTTTCTAAACCCGTTATTGTGGATACGTGTATTTATTACGGATCATCTTGGCTACACGATTCTATTCTTATGAGTAGCATCATAGAGGCTATCTATTCTAGTTTTTAGAATAATTCCTGTAATATACTTCAATACGCCCCTTATTTAGGCCACCACTCTCACCCTTATAGTGCTGGAACCGACTTCATGCTTATGCCAACAGGTTAGATCCAGACAAGCCGCAAAGTTAATTTGCGGCTGGCCTGTCATTTTACCTCTTTGATATCCTTAGTATACTTTCCTCAACAAATTTAAACAGATATTTAAAGCAAAAATCTACTTTTAAAAAATACCCAGCATTCAAAGGGTTCAGCATTTGCTTACTGATATTGGCGACATGAAAAGCGAGACAAATAAATGAAAGAAATTGTCTATCATAAAGACGATTTCAGTTATATCTTCTTCTGATCATGGCTATTGTAAATCCTTTACACGTGTATTGCACTGATCTTTCCCCACTGACCAGAACTGTCTGTCGTGGTGAGCCCATATAACTAGTATTGATGGGGTAATAATGTGTTTACTAGGGTGGAAATCTCTCCTCATTATGTCAATCCGCGAGATCGTATCACGATGACCCCTCAATATAAACATGACACTCGTGCGCGTGTCACCCTATAGTTCATTATCCAACCCGCCAATACCTCACAACATTCGCTATTGACTTCTTTTAAAGGCATGGGTCATTTGGTCGAGAAATAAGAAGTAAATAAGGGCGATTGGAAAATAATCGCCAAAGGCGATCGATTTGCAAAAATACTTTTTATCGTTATCTTCCATTATGTTTCCTTTTAACCAATTCTCTTTTTCACTCAATGTTTTCTGTCATTTCAGAAGAATATTTTTCAATTTCATCATATTTTGAAATGTCGTCTGCAAACTTTTTCAATTTTGGACAGCCGAAACGTTGGCCTATGGTAAAGGGTTAAGATACAAGTTAGATGGATAGTAATGATGTACGAGACAATCTGTATCAAATGACACTAGTCTATAGAATTGGCCATGCTATTTGTTACACCAACATACATAACACAATGTATGTTTTATAAATAAAAAATGCTTTAGATACGCAAGTACATGTGATGCCAAATAAAGTCGGTACGGTTATGTGTTTGTAATGTGTGCCCTAAATGGTTTGCTATATGTGAATCCTTTATTTTATGTGATAAGCACCGAACATTGTTATCACGTGACATCTGTATCCATTAAAGCGACATTGAACTACCATACTATTACGCCCAGAAACGGAGCTGAACACATTGGAAGCTTTTTTACTAAAATTTTACTTCAACGTTCTCTCTAAATTCTCTAAAATGATATGTAACATGGCAATATCGTACTTTCTGTTTGTGACACTTTCCTTGTATTTAATTTTTTACTTACGCTAATAATTTCCTATACCCTTTATCAAACGCCAACTTTTCGATTGTCCCGAATTGAAAGAGTTTGCAGACGACATTTCAAAATGTGACGTAATTGAAAAATAATCTTCTGATAGGGAATTAAACATTGTTGGAAAATGAGAAATTGCTCGTTGACAGCAATTTCTCCTTTTTCCACAATGTTTTCCAAAGTCGCCTGCAACAAACTGGTCAAATGACGATATTGTTTGGTAATGGATTAAGTCGTTTAGTAGAACGCTACGCTGGCTGGCCCGCGACCCGACACCTTGCGACGCGTCCCTTACCAAGGGACCAGGTTACCATAAACAAAGCCGGTTGTGGTAATCCGTTGCGCGGGGCTAATTCAAAGCGACGAACCTTGAAGTCTCCACCATGCAGATTGGAAAATGAAAGTCGTGAGCAGGACGCAATCTGTTCTAAATATCGACACGAGCTTCTGTCGTCTTGTCACCTTATTGAAAGTCGGATTGTTCAGCGATGTTTGGGGGCGTTTTCTTAACATTTGTTAAAACTGTCCGGCTAATTATAATGCTATGAACAACGTTCAAGTGTTTACAATTCGTCGTTTTTGTATAGCCTATCTAGACACTTGATAAAGTTTGACATTGGTTATTTAACAGATTGATGGATTGATTCGTTGGTTTGGTGTTCACTCCGGAGTTTGCTATATCATGATACATGATTGTATATGGTAGTTTATTTCCCAATAGCATATTCAGTATTTCACCTATACTTGCATTGCATAGCAAATCATAGAAGATTCTGGATACATCATGTTGCAAAGCTAAGTTTCAACAAGAGTCATCGGCTTGCTGCGAGCCCGTCCAGTCCAGGCATCCAACATATGAAGAGCATACAATTGTGGAAAACGCGGGGCAAATATTCTAAGCGCTGAGTTAAGGGGGGAAATAGTAGAAGGCGCCAAATACTAAACCACTACAGCCAAGACGGTCCAGTATTTGCTTTGAAAAGTGCTGATGACTTCGGAATTAGGATTATTAACGTATTCCTTATGGAATAAAAGAACAAAAGATAAAAATGCCTCAATCAATCATTGATTCGAATTAAGCTTATATAAGCGTTTTCACCATGATGTAAACGACAATTGGTTGTCAAAGGTGCTTCTCTACAGAAAGTCAGAATAAAATGTCGTTGAAAATATACCTTTTCGTATTGTTATTTTATATACAATTAAAATGAGCTATTGAAAGCCAAGTTGAATCAGGAAACGTCAATTTATCTTAGTATGTACAGTTTGTATGCAGTAGATCTCTAAAGTGATGTCTCGCTTTTGGATTGAAGTATATGTTAATTCACTTTATACACGCTTTAAAGAGTTAAAGACGATATAAATATATTGTTCAGTGCGTATCATATAACAGTACAGCTGTTGTGCATTTTTTAAGAAATTAATTCTTAACATCCAAACGTTCCCACATCTATGAAATAGCACCTTCAACGATACACTAACGATTGTTGTATCTTTCATTTTATACGTTCACCTGAAAACGCACCACCAGAAGACTCCATTTCAAAGCCTATTAACACATTCGATGATGATTTTCTCATTGTTTCACAGTACTTTCGACGGTGTCATGTCTATTGATCAACAAGTTCAACATGTCTAAATAACCACGCCTATTTCATATGACTACTGTGTTTTTGTCAATTGTTTCATTTGTTTTAAAGCCTTCCATTGCAAACTACTTGATACATTTGGGGTGGGGTTACAATGTATCAAGTGTTATTATGGTTATTGTATTAGGTATAGGGAGCCCTTTTGATATCCAAACTATTTTCAACAGTTTATTCTTCATCAAACAATAGTGCTAATCAATGGTACTGTTGTAACTGCTTCCGGTAGCCAATGGAGTTATTGTGGGAAATAAAGGAACTGTTCGTCACGACAACAGACCGTTAGGACAACATACTTTTTCACCGTTAAAGCAGATGGTCGGCCTTTCGAATGAATCGCAATTCAAATTGTCGTCTGTCAGCCCTTTCAATTTGGGACAGTCATAGATGTGTCATTTGGTCAAGTGTAAAACTAAAGAAATTGCTTACGTAGAAGGCCAAGTCATTAAAACCAAAAACAGCTTAACCGTTAGGTAATTTAAACTGGTTTGAGTGACACCAACGGTTATTCCTTCTTCAAATCAATACAGGACTTCCATGCGTCGGTTTTTGTATGGGTATTGACCGGAGTCAGCGATGCGACTGGTCATTTAGCGTCAAATTACGTTTTGTAAACACAACCTTGCCGCACTTGATTGACTAGTGACGGTTTCGAGGCTATAAAATGTTTTACCTTAGTGAGAGCGGGATCAAAGAATTGACGATGAGCCAGATATTTTCATTTTTCAATCAATCTAAGCTAAGCTAAACCCCTAAAAAGAAGATTTAGACAAATGAATGGGAAAATGTTTTAATGTCTCAAGACAGACCTCTCAAATTTCTAACAGAATTGTTCACAGAATAGTTCGTTCTCTATCATCCATAGTTACAAATGCATTTATTAACCCTTATAGAAATAAATTCGCCTGCTTTCGAAAACCTTAAATATTGGCTCAATTTAGTTGAACTATGATACTCAGAGTAGCAAACAGGTTATAGCATAGGCCAGTCGCCGATTTATTTGGCGGCTGGCCTGGGTCTGACCTGTTTGCATAAGAATGAAGTCGGTTCCAGCACTATAAGGGTTAATCTAAAGACAATGCTATAGAGGACGGTATAAAGTCATTATAATCGCCGTCTTGAACCAGGCTCCCGTTTATCAAGTTAAACTTGTTACTGACCGATCTAAAAAGGATCAGTGTATGCAGTTTTTCCAAGAGCTCAGAAAGTTCCATCCTCTCAGCACCTTTCTGTTCTTGGTTGGGTCCGATACATTTACCCTACAGGACAATTCAAAATATTTCTTGCGGTTCAATCTTGTTTTAAGAATTTTGGAAGATTCAGTAATTTATCAAAAATAAGTGGTATGCAACAGAACTCCCAAAACGTCTTTTTTCTTTTCTCTTTTTATCTCAACCGACGTATCTCTCTTTCCCTTACTTTACTACGCAAATCCTCAAATAGCCGGACCAAAAACTTTGAAAAACGTCTTCTCTTCTTTTGTACAACTATCATTATGTACCATCTGAAGTACAAATGAAGACCTTTTTCTACGTAAGTCTTCCAGAAAGGTAATGGCCATTACTTGTGATTATGTTCCATTGTCTTTTTCATTTAAGCGAGTCCAGGGGCGTAGCTTGGCTGAAATTTATGTGTAGGCACGTCATTGTAGGGGGTCCGGGGGCATGGTCAGGTACGTTCTGCCATGTTTTTTGTGAGCACAAAATATAAAAAGTAGCGCTTTCTGATGCGTTATTGAGTTTTTACTTTTTTTTTTGCTTCCGATAATAAAGGTGTTGACACGTGCCTAGGGAAACTACGCCAATGGAGTCGTAACTGGAGGGAAAATATGTTTTTCATCATTTTCGACACACTTGAATGAAAAACACAATGTGACACACGTTAAATAAGACCAGATATTCCGACATCCATACCATGTCGGTGTTTCACGGCAAACGGTTTTTAAATCTAATTTTACGCACGTGAATGCATTCGCCCAGCTACGCACCTGGAAGCGTATGAGTTGTGTGTTTCCAGCTACGCTATGATAGCCAGGCTGATTCAGACGTAGACCATTCTGATGAGATGTGCAGCTCGTCTCATCCAGTTGACAAATTGTGGAGGACAGTGGTCTTTTGGTAGAGCGTCGGTTTCAGAATACGAAGGGCGTGGGTTCGAATCCCGTGAGTAACGGCGTGAGTAGCGGTATCTGCATGCGACCTTTCATTAATACACATTTTGCGCAAGCACTAATCATGTATCCAGGAAGCAGAATTGAGAGTTTTCTTATTTAAGTTGTAAGAACTTGCGTCACAATCAAAAATAGATAAGTTTAAACTAAACTTTAACGAGCATTTCTCACGACATTAAACAAATTATGACACCGTAAATGAAGGACGCATGAAAATACTAAAAATGTCTTTGAAGCTGGCCAGATTGACAAGATTAGTCAGACACAATGCTGTTTCTCAACTTGAACAAAGGGTAAATATCTGTATTTATGGAAAGCGATTGAAAATAATCCTGAAGCGACAGTACGCATTGCGCAAATTTTATTGCCATTCGTAACTGTATTAATGTTCGGATGAAACTAATTTCGGACATGTTCACCGTTCACCGTATTTGTTTTACATCGGTTGTGAAGGAAGCTTAAAGCTTGTTCAAAGCCACTCTCGACATCATGAGTAAATTGAAATTCTACAATTCATTTAAGTCAAAAAAATTCGACGTGAAGATTGCCTTGTATTTTCTGATGAAAGGCAGCCATCAGAAGTAGTAGAAAATTAAAACACCAAATTTGGGTTGAAAGTTTGCTTCATTTGCCTCCTCAAATCGACGCTTACATAAAATATTAATTACAACACTGAATGTTGGTCAAAATAATTTGATGTGAAGATTGCCTTTTATTTTCTAATGGGATAATCAAAAGTCATATTTCGAAGGATCGAAATAGTGGTGGACATTTCTGATTTTCGGATTTGATAAAACATTAATCCGATATGTTTGTAAAATAAACCAACATACAACCAAATAATGGCATCAATTTTTGTTAAACAATTAAAAGCCGCTTAAGTAGGTTTTTCATACCCCAGTGCATATGTGCAAAGGAAGTTTATGGAGAGCCGAAGATCATCACATGGTGTCAATTAAACTGTTTTTACAAAGAAGATATGCGGGGGTGACGGTCGTTTCCCCGAACGACCGTTTCCCGGCAGTTGATTTATATAGTAATCGAGGAGTTGTTTACCCACAATCATTTTATATAGAAGCGGAGGGTCGTTTCCCCGAAGTTAATTTATATAGTATTTTTATTTATCTAATATATAGTATATTTGGACATAGTTATTAGATCCGAACATGGTTCTTTTATATTTTTTTATGAAGAGTTTGATTTGTTTAATGTAGAAAATACAAATATGATTTTTTTTTCTTCTTTAGTTTGTGACATTATTGATATTATATTACTAACTTAATTAAGATAATCGCTTTACCTCACTTGTTTAATCTTTTAATTTGATGAGCTTACATTGCCACACTTTAACTCATCTCGTTGATGTGTACAAACATGTTATATTTAATAACATGTAGTGACAATAGAGAGCATAAAAAATAACAAAAACGCAACTAACCCCATACCCTTTAAAAGATCGAATCTACTTTATGATATTAGTTCTCTATAAGTATTAACTTCGGGGAAACGACCCTCTGCTACTATATAATTCATACTATATAACATGATTGCGGGTTGCGGGGAAACGACTCCTCGATTACTATATAAATCAAGTGGGGGGAAACGGCCGTTCGGGGAAACGACTGTAAATCATATGCGGAATACCAACATGTTATGTGAATTGATTGATTAAAAAGGAATTGTTTTGTCATGACAAAAGGATCTTTAAGAAAACCAAAATTATAGGAATCATCTTGCAGGTGTTGAAATACTACATATCAAGGGTTTAATGCTCACATGAAGGAACTTACTAATACTATATAGTATTATATTGAAGCTTTGATATACAAGAACATAGAACATCTGTTTCTGAATCACTGTGAGGGCAAGCTTTGACTAGCTGCTTTGCACTCACTCTCTTCTTGTTTTGGGTTGTTTCAATTTTTTTGTTGAATAATGAAAGAATGCTATGTAACATAAATTTCCAAAATGTCTTCATTAACAATAAATTAAAAATCATCTTCAGGGATAAAAGGCATATCAGTTTTTTTGATGACTGTCACTTACACTAGGATCACATACCTATTTTTCCAGGCATGTATATGCAGCAATACAAATCTCCAACAAGAATATGGCAAGGAGACGGGAGGAAGTAATCAGGATTCATTGAAGCTTGTTGGTACTCCAGACATGCCCAAATATGTTGAGAAGAAGAAGATAATCAGTCGAGCTATGCAGTTGTATCTTGAAAAGAGAAATAAAGAAGGTTAATTTAAATGTATATTTTATTAAGGATATAAAAATGGCATATTTTATTTAACCATTACAGGGGCAAGTGTAAAAAACGATATGGCATTAACCCTTTACCAAACACCAAATTTTTGACTGTCTTAAATTGAAAGAGTTTGCAGACGACATTTCAAAAAGTGATGGAATTAAAACATTACCTTCTGATAGGGTAGAAAACATTGTGGGAAAAGAAGAACTTGCTTGTTACGAGCAATTTTTCCTTTTCCCACAATGTTTTCCAGAGTCATCTGCAACAAACTGGTCAAATGTCGTTATTGTTTGATAAAGGGTTAATGGACAAGTAAATGAAATTCAGATTTCCCACCCCTGCCTAATACAGATGACTTTACCCTTTCCACGCTAAAGGCTTCTCGATAAAGATTTCTCAACAATGGGAGATCAGCCTCACAGGGAAGATGTCTTCACAATTTCAGAAAGTTAAATTGTATTTCATATGTATAATTGATATATTGCAAATCATACTTGCCATTATATATTATACTAAATTTTAAATTGCCTAAGTTTTATCTGTATCTGCTGAAAATTTCAAAGACTTATACATATCAGATCAGAAATTTTCCTTCAAGTCTATTTTGTGCTGAGAATTTTGTTTGCCACGAAAATTGATTTTTAGAGATTTCATTATGTAGCTTTTTGTTTAAGTTATGAAAGAAGGTGTGCTACTATTTTTGGTAAATCGTTGACATAATATCTCACCCAAGTTTGATATTCAGCAAGTTCAATAAAAGAACTAGAACTTGGAGAGATATAAACCTTGAGTGATAAAAAGTAATGTTTTCCCCTAAAGGCTATAATTGCTGTTTGCTGTTGGGTCACAATTAAGAGTTCAAAAACTCCCCAAAGTACCAGTCAAGAGATTTACTCATGAAGATGCCTGTCATTGTTATTTCAGCTTCTGTCAGAAACAAGCATATCAATGAAATGAAACTTGGAGAGCGCCATCTTGCAAACATAATGGGAGTTGATGTGAATGACCTTGGATCAGATGATGTGAAGGTCAGTACATTAATCATTTACACCACAAGCTGCAATTATTTGATGTTTAACGATTAATGCGCTGGAACCGACTTCATGCTTATGCAAACAGGTAAGATCCAGGCCAGCCGCCAAGTAAATTGGCAGCTGACCTGTGATCTAAACTGTTTGCTACTTTGAGTATCTTAATTCAACAAAATTAAGCAGATATTTAAGGTTTGGGATAGCAGATGACACAAAAATGAATCTTTTTAAATGATCCAGCATTCTAATGGTCAAATCAAAGGGCAGTTATAGTATTTAATACTGATGATATTTAGCCAAGGTTGTGACATATCTAATAAAATTTATTCGTATACTTGCAATTTCAATGTTGTTTGTAAGTTTTTATCAAGACAATTTTAAAAAAAGTGCCTTTAACTCTCTTCAACCTAATGCCTGTTTGGTACGATTTGCTGCATAATTACAACCAATCATCAAATTGGTATGAAATATCCCCAAAACAATGGTTAGTTGATAAGTAAGTTGTGTAACACTTAAACATATTAAAATAAAGAGTTTGCTTAGGTTACAAAGGTGACAGACTACCTATAGACTTTGTGTGAATCCCAGAAAAGATGTAATATAACTGAAAAATTGTTGAAATGGCAATAAACCTTAACAAAAAAATCAGAAGTTTTTCAAAATATTTTTGTTCACAGAGAGCGATTAACTACATCCTACCGTCAGGGCTATATTCCAGATATGCTAGACCAACAATGGAGGTAAGATTGTATTCAAAGTTTGTCCGTAAAATCATTGCTGCTTATGATTTTTTATTTTATAAACACTTTTTTATTGTATAGACACACCTTCAATAGATAATTCAATGCTCTTTCATGTTTGTACTCTCTTTAAACCATCTTTAGCAGATCAATCAAGAAACAATTGTGACAAAAGAAGAAATTCCTCTAAATAAGCATTTAGAGCATTTTTTATTTTGTCTCAATAGTTTCTATCTAATATCACTGAAACAACAATCATTTATGTGCTTTTGAAATGTAGTTTGCTGCTCTTACCAATTTGAATCTAATATGGTAAAGTTGGTTAAGAAACTATTTTGACAATTAAGGAGCGTGTTCTTCTTTTGTCACAATGTTTTATTCTTAAACTGTGAAATAAATGTTACTTTTTATACTTATCAGGCTATGGTAAGAACAAGGGGTTTCTGATTAAGGGATTGTTTCTCACCCTTCTTCAAGGTACAATGACTGCATGAAGAATTAAAGGTTTGTTGTAAAGACAAACAAGCAATGATGATGAAAATTATAAAAGTAACCAAATGCTTTTGTGCATTTCAGCTGCCAGATGATATATTAATTGAACGGAAAGGTAAGTGTTTGTTTGTTTTATTGTGATACTTGTTAAGTGAAATATGTAGTGGTGAAATGCATTGCAAACAAAGTTTCAATTTCTTTTTAACTTAAACAATTCACTATCTTTTTTTTATTGAGGAAGTTTAATTTTTAACCCTTATAGTGCTGGAACCAACTTCATGCTTATGCAAACAGGTAAGATCCAGACCAGCAAGTAAATTGGCATCTGGCCTGTGATCTAACCTGTTTGCTACTCTGAGTATCTTTCCTCATCAAAATTAAGCAGGAATTTAAGGTTTTGGAAAGTAGACAACACAAAAATCAACTTTTAGAAAATTACTCAACATTGTAAGGGTTTAAGAGTCATTAAATGTGCCAATAGGCATGACTTCTTTTCTCAACCCTAGTAATGAATAATTGAAAAGGCTTTCATTCATATTTTTTAGTTTAATTAAAAACATTTAAAGAGTAAAGTCAATTTACTGAAAAAGAAGTTGAGTTTTTGTCAATTCATTTTGTGTTCTGTATTTCAGCTGCTAGTTTTAGTCCCTCTGGAAGACCTGATCATTACTTGTATTACACGTTAAAACCAAACTACTTCCAAATGATGCATGTAAGTATTAGGACAAGTTTAATACTTTACAAAATTATAACTCTTATAACATTTCAAATATACAGAGAATCTTTGTTAATGCAAGACCCCCTTAATTTCCGGATCTGGAAACGAATATCAGGAAACGGATCAATATAATCACTATAATTCTTCCCTCATTCATCCTGATATCTACACCTCTCGTTTATAATTGTCCCCTTCTGATAATTCTAAATTTAGAAATAAAATTATCAACTGTTTCCCTCTACTGAACTTTCATAAGGAACTTATTAAAGTATTCTGAATAGGTTGTAATTCTTCTTCTTTAAAGCACAATATTTTCTCGTTAAAAAAATTTTTTAGACCTTGTTTTACAAAATTGAAGAAATAAAGAAAAAAAATCTTTTGAAAAGTCCATTGCCTTTGACCCATAAACATCAAGTGATAGTTAAAGTTAAGCAGCTACTTTAATGTTATTTGAAGAGTCAGTGGTAATTAGATGGTCTTTACATTCACATGCATTATATGGAGAGGTTTTCACATAAGATTATACATATTTTGCAGAGATACACAAGTCATTTTAAGCCATGATGCATATTTTAAACAAACTGTTGATAGGTTAAGACACATTTACACCATATATTACAATTTCTCCTCTTTCTGATTTGAATTCAGGAGATGAGTTTACTCCTTGAAGACCTGAGGTTGGAACAATCACTCTTACAACAGAAAGATTTACCTCTGCATCCCACCAACCCAGATGATGAAAAAGCCAAGGAAGAGTTTGATAAGTTAGTATTGTATTTGCAGATGTCTAGATTACAAGGCCTATCAGTCCTTTTGTTTGTGTGTGGTCTTTATTTCTTGTTTTAACCCTATAATGTGCATTCTATTGAGTACTCATGCTATATGCTTTACAAACAAAATGGAAAGGCATGCTTAAAAGGATTATGCCTCTTGATCAAGAAAGATTAGGATTTCAGCAACATTAAAGTGATTTTTAATCTGTCACTTTTTTCGTCAATTAAGCAAACATTGGGGAAATGCAGTAGAGTTTGATAATAGTGTTCTATACTATGTGCATCTTTTTGAAAATTTTGTCAGAAAATTAAATGATTGCTCCTTTCTTTTCAACAATAACATTTTTGAATAATTGTTGAAAAATAGAACAAAATACTCCTTGACCCAAAAATGATTACGTCCAAGGAGAGTGATTTCTACAGTTAAATTGCTTTTTTGTTTTTTTATCTAATTGCATCTTTTGGTAGACATCTTCAACATGGAACCAGTTGATAGATGAATAATATTCCATTGAAAAATGTGCAGTAACCCCAATCCATCCAATTCGGGACGTTTAAACATAGTTCTCTAATAAATGCAAAAGGATGATAACCGTTATAGTGCTGAAACCGAATTAATGATTATACAAACAGGTTAGGTCCAGGCCAGCTGCCAAGTAAATTGGTAGCTGGCCTGTGATCTTACCTGTTTGCTAGTCTGAGTATCTTTCCTATCCAAAAATTAAGCAGATATTTAATGTTTAGGAAAGCAGACGACACAAAAATCTATTTTTAGGAAATAACCCAGCATTCTAAGGGTTAAATTAGTTTTGTCTTATTACAGGATGGTCCGTGTGGGAATGGTTGACTATGATAAACTGAAAGACAGGTTTGCTGATGAAAAACTGTCTGTAGCTAATGTAAGTCTATTTTTTTATTTATACCTTGGTTTTGCGTCCAAATATCATTTTAGTTATGCGATGC
The DNA here is from genome assembly GCA_947846245.1 of Cerastoderma edule. Taxonomy (NCBI): domain Eukaryota; kingdom Metazoa; phylum Mollusca; class Bivalvia; order Cardiida; family Cardiidae; genus Cerastoderma; species Cerastoderma edule. Next base: position 37,202,923 of record OX401407.1, on the reverse strand, counting down.
ATGGTTCATAATAATGAAGAAAGAGCCCAAACTTGGCTGCCAATATAGGCTGGCAAATCATGGTAGAAACATTGGTTTTCTGTAAGTCAACCGGAAAACTACCTCTCATGAAAACACATGTGGTTACCATGATTTGAACCCTATGGAGACAGGCAATGTGAGTTCAAGTTCTGTACTCTAACCACTCAGCAAGGGAGGCATGTCCCCTTTGTGTTCTTGATAAGATATAGTATTGATCTATTTAAAATCTTTTTTCTTTTCCTTTTTAAAAAAAAAACAAGATTGTTTCACCTAGTATGTATGTACTCATTAGATAAGTCTTGACAATGGTAGAGTTGAGTGAAGAAATTTGAAAACTTTACATAAGAAATATCAACTTATGTTGAACTATAAATGTTTCAATATAAAATACACTGTTCTTAAAATATGACAATTTATAAAGGAGAATATGTTTGAAAGCCATCATAATAATTTTGTTTTGTTTCACTGTTTTCTATTAAATGTCAGTGTTCACTCAGGCTAGAAATTACTTATTCCATTTATTGTGTTATGATTTCTTTCAGGAAGTCAAGTTCTTTACATTGCTAGATAGAATCCTGTCTCAGCCACTGGCTTATAAGAGAATGGCATTTTTTGAGCAGTTTCCAAAACCAGATCAAGTCACAATAGAGTCTATCGAAAGAGAGAAGGTAAGTTAAAATGTTTATTTGGCACTAGGTCACCTAATGGCATGATATAATTCATCAACATCTTAATTCGTTAGAGGCTGAGGCAAATAAGCTCTTGTTGTTGGTTAGATATATGTGAATGATATTTTAAGGAGAACCTACAATCTAGAGGGAATTTCCATTACTATTTTCATGGTGACTTTCTTTACTTTAACCCTTATAGCGCAGGAACCAACTTCATGCTTGTGCAAATAGGTTAGATCCAGGCCAACTGCCAAGTAAATTGGGGACTGTCCTATGATCTAACATGTTGTTACTCTGAATATCTTTCGTCATCAAAATGAAGCAGATATTTCTGAGGGTTAAACTCATCTTTGTGATGTGGGATTAACCAGTCACTAAAATACCCCAATATTTATATTTCTTTCCCAATGAAATTGTGAACAAATCCCAGACAAACCAAGGGGGGCATGTTACTTTTGATAGTAACTATCCAATGGTTTAGTGCAAGACTAGAATATGTCCTTCAAAAAAGTGTATTGAACCTTCATATGGTGAAATAGCCATTGAAACACATTCCATGAGTGGGTATTGTCGACTGGTCTTTTAGGGTCATCTCAATAATACATTTGGAAAGAAAAACAATAGCAGTTCATGGTTCTAGTTTTTCCTTCATACTGTTTCTTTGGCCTGTGATCTAACCTGTTTGCTACTCTGAGTATCTTAACTCATCAAAATTAAGCATATATTTAAGATTTTGGAAAGCAGATGACACAAAAATCTTTTATTAGAAAATTACACTTTAAGGGTTAAATATTAGGTACATTAGGTACATTCTTATCAGTTCTTAGCCAAATATACTGGCAACATGACATGGACATATATTAGTTTCATGAACTGCTGGGATGTTTGATGTAGTACTTTCAAAACTCCATCTGATAAAAGGTTTGTCTTTTTCCAGGCTGTTGTTGATGAAGCTGGAGATTTAGTTGCCCACGCAGAAGGTTAGATATTTATATATATTCATTGGTAGATATTGAGGGTTAAGTGCAAGACCATAGTTAGTGCTTCATGTTTGCTTTGAACACTTGATGTTAAAAGTTTAGGCCAAAATATTTTATGTCATCTGATACTAATGACTTCACTTGACACAACTAAGGAATGAGTTCTGTTTAAACTTGCTGTCTATGGAATCATTGACAATGTTTTACAGTAATTTCAATGCTGTTTTACTATTTCCCAATATGCCATTTAGGAACAGAATTCTATGCTATAAGACCCAATGTGAAGATAAAAAAAATACATCCAAGTTTTTATTCAGTGAATTTCTTTCTACCTCCAAGCTGTCCATCATTTTCAAACATTATTTGTTATATGCTTTCTGAATTCTATGAATTGAGACATTTATGTTTTTGTATGAAGTAAATGGCCGAGCATGCTTTTAGTTGGAATGACTTTACATTACAGGTTCCAGGAAATCAATTAAAGCACAGGTCAAAGTGTCTGCAAATGGTAAAGGAGAGATTAGTATTAATGGCAGAGACATTTTATTCTTCAATGATGTTGCCTACAGGTAATTACTGTCTTACTCATTGAACGTTCAGTTCAATGAGTTTTAAAAGAATTTTTTCATAATCTTACCTCTCATTTTACCATGGTGAAAAAGGCACAACACATACAGTTATTTGTCATATCAAAACAAGAAACGCTTTCTTGTTTTTCAGACTATGTCTGAACACTTTCCCTTGTGGAATGATATTTGAAAACTTTGTGACAAAAGAAGAGGTTCCTCATCACCTTTTTTCCCCAATGATTTCAATGATAATGTTTCTGTTATTTAGTTTTCATGGGTTTTTGGTCACTTGGATGATTAATTTTGAAATGTTAATAGATGAAACTATTTTAACTATAAGCTATTAAGGATAATTAATGTATTTACTCGGTTATACCTCACTTGCAGTATCTGCTGGAGAAAACTTCAGAAACAACTGTGATCAAATAAGGTGTTGTTGCTCATTACTAGCAATTTGGATTCAAAAGAAATCTGCTCCTCACACAAAGCTTTTCCATTTGTCACAAGAGAATGAATGATTCATTCTCTTGTGACAAATGGTAAAGCTTTGTGTGAGGAGCAGATTTCTTTTGTCACAATGGCTTCAATTTCATTAGCTTAAAATGAATTTGTCTGTTATTTTTTTCAATGTTTGCTTTCGTTTTCATTGTACATGGTGTTAAGCTGAAATTGGCAGCATTGTTATCCTTATTTTTATTTTTGTGGGAGTTTCCTTGGACAAGACACTATAGGGCCATCCCTGCCTAGAACTGGTAGAATCCACGAAAGCCATAAAATAACTGAAGTAATGTTGACACGGCGTTAAAAACCATATAAATCATTATTTTACAGACAAGCTGTGCTGTTTCCTCTGAAGTTTTTAGGAGTGCTTGGGGAGTATGATATTGTTGCTACTGTCACCACAGCAGAACAGCCAGGACAGGACTGTGAAGCTGCCCAGTCCGGAGCTCTGAGACTGGCCATATCCAAGGCTATTGTACAATTTGTCTCCGACGATGATTATTTCAGAATGGAGAAAGGTAATATCACCCTGATTTCGGATGTTTTATGCTCTAAAGATGTTTATGGGTAACATATTTCCTTAATCCTTAAAGTGCAGGAACTGAGTATCTTTCCTAATCAAAATAAAGGAGATATTTAAAAGCGTATTAGCGCTCAGAAAAACTGCAAAACTGGGTATAGTGAGTTATGAATTATGATAGAATATGTTGAAACTTAGTGAAAAACACAGGATCATAACAATATAACACAAAAGTCATGCACTATTTTTTATCTATTTTTCAAAGTGATATTTTCATAAATTTGATGCCCACCAATTTTAAAAGCACCATGTGAACTTGTGGCAGTCTCAATTCCTCTGTAAAAGGGAATTTAAAGTACTTCTAAGTTAATTTTCAATAATTCTAGAACTTTCACAATTTAAGTGTAAAAGAGGGCAAGAATGGCTTTACGGTTTGGGGAAAACACAAAAATCTTCTTTTAGAAAACTACCCACTTATAAGGGTTAAAAAGGACTTTTCTGACTTGCCCACCTTGAAAGTAACAGTAAGGAAAAATAGAAAACATATCTTGTGTTATTGGGTAACAAGTGTTTTACAAACATATAAAGAGCTTGTCTTAGCTTGGTGAGTTGTATTTACCCATTTGCTGATTCACTCATTTAAATAACTTGATAACATGTTAAAACAATGTGACAAAAATCTTAAATGAATGATTAGCTCTTACAGTCCTGGGACCGACTTCCTGTTTATGCAAGTAGGTTAGATCCAGTCCAAGTAATTTGGCAGCTGGTCTGTTATCTAACCTGTTTGCTACTCTGAGTTTCATTTCTCATCAAAATTAATCAGATATTTAAGGTTTTGGAAAGCAGAAGACTAAAAATCTGTTTCTTTAGAAAATTACCCATCATTCTAAGGTTTAAAGGCTATTTAGTGTGCTTGGCCTTGAACTCTGACCCTCTGTATTTTAAGTCAGACATACAACCAAATTGTTGAGGTTGGTATGATTTGAGTTTTACCCCTTTACAAACAAAATTAAAGTCATATGGCTGTTGTCAACACACATATCAATAATCTTTGTATTTTGTCCTAAATATTGTTTTATTTTTTGTCCTAACCCTCAACTGCATTTCCGCATGAACACATTTGATCAGTGGTGACAGACGAATATATCGTGTGGCATTAACTTCATAAAAGGTCAAAAGTTCTCTCATCACAGTTATAAAAAGCGACATGTCATTTATATGTTAAAATTTGTCTGTTAGTGTCTGTACAGTCTTAACGTTAACTATTCACTACATATTTCCTGTATTTATTACAGCCGGCTTACTAACTAGAGATCCCCGAGTCAAAGAAAGGAAGAAACCTGGACAAGAAAAAGCCCGAAAGAAGTTCACTTGGTATGTCTCATTATTACAAATGTCTTAGGCCTATTGTAATTTCTAAACCTTTTTTCCCGATGGTATTGAAGTCAGATTTAACAAACTTAAATAGATTAACATTTGTTTAATTTGTATTGAGACTGAATACCTGTGATGAGCCAATCCTTGAGGTTTTTTATTTAATTGGCTGCAAAAGTGATTTAAGGCACTTTAAATAAAGATTCAATTGTGAAAGATTTTCTTTTCTCAACTGGTTGCTCTTTCTAAAGAGTTGAATTCAATAGCCAAGCTTAATACAGTATGAAAAGTTAACATTGTGAAATATTTTACAATTTGAGAATCTTTTAAATGAAAAAACTTGATACAGACATGCTTGAATAAAGGACTATTGATAATCCCATGTAACATTCCCCACCATTATATTATTTGCTTGAGTATTTTGGTGAACACTTGGCATTCTTAAATGATTTTAGACATTTACCAGGTACAGACTGGGTTTTCCTTTGTTTGCAAAGTTTTAAAAACACTTGAGGCATTAACTGCTATGACTTTCTTTCCATAAATCCATGATGATAGAACTTGTTGGTTGATGGTTTTAGTAGAGCTTGGTGGTCCTTGGCTTGAGCCCCACTGATACCTCTGGTTTCTTTGGAGTATTCTTTGTCATAACACTTCATAGCCCTAGCCTTTTAGTGGTGAATCCAGGAAAGTTGTAAACTTAAAAATTGTTGATGAGGCATTAAGCCACATATATAATAAAACAAACCATTCTTTGATGTAAGGAGAAATGACTTATAACCAGCAGTTACTCTTATAGTAAATATTGATTATACATGAATAAACAAAGATGTTTTTTTTTACTGATTTTTGTAGTTTGTTGCTGCTTTCAATTTTGACTGTCACAAAGGCTTTTTATAAAGTATTTAATGGAACCATGATCACAGATAACCTGTAAGACTGCTCTTTCAAAGTAAATTTTGAAAGAAAAAAAACTGTCTATTTCAAATTTACTTATGTTATCCTTACTGGATAGAGAGTTAAGAAACATATTTTTTATTTTATTTTCAGGAAAGCACGTTAGATCTAGAGGTGAAAGTTTCAAGTCAACATTTACTTTGGGATTTCATTGTACATTCATAACATTAAATAAATGTGTTATACTAAGACATCTGTTTATCTTTTTTTATTGCAGCAATGATCCTTTGTTGTTGTTTTTAGTCAGGTCCCTTAACAGGCTTAGCAAAGCACTAATTGTTAAACTGACAGAGTCCTTGTTTTCATGGCCCTGTGATTGAGGTGGTAGGCTTATATTATGGATCTCCTGGGTTCGAGTCTAACCGGCACCACTGGCTTTTAGGGTGTGTTTTCACAAGACATTTCAGAACCCTAGTCTTGTACAAGTGTATTCCTGGAAAAATTCAATATACATGAAACTGAAAAATTGTTGACACACCATTTCACCTCCTTTTAAAATCTTTAAGTGACAATTAAAAAAACTGATTGTATACCCAATATTATTTGAAAATGTGTATTGCAATATGGTATAAGTAAACCGCCATACCATTCTTCAATTTTTAAACTTGATGATGCAAAAACTGTCTCTTAATGTTTTGTCTGTTACACATTTATTGTTTGCATTTGCTGTTGTATAAAAGATTCTTGTTCCTTTTCACCATGCTGTATTTGTTGCTCTTGGATATTCATTTACATGCATACATCTGATTGGGAACCAATTAACCCTTTACCAAACAATAACAACATTTCACCATTTTGTTGCCGACGACTCTGTTTTCCGACTCTGGAAAACATTGTGGGAAAGGAAGACATTTCTCATAACGAGCAATTTCTCCTTTTCCCACAATGTTTTTTACCCTATCAGAAGATTACTTTCCAATTTCATCACATTTTGAAATGTCCTGCTAACTCGTTCAATTTGGGACAGTAAACAATTTGCTGTTTGGTAAAGGGTTAAAAGGAGAAACTTTTGATGCAATTCGAGGACTTTTGCATACAACAATAATTATTCTTGTCTGAGGAATGAAAGAAAGATAACGCATGAGGAGGTAGTGACAGAATTTATAGGAAATTCTTGAATGCTTTGATATGTACTTGAAATGCAGGGCTTCATAAGACAAGTCATCAAAATTGTTCAAAATCACAAATTACCGAAATGATAAGGTTGTAGCAAGTAATATTTCTGTTCTTTTTGATACTACTAGGTAATTGATAGGAAATAATCCCCAATTTTGAAAATTGAGACTCATGTATATTGGTAGTTTGCCAGATACTAGAGGTATGTCTGAAAAATTAACGGTGGTAGGTCCAACTCTAAATAACACCTAAATTCTGCAGATGAGACAATCATTTCTGTTCAAAATCAGTCTCATTTTAATTTGTGTTTATGAATATCGGTAGTTAGCAACATACAAGAAGTATGTCTGATGAATTGATGGTGATCAGACACTTTTCCTTGTAGTTTTTTACCAGTTAGATATCTTTGTCTCCGACTTATCTCATCTCCTATGTTACTACTTGTTCTTTGGAATAGGCTTTGATTTTAATTTTGGATCTGATCTTCCTAATATAGTCAAAAACAGCAATACATCAACATATGGGGCAATCTATGAATAACCATAGCATCATTTATTAAGAAGATCGTAACCATTAGAATGCTGGGTAACTTTCTAAATATAGATTTTTGTGTCATTTGCCTTTCAAAACCTTAAATATCTCATTAATTTTGATGAGGAAAAATACTCAGATTTATAAGCAAACAGGTCAGCTCCCAATTTACTTGGCGGGTGGCCTGGAGCTTACCTGTTTGCATAAGCATAAAGTTGATTCCAGCACTATAAGGGTTAAATACTACCCATAAAATGAGACACACAGTATACTCAAGATTACCAAAGTCCACCTATCTTGACATTTTGGGCCACAGTGGCTAGGCGTTTTTGACCAATGAACTTTGAATCACAAAGTCCATTTCTGTTGGGTTCAGATCTTGGCAGTGGCAGATTCAGACTTGCATGAGAGATGGACTCCCGACTAACAGATTGCTGATGGTGCTACCCTGATTGATAATAAGAAGGAGTCTATTTTTCATCCATGATAGTACAGGTACTGCATCATAACTGAAACATTGTTGATGCATTGTAAACGCAAAAAGAAATCATCAAGCTATCTGGATCATAGCTTAAAGATGATGGATTGTCAGAGATTTTGCTCCATCTCTTGGTCACAGAAGTATATGTATGGGTAAAAAATCAAGTCACACATTGGTATTAAGCAAAACAATTTATTACATAAGGCTTTAACAACTACATGTATAATTTTTTTAACTAACAAAAACTGCAATTTTAACTACCAAGTTTTATAATGAAAATTCATAAATTCCTTATAAATATATTCATGACAAACTGCCCACACAAAAAAGTAACAGAGGCTCTAATCAATATAAGCTGTATTTTGAATAATATCACATGCAATTCTGAACATGTGATTTTCAAAGCATAACACGAAACTGCTTAACCCTTTACCAAAACACCAAATTTTGAAATGTCGTCTGCAAACTCTTTCAATATGGGACAGTCAAAAATTTGGCATTTGGTAAAGGGTTAAGTTGTTCTCCAGACACAAGCATAGATAACATATCAATCAGAGATTGACTAGAAAAAAAACATCAACTGATCAGTTAACACATCAGTTACAAATTGAAAAAATAAACCCTCTACTTCTTTGATCAACACCCTACTATCGAGGGTTCAGTGCAAGACTATAGTAGGTGCTTCATGTTTATGAAGGACTTTCTAGGGTCTTGCATTGAGCCTTAAATACTTGCTGAAAATGACTGATTTATAAACAATTTGACTAGGTTGGTTTGAGGTTTCAACCGTTTTCGACTATATTTCAGATCTATTACATTAGACATTGCTACTATCTGCAGCACTGGGCAAAATTCTAGCCAAGTCACTGAATTCATTTCCACATGAGCATAAGTGTTAAACATTGAGGTCAGAACTTAAACATCAAAATGACTGAAGGAAATTTTTTTAGCTCACAATGAGAAAATTCTCTCTTTAGTTAAAACATATTTAATATTCAATAAATGTTGAACAAGTGCACATCATTTATATTGAATGGTGAACACTAATACAGATGGGTAGCAAACCCATGACACATGTATCCCAAGTCCATTTTCCCACTTTTGTAACAATGTCTTCAAATATAGTCTGATGCAGAGCAGTTAATGTTTCCTGTGAAAAGCTAGTTGTTATTCAGTTGAAATATTTGTACATGTATTCTTAAATCAGGGCTAATCACTGTCACTCTCTTGGTTGCCTTGATTATTCCCTTGAGCACTTGATCCTTCACTCCGCCGACCTGTTGAAATAATGAGTGACACAAACTTATATGCTAGTACAAACATATTATAATAAAGTCAGAGTAATTGGATTTTATGATGTTTTCAACAGTATGCAACAATATCATATCATTGTACTTTGAATTCATTTAACCCTCATAGTGCTGGAACAAACTTTATCCTAATGCAAACACTGGTTAGATCACAGGCCAGCTGCCAAGTAAATTGGCCACTGGCCTCTGATCTTACCAGTTTTTGCTAATTTGAGTATCTTTCCACCACAAAATTAAGCAGATATTTAAGATTTCAGAAAGCAGATGGCACAAAAATATATTTTTAGAAAATTACACAACATTCTAAGGATTAACAGGTATTTCTTCAACAGTATGAAGTAAAGTTAGGTAGTTAGATATGAAATCTTTCATCTATGAAATTCACATAATCCCATATCGAAATTTGGGCTGGCCAAAATTGAAAGCTTAAACAGACAAAAGGAAAACAAAAACATTGGAAACAAACATTTTCTTTGTACATTAAATAGTTACACTTGGCAGAAACCATCGAGACAAAATGATAAACTCAGCTTATATTGTCAATGGAGGCTGTATGGATGTACAGTGGACCCTCGTTTATCCGAACACTTTCGTTCCCAGGAGAAATGTTCGTATTAACGAATTTTCCGGAATAAAGAATATGCGAGTTACAGCGAAATGTTTACCTTTACACGGTGTCGGTGTATCATGATCATTACTATGAAGTAAGAAATACACAATTATTTTTTTTGAAGGGAAATATAAAGTGTGTTAAGGAAGTGTTTATTTGGTCAAAACGGATTTTTAAAAAAAATGACAATTTGAAGCAATGTCTTTCGAGAAGTTAAATTTCCTTAAGATAGCTCTGAAAAGAACTCTTTGATTAGCTGATAGCAGCTTGGGGGATGGGTTCTCTGACGAGAGTGACAATGTGACAAAAGAAGGCTTTTTGGTAAAAGGCTCTTAAAAGGGCAGTTAAGAATATCGATTGAGTAATAATTGAAAATGATTGCCAGACATTGTCTCCCAATCGCTTTCTAAGCAGCCAATCAGCCAATCAACACCTTTTACAAACTCAACTATCGACATGCGACCGTAATTACAATAATGTAAGACCAATCAACTGACAGAATGACCGATTAACAAACAATCAACACCTTCCAGTACACTACACTAGGTGACATGTTATGGTCAAGCATACGTGACAGTTTGCAAAACGTGTGAATGCCGTTTACAACAGAAGACCGATCCCTTCATTCGCAACTGTAACCGCATAATAAACGATTTTACTGGTTTCCGGACTAGCCATACGCATATACTATGAAAAGTGACTGTTGGTTCCCGAATATTTTTGTCCGGTTCCGGAACGCGGATTTTCCGCATTAAACAGTTAAATTGATGAAGGTAAGATCCGTTCCCTCAAAATTCTGTTTGGATGGTGAATATTCCGGATAAACGACGTTCGGATTATCGCGGGTCCACTGTATTGGGTAAGATTACTAAGGTATAGAGGTTACCTGAACGAATATTGTTAATGGAGGCCAACACTCGTAGCATGAAGGCTGCTGGTACAGTAATGGTATCTCTCGTCTCCTCTAACATTACCTCGTTAACTTGTATGAGCTGAAAATAAACAGCAATATAAGAAACAAGATACAAATGATCTCAATCATTCAAAGGCCTAACTATATCAAAATTGATACAATGTTGTGTTTGAAATGATCCTTTTGTCTGGACAGGAAAACTGATTTTGAAAGGCATTATGATAGAGTATAAATGGAAAATTTGATGGAAATTCCTAGATCATCTGACATTATCCCACTGTCCTTGCCATCTCACAACTCAATGAATGGGGTCTGCAGTGGTGTAGTGGTTAGGGTTGGGGGCTAGAGACCGGCTAACCCAGGTTCGATCCCCGAAGGCAGTCGCTTTATTCACCATGGAGTGTCCTCGGGCAAGACACACTCAACATTAACTGATCAGATGAAACTTACCGTGTCTGCTTTATCCAAATCAAAGGCACTTTCTTGATTCAAGGGAGACCACAGTTTGATGTCATAGTCAATACCACTTGATGCAAGTACTGAAATAATAAAACAGTTTATCAAATACTAAATGTAAGGCGAGAGTAAGTGTTTTATGTTAGTGAAGGACTAACTATAGTCTGGTATTGAATCCTTGTAATTAACTATTGACCAAGGTATGCAAATCCTGTTGTTGTCTGTCAAATTGTGTGTTTTTTTCACATTGCATCAACAATTTTTTAGTAATACTTCAATGCCTGGGCAATAATGAATGGCGGAAGAGATCAAGCTTACCTACCCAACAGGGTTAATTAAGCAAGTAAAAATCATTTGCATTTAATAAGTCAACAGGTAGGCTATCTCTCATGAAATCCGAGTACCATCACTGGGATTTGAACCCACGCCAGGCCTGTATGACTTCAAGTTCTATACTTTAACAACTAGGCACCCTCATTATTGTCTTTTAATGTTTAATGCCATGTCAACTATTTTTCAACATCTACTAGGCTAGGGCTCTTAAGTGTCATGCCAATGGACACTCTGATGTATCCAGAGATATAGGCGGGGATAGAACCTAGGGCCTCAATCATTACACACATCATCTTTAAATGTTCTCTAAAGCAAACATGCTAAATACACTGTGTGGTCTGCATAACTTAATGGGTTAAAATAATGACTTAACTGTGTTCAAAATTATTTGTTTGCTGATTGTGTATTTACAGAATCGATTTAAAATCTAGGATCAGGACAAAAAATAGTTTCATGCCTTGAATTGAATTCCAAGCTGTAACCTAAATCCAGATTTGGCATGAATCATCATATACATGTAAAAGAAATGGAGGTTACCATACACATTGTAAATACATCTTTTAAGGTGAGATTGGAAGCTTAAACGTAAACAATTAAAAAAAAAGGTTTTTAAAATTATCATTGAAGGATCAACAATTCTTTTGCATCAGGCAATCAAGATGACTAAAGAATACCCCTCAATTCAATATCACCTTGGTCATCAATTTAATCACGATAAATATGTTCTTGGTATTATAAAACGAAAAAGAGGTATTCTTTATATATAGTGTTTCTTGAGCATGACCCTACTTACACACATCAAAAGGATGAGGTTGTACACAGTTGACCACATGTTTGTCTGCCTCTAACAACATCACTGGCTTGGTGGAGTTTCTATCCCAGATAAATATATGGCCACAGTCTGAGCCGCTCAGGATGAAATTGTTGCCCCAAAAATTGGCTTCTTTAATCTGAAATTGGACATGTGTTCATTATATAATTATTTTCATAGAGATAGGCTCAGTGTGCAGAGTCATAAACATCATATCTATACATGTATGGGCTCAGAATTATTCAAATGTTATACTCAACAAAGCAAAATAATATGACCAAGGTTAGCATGTATACTAAATCATGACAACAGCTGACAAATTGGAGGCCTATGTTTTATAATTCTTTCATTGCCAAGATGATATAATTGCAACTGATCAATTATGCAGCTTACTAATGTATACATGCTCTTGATATAGATGGTCCGGAGTGGAGCAACACAGGGGTTCCACCTCAGCAAAGTTCTTCTCTTATTTATTATTCATTGATAAGATTTGTTACTCTAAAAACTTGATTTAAGAAATATTTATTTAATGCATGGATAAGGGAACTGTTGAAGTAATATAACCAAGAAATTGTTGAAAACAAAGTTCAACCAAAACAATCACTTAAAGAGAGACATAGCCACTTCCAGCATGCTTTTTTTGTGTTAATTACCATAGTTCTAGCATTCCGATGACCCCTATAGATTTTCCTGGATTTTGGTTTGTAGATACTTTTGTCGTTCATTTCCTTCTTCTCTTTCGCTTCTTGACGCTTACGGTGTAGAGCCTGTAATCTCAAAGCTGCTGTTGTTCTGTCAATTCTACAGTTAATAAAAATGCCATTAATAGTGCCATTAACATGTGATCCATTAGTCTTCTACCAAAGAATTCTTTTACACTCTAAATCATTACTCCTTGACAAAAAATAGTCATTCTTATGACCTTGAGACTGAATATTATTGAAAATTACTATTGCGGCGAAATAAGAAACGGCTCAATATGAATTACAAAAGGTTTAAGCTAAAAAGCTACAAATTTACACACTAATTAAGTAAGATCAATTACACTTTTTCACACAGATGTTGTAATTAAATATCCAAAGAAAAATGTATTGTCTCTGATCAGACAACACAGGTTGATCTGTAATCCTTTACATATACATCATGACACAAGCTAGCATATTGATAACATAGTTCCACTTAACTGCAACCATAATGCACATGAAGAATCGTGTGTCCAATCAAGATTTTAGACAACAGGGGTCGGTGTCACAGTAAACCATTCTTGATAAATTTGGAGTACTGAGAAAAACGAATATGATGAATTATATTTCATATGCAAATTCAAATTATTGCAAATCATACATGCTATCATATAATGCATTTTGATTTATTCTGCATATGTGTTGCCAGTAACTGTGAAAAATCTATAAGTTTAAAGGTTATGTTGTTTTCAATTTGCCTGGAACCAATGCTGGATAAAAAATTGTCTCCAAGTTGATTTGCCTCTGAGTTCAGATATCCCATGAATTTCATGCAGAAAGGCTTAAAAGGTTTAAAAAAAAAAAAAAAAAATACATGGATCTATTATGACCTGTGACCATTTATGTTAAAGAAAGACAAGAAAAAACACGTTACCGAGGTCTTGTAATCACATTTCTAGGTCCATCATCATCATCACTGCTATTACTACTACTACTGCTGTGTTGGTGATCATTATCAGTTGTTAATTGGAAATCTCCTGTAGGGGGACCACTGTAACCAACTCTTCTCTGCCTGGGTTTTGGGTGAGTACTCTCCATACTTTGATCTTTAAATCAGAATTTAATATATGTTTAAGATACATGTACTTTTAACCCTTAGAATGCTGAGTAATTTTCTAAAAATGGATTTTTGTGTTGTCTGCTCTCCAAAACCTTAAATATCTGCTTAATTTTGATGACGAAGGATACTCAAAAAAGCAAAAAGGTCTGATTACAGGCGAGCCACCAATTTATTTGGCAACTGATCTGGATCTAACCTGTTTGCATAAGCATGAAGTCGATTCCAGCACTATAAGGGTTATGATATTTGTACTTTTAAAGTATTAAGACAAATAAAGTCACTGCTTGAAATGAGAAATTTTCATTGAATGATCGCTTCAACATTATTTCAGTTATGTTGCGACGCATGACCCTTAATTATGCAGAAAGATCCCATACTCAACTGCTCTGCTCATAAGACCATCCCCCCCCCCCCAACCCCAATTTCACTACCACAAACAACTTACAATATTTCTGTGTTGAAAAGATGCTCATTAGCATGATGTTTGCAATATTTAATCATTTGATAATATAAGTTATTTTGCATCAATAATTAATCATTTGATAATATAAGTTATTTTACATCAATAATTAATCATTTGCACAAATGTCACCTGAACATCTGTTTAGCTCTGAAAAGGAATAGATTAAATAGAATATGTTTGCTCAGATTTTTCCTGAAGTTCCTAGACGAGTTCATAAATACTGAACAAATATACTTGTACATATCGAGGGTTCAACACAAGACTATAGCAAGTGCTGCGAACATGTAAAGCACTTACTATAGTCTTGCCCTAATTCCTTGATATGCTAATGGAAACAAGTTGAGAGTATATGCAGCCAATTTGAGGCTAGCCTCTCTTGCATTCGATATTTTCACAGCTATGCAATATGTAAATTCTATTTTGTGGGTACTTTTTAGAATCTTTGACAAGACACTTTAATTCTAATGGGCAGACAGAACAGCTTTTGGAGAAGAAATAATAAAGTATTTGTAACAAATCCATCAAGGATTCTATGCAAGACTGCAGTAAGTGTGTGATTGCATTCTACTCAAATATGTCAATTTCTAGTTAACACTCTCCTTATCTGTTGATCAGTTAACCCTTTACCAAACGCCAAATTTTTCGACTGTCCCAAATTGAAAGAATTTACAGACCACATTTTAAAATGTCATGAAATTGAAAAATAATCTTCTGATAGGGCAAAAAACATATTTACAATGTTTTCCAGAGTCATCTGCAACAAACTGATTAAATGTCGTTATTGTTTGTTAGTGAGTCAATTACCTTTGTGACTAGTGGATTGTGATGTCTCATCTACATCCATAGAATGGGCCTCATCTCTATCACTCTCTTTTTCCGAAGATTTTGTGTAAGTTTTAAATGCTGATCGAGCCTCTGAGTTATTTGTCTCAATTCTAGCCAGACTCCGCGAATCTCTACAATCGCTACATCCTGGCATCTCTTCATCCTTAATCACAGGATCTCTTGAATTATTTCTTTTATCCTTTACTGAATCATTGTCATCATCATCACATTTGGCAAATTCTACACTTCCAAAATCAATATGTTTCTCATCAGGTTTGACTTTTACCGATTCAGAATCTGAAATATCCATTGCACTTGTTTCCCATTTATCTTTGTCATTTGATAGGATAGAACTAGAATCTTCACTACTTTTAGGATCCCTTTGGTATGCGTCTTTATCATTATCACCATGTTTTTGTTTATCACATTCACTATATGACTTATCTGCCATATGTCTGTTGTATTTTGTTTCAATTGTTTTTATATCCATTTGCTCATCAACTGTACATGGAGATTCATGTTTCATATCACTATCATGGCTCTGTTTATCAACTTGAGATTCAACAGTCTGTTTACCATCTTTGTTCTGATTGCACATTTCTGCCTCACCAACATTAACATTGGAAGTGTCATTAGATGTTTCTCTTATGTTTTCTCTTTGTTCATTCTCGCAAATCATCTTGACACTGGATGTTTCATTAGGTCTATTATCATCTTGAAGTGTTTCGCTCTGTGAAAGATTTAATGAATCTTGAACATTATTAGATCTAACAGTTCTACCAACAGCACTGTGTTCAGCTTTAACATTGGAGGGTTGGTTTTCACCTATATCACTTTCAGCAAGATTAACATCTATTGGTGCCTGAAAGTGAATAAATTAACAGCTGCATCTGAAACTTACAACAGGCAGTTTTCATGACAGCCTTTGGTCAAGACTATAAGCAAGCAGCTCCTATTGAAGACAATTTTTCTAGTGTTATAACATCACATGCAAGCTTTTCCTTGTCCCCACACTTTCATCTTAACCACCTTTTGCCTTTTGTTTTATGATATCTTAATACATGTGTTCTACATGAGGTACATGGAATATTTAAGACAACAAAAACTGGTATACATATTTTAAAAAAGTATATATGAAAATGAAATATTTAATTGCAATTGGTTGTTGCTGTTTATATAATAAATCTGTTGAATTCACATTAGGACACTGTCTAGTAAAATCAGCAGTCTTATATAAAAAATTAAAGTTGCCTTGACCACCGCAGATGTTCAATTGTAGAGTGTCCACTTTGTTTCTTGAAGATTTAGGGTTCAATACTCAGAAGGGGTCAGACCAAAAGCAATGGTAGTAATGTTTTTCCTCATTGAAACAGTGAGTAAAATTGAATTCCATTATGACTGGAACAAATCAAATTCAAAACACAAAAAGGGTAGTACTGGTTTAGATCCAGGAACCCATTTTTAAAACTGTAGAGTTGTTGAAAACGGATTTAAATCATAAAGAAAAAATAAGTCATCATCTGTACCTCATTCTGAGTAGATACATCAGCCAGACCAAGCCCCGCCTCGCTGTCAAGAACAGATCTCCCAGAACCCTCTCCAATCTGCATTCCTGCCTCCTCATCAAGGGGAGCAAAGCGTAGACGTATGTTACTGTAGGAGGTGCCTTCTGATGAGTAGTGAAGGCTGATCATTGGTGCCACATTACGGCTCTTCAGCTCGTCAACAGTCTGCATGGTATGCTGCATGATGGACTGCTCCTCTGGGCTCAAGCCCCCTTTAGTTGTACTGCAACTCGGTGTTGGGTTCATGCCCCCTCTTGTTGTACTGTCACTCGGTGTTGAGTTGCAGTCTGGTGAAGCACCTAGACCAGTACTGGGTCTCGCAGACTCTGCACTTTCAAATGTTGTTTGTGTGGGTTTGGCAATGTGTGTTTGATCTGTGGACTTACTAATGGAAATACTAGAATATTTTGCTTTCATATTATTGTCATTGATTGAGGGCTCCTCATGATGCAGACCAATGCTAGCCTGTTCTACGTAGGAAGTTGGTTCTAGAGGATTATACATGTCTGGATCTCTCAACTGGTTCTCAGGTTTGACTTTAAGATTCAAGACTGTGTCTCCAACCAATTTCTGGACATGCTCAATTACAATTTCAGTCTGGGTCTTTGGTATGTTTGCATCATCTGTATCCATTGTTTCTTCAGAGTGTGGGACTGATGTATCTTGAATGCTTGGTGGGCTAACAGTTTGTTCTGGAATATGAAGAGCAATTTGAATACCCTCCCACTATTCTGATATTTAAGGCTGATCTGTTTTCAAATTATAAGCAGAAGACATAAGACACTATGGATATATATAGAGAGAGAACTTAGTTTGGTTTCAAGAAACATTATGACAAAAAAGAAAACAAACCCTCATAAAACTCAAATTATTCTAATGTAGCATTCAGTCATGATTCATTTGTAACAGTTTCTATAAATATTGGATGATTGGATATAAAAATATTGGATGAAATATATAACTTTTTGAATAAGAGAACATATAAGCACAAATTATCAGTTTATTCTCGATTATTCAGGGGTCCTCATTAAAAAATTCTTGTGATCTTGCCGGACACCAAATTTAAGCTATATATATATTAGAGCAAAAATCATTTTGGTAAAGATTGGATGAGATTCTTTGAAATAAGAGAGCAGACAAACCCAAAACTTCCTTTTTTCATCATATAAAAACTGTCACTACTTGGCACAATCTTGCTGAACTTGAGAGAAATATTTTATTTATATTCTTTTTTGGGTGGTGGGGGTGATCAGGGTCCTGCATTGCTCAGGGGAAAGATGGTGAAAAACCACTCAAATTATGCTGTATGCAAAGGTATACAGCCGGCGTTAGCATAACTTGATACAGGTACGCATGGTACTATTATCCACTCTCCAAGCACGCCACATGCTCTGATAGAACGGGTTTAATATTGGGAAAGACTGGATGAGACGTTTTTGAAAAAGAGAGAAGTGAAAAACATCTATGGCAAAGAGATAATGAGAAAAGACTAGGGATGGGAACGAATATTCGAATATTCGAATAGCGGGTCGAATATTCGAATAGCAAAATAGTATTCGAATATTCGATTTTAATGAACCCATATTACTGTATGTTTACCATAAATTTTATTCAAAAATAATGTTGTTTTATTTTCATTTTCTTCCTCTAAACCGATCCCAAATATCGAAGAACGTGCCTAGCTCCCAGGTGCAGTTACGATGTTTTTACAACGTATGTCACACAGTAAAACACCTGTGACAAATTACCACATCTTTTGACAGTTTGCAAAACGATTAATTCCTAAGTGTGAAAATAGTCGATTTTAAGCCGCTAAATCTAACACCTTAATGATCTGCACTTGCTCCTTATTATCCCAAACAAGTCAATCACGCTAATTGACAATTGTCAGTGTCAACCAATCACGTAACTTGTTTGTCGTGAAATTAAACAATTACTCTTTCAATAACCAATCGTAATCATGATTGCATATGCACGAAGACCAATCAAATAATGTGTTAGAAAGTATATTTTTCTTCAGAATAATTTGTCAAACTTATCTTCATTCTAATTTCTACATCTATTCGATAAACATCACAATGTCTCCATCACGTGTCTGGAATTACTTTACTCGTTCTGCCGATAAGTCGAAGGCGACCTGTAACCTGTGTAACCAGGACTTTGTATTCAAGAATACAACATCCAACCTACTGAATCACTTGAATGGCAAGCATCCATCCGTTTTGACGTCCGAAACTGTAATATTTGATATTGCATGCACCTACATGTATACAGATATCGGCTATACACAAAAGGTTTGAACAGAGGACTAGTGTACTAGTATTCGTTCATGCAGACATTCGGACATCAAAACGAATTCTAAAATCGAATATTCGAATATATTCGAATAGTTCTAGTCGAATATTCGAATAGTGATTTCACTATTCGTTCCCATCCCTAGAAAAGACCAATATATGATACCTGCTAAAGAAGATCTTGGCTCTTGACGATCATCCATCAATATGGTTTGGGGACTCACTTCATGTAGCCTCTCTGTTTGGGAACCAGACAATGTCATCTCTTCCTGTGTTCTATCTGTTTGGGAACCAGACAATGATATCACTTCCTGTGTCCTCGCTGTTTGGGAACCAGACAATGACATCACTTCCTGAGTCCTCTCTGTTTGGGAAACAGACAATGCCATCTCTTCCTGTGTCCTCTCTGTTTGGTAACCAGCCAATGCCATCACTTCCTGTGCCATCTCTGTTTGGGAACCAGACATTGACATCACTTCCTGGGAGCCATGTGACAAGGTGACAGACTGGTTGGTGGTTGAATGAGTTGGCTGACTCACAGGCTGGTCATGTGTCTGCGATGATTGGGTGCTTGAATCGGGCTGTTCATCTTGCTGCATGTTTCCATCCAGCCATCTTGTCAGCAAGTCAGACATCCTCTGCATGATTGTAGTTCTTGGGTTCTCTGAAAATCAGAACATGGTATCAAAATAGTCCGATACAACTATCAAAAGAACAAAGTCAGAGAAAATCCTTACAATGAAAAGGAATACATTATGTTGATAGGAGATATTCAACCCTTACAATGCTGGAACCAACTTCATGCTTATGCAAACAGGTTAGATCCAGGCCAGCCACCAAGTCAATTGGCAGCTGGTCTTTGATCTTACCTGTTTGCTACTCTCAGTATCTTTCCTCATCAAAATCAAGCAGATATTTAACTTTCTGGAAATCAGACGACACAACAATCTAGTTTTAGAAAATTACCCAGAATTCTAAGGGTATAAAATTACCTCATTATGAGAAAATTATCGTTTTGTCATAGAAATTTTCCTTTTTCATCTGCTGCAGAGCTTCTTAATGCTCTAGCTGTATCAAAGTCTAGGTCACCAATAATTTATTTCCATTTTTTTTAAAATTGGCATTTATATCACATCTAATTTTTTGGGGGGTTATTTGCAATGCCATGATTATAAAAGACAAAGGAGGACCCCAAGTATAACTTTTTAAAAGGGCTAGTCAAGCTTGGTAGAACCATCAGCATTCAGTAAGTCAGCCACGAGAATACTTTTCATGACAATCCCAAACAACTTCTCTTTGGCATGAAAACAAACACAAAGAGTTGCCAACCTCCTTCAAGTTCTTTGCTCTACCCACTCAGCCATGGAGGCAGTGTAAGTTCTGAATGATACTAATATAAAAGAGTACCTCCAGGCTGGCTGATATTTCTAGGTCCCGTATTTTGACGTCTCTCTCGTTCTGGTCGTGATCCTGGCCCGGTATCTGACCAATCTCCTCGAAGTCGTAAGCGTTTAACAGAGGTTGGCCGAGCACCAGCATCATTTGAAGATTCATCCTGGTCATTGTGTTGGGCATTGCCATCTGATGCTGCCTCAACATTTGCTGATGGCCTGTCTATTTGTTTATCATCATCTCTGTGTGACTGTCGCTAAATATAAATGTGGATTGAGCTTTTTCGTTACTAACGATTCCATTAGATCTAAACAGTATGTAATGATCGTAGAGTTCAAGCCTGAATTAAGCTTGTTTAACCTGCTTTTATTCATACATACAACTTTAACCCTTAGAATGCTGGGTAATTTTCTAAAAATAGATTTTAGTGTCAAGAAGCAGTTATCGAGAGTAAATTTAATAAGCTTCAAGCTTCTGTCACAATCAATGTAAAATAAATAAGTTTAAACTAAATGTGCTGATTAAAAACATACCTGATTTTGATCCACCTTTATTTGTCCTGTATTAGTGTTAAACTCCGAGTAGTTACTTGAATCCTGCAATATTAGGCAACATTAATATAATGATGTTCACTATTTGGATCCAATTTCTTTATAATTGGGTTTCAGATTACGTCACATTATTTTAGTTATGTTGGGATGGCTGTCTCATAAGATGGAGGAAGATGCAAAACTTGACTGCCAATACAGGTTGATCAAGCCAGATAGAACCAGATCGACAAATTTCATTTGTCAGTCGACAGAATGCCTCTCACGAAAGTCCAAATGTTTGATCTGATCTAAACATTTTATTCAAGTACATGTATACAATTTATATCTCAAGCCAAAAAACAACTATGAGAAATGAAGAAACAGCTCAAAACTAGAATTGAAAAGACATTGATGAGGGCACCATGAGAAGAATGATAAAAGGATCATTATCTTCCTTTCTCACAATAATTTCAAAAGATCCTTATGTAATAGGTTGAAAATATCTTCTGTTTCCATCTGCGATATGTCATAGGCTATTAACAATGATTTGCAGGTACATTAACAATACAGCCGGATTAGCATGTAATGCCAAAAGCCAACTTCATGAGAAATTTAATCTTTTATGAATTCGATTGGCTAGGTAAATATCATTTCTAAATGTATCTAAGGTTTGAAGACCACTTAATTTCTTTAACGTATTGATTTAACGCATGACATGATCTGAGCATGTTGACAAAGCAGAAATGCTAATTTCACCCATTAATTGTTTGTAAAATGTGTTTATAATTTTTCACACACAGGGGAAAATCAAGTCGAGAACCTGTTTGTATAAGCATGAAGTCGGTTCCAGCAATATAAGGATTAATTGTGGTTAAAGTAATTCTTCATTTTTCTTTAAACACTAGTTATTTATCATTACAAGGCAAGGAGCTAGAGTCCTGCCCTAGGACACAACATTGTGATATGATTTCTCGCTGTTGGAAAACAAAAATGGGTCATCCAATCTCAAATACCCATTATTATTCCCTATGCCATAGAAACGGGATAACAACCTACCTTAGTAGCAAACAGGTATATGTACTCGAGTGAGTAACTAACTAGAAGATCTTCTCCATCCGGACTATAACTAAGGGAGGTAATTCTGTATGAACTATTCTCAAGGGAAGGAGGTGTAAATAAGGATACAAGACCCGTTATACCCTTACCCTTGTAGTTTCCTGTCAAAATATTTAGATATTGATTTGTTATACAGTGAACCCTCGTTTATCCGGACCCCGATTATCCGGATGTCTCGCAATCCGAACAAAATTGTAAGGGAACGGAATTATTGGACCAGTTTATTGCAGACGACTTTTGAAAACATTGTGGGTAAAGGAGAAATTGCTCGTGACGAGCAATTTCTCCTTTTCACACAATGTTTTCTGCCATATCAGAAGATTATCTTTGAATTTCATCACGTTTTGATGTCTTCTGCAAACTCTTTCAATTTGGGACGACAATTTGGCGTTTGCTAAAGGGTTATAACTATACACCGCTCATACAGACCGTTTATGTCTTAATGTGAATAAGAACATGCTCTGCTTCTTTAGTCCGGATTATTCGGTAAACCGGACATTTTGTTGGGAACGGACGTGTCCGGATAAACGAGGGTTCACTGTATATTTTTAATGGATTTGTACACCACAACACAATATTAGCTTTATTGCGATGTCTGACTCATAATAGACGGAGGAAGGCCCAAAGCGTAACTGCCTTATGGATGGCATACTCTGGGTATCTTTCCTCATCAGACTTAAGCAGATATTTAAGGTTTTAGAAAGCAAGAGACAAAAACAAACTATTTTTTTAAAACTATCTTCTACAACAATATGATTTAAGAAAGAGTCATTGTCTTCTAAATGTTCCAGTTCTACAAAATTGCACTTAATTGTCAAATGAGACAAAAATTTTATTGTAAATTTTGCCATTGAGACAGGCTATCCTGTTAAGAGGATCATTTCAAAAAGACATAAACTGTCAGAAAGCTTCAAAATCTAAAAATAGCCCTTGTTTGTTTGTTATTCCATTAATGTACAGGACTCAGTCTTGAGTGTTATAGTACATGTTCCCTGGATAACTACCAGTACTAGGCTAGGAAATGTGTCTTGCCCAAGGACACTCCACAGTGAAATAATTGGCCGTCTTCGGGGATCGAACCCGGGGTGACAGGCCTCTAGTCCCCGACGCTAACCATTACACCACAGCGGAGCCCTTACCAGTGGCTCGAGTACCCAGCATCCTCCTGTCGTACACCCTGGCTGTACTGTCGGAACAACCAACTGCTAGTTGCCATGGCAACAAGGGATTAGCAGCAATGGATGTAACAGCGCTTCGACTGTTAATCAACACATCCTGAAATGATAACAAGCTTGAAATAGGCCTAGGTCAGTTGAAAAGTAGATGAACAAGGAAAACTGGAGCTAGGGTCATGTACAGACATGGGTGAAGGACCCACTACATTGGCGAACTCTGGTTACAGCCTTATGCAAAAATCAGTGCGATGAGGACTAGATAGATAGATTGAAATATGTATTTGTCAAATTTAGAGACAAAACCGGGTAAACCCCTCTTCCATGATATCTCACTTTGATAAACATGCTGCATGAGTCTATAGATACAGAAACCATTTTGACCAAAGGAAAAATGGCTCAAATTAAGCAATCTTACTGTTTGACAATGGTCTTTACACAATATCATAGAAAAAGTTCTGTTTTTCATACTATTTTAAGCATGGTGCGAAGCATCCTTGCTTATGAACGGCACTTCAAAAATCAATGAACGTTTAGACTATACATTTAACTTTCATCAGCTGCTGCTTTTCTTTTTGACTAAGGGCATTTTTCCATTTGGGTAATGGTTTAAACATAAGGCCATAAAAAATATCTTGTAAATAAACACCAGATTGAGAAGATTAAGACATAAGTGTAGTTCATGTTTAAATGAATCGCCTAATGCTCATCATTCCTTGAGAATGCACGAAATAAAGAATTTTTTTATCAACTCACCTCTTTACAATCAGGTTTGGAACAAGAAGTTTTGGATCGCAAATCAAAGAAGCGGACTGTTCCATCTTCACCACAAGATAAAAACGTCGAAGCTTCATTTGGAATGACTATTACCTGTATGAAATAGGAGAAATAGCATTTTGACACCAATTGGAAATAATTCAATAACAGTTTAGTTCATTCAAAGTCCTTTGTTTTTTTCATAGCTCAATGAATATTTTTTTATTATAGTCCAATTCTTAGATTTTGGAATATCTCTGTACGAGAACTAAACTGCCTATTAAGGCTGGTCAAGCAGGGTAGAACCACTAGCATTCAGTAAGTCAACTGGGATTAGGTTAAAGAAATTAAAATTCTTTCCATTAATATACAAGGCTCACTTTGGAAAATGTTCACACATGTCCCGTTGATAACCTACCAGTATTAGGATAGGAAATGTAGATATCCTATGGACATCTTACAGGGAATTAATTGTACCCTATCGGGAATCAAACCTGGGTTGTCTACAAGATGCCAGGAAATTTAAATGTTAAAATTAATTTCTATAAAACTGCACAACAGCTATACTTTTATTTTATATGCACTGAAGATAAGTGATTGGGAACGAAATCAGATTGCTTTTAATTCTTTAAAAGTGTATAATATACAGTAGATTAACATCTATTTGAATCCAAAAGCGTCACATTTCTATTGAGATATACCGCTTATAAACTGTACATACTTAGATATATTGATGTTTACTGAATCAATAATGCTTTCAATAGCTACTTTCAAACGTATATTAAACAACAGTTCAAAAACTGTATTGCTTCAACAGCATTTCATTCCGACTTAATAATTTTCCCTTCTGTGAACAAGCGTCTTTAATCCTTCATGTGCAGGTTCCTTAACCCTTAGAATTCTGGTGAATTTTCTAAAAAATATATTTTTGTGTCGTCTGCTTTCCAAAACCTTAAATATCTGCTTAAATTTAATGAGGAAAGATACCCAGGGTAGAAAACAGGTTAGATCGCAGACTGGCCCCCCGTTTACATATAAGCATGAAGTTGGTTACAGCACTATAAGGGTTAAAATAAGTTTATTTTGATATTTCAAGAACAATTACCTTGTAAGTAGTCCCGAAATGGCAGTCAAATACATTAGTTCCGTATGTATCCTCCCTCAGTGTGTTGTTATAGATTATTTTTCCATCACCAGAACAGCTGATAACCTCCCTATCACTGGTACCAGGTAAATATTTCGCACTGAATATATTCGCCCTATGTCCCGACTGCAGCTTATGAACTATCTGAAAATAATTATCAATAAATCTCATTTTTTATCATTTTAAGAACATTGTGTTTGATGCCTTAGCACTAATCTGTGTACAAACGCTTAAATGATTGTGGGTAAATCAATCTATAAATTGAGACGTTGTTGTTGTCATTTTCATGTGATGTCACAAGCTAGCCCTCAAGCAGACAGGTGCACATTTGCAGATATATTTCTTCCAAGAAAAACGTCTGTACATTTTTCTATTTGCTAGCTAGATATTGATTCAAATGGTAAATTAACCTGTTTTGTAGTTATTACAAGTCACAATCAATTCATGGTGCAATACTTAAAAAACTATTTCTTTGCGTATGTTTCTACTGTGATGTGGTTTTTAGGAACACAAAAAACTATATGTCGCTGAGATGTGTCCTAGTACAGGGGTCGGTCATTATTAATGACATGGACCCCTAAACAAGATGCTTTATCTTTGGTTTAATCTGGCACAGGTATTGGACCCATTACCTAACACACATTTCGCAGACATTTTATCTCTGCAACAACAGCTTCACAGCAATTTTGTTGGCAGCAAACATACTGACAACATTGAAAGCTTAATAGACTTACTTTTCCAGAGTAAGGGTCTGATATCACGAGGTGTTGATCATCTGAGCCTGATAGCAGCGTGGTTCCTGTGTCATTCCAACAAATCGTGTTCACCTTCAGAGAGAAAGGGTGCAATGACGAACAAGTATATATAAACGTATGGTATGCATGTACTTTTCTTATCTTAAAATACCATCAGAAGATTAGAGAAACCAGTGTAACAAAGGGAGAGGAAATTTATAAGATTTTAGCCCTCATTCCAGTCTGTTTCACTAAATAAAAGTAATTGTGACAAGCCATTTTTCTTTGTGTAAGTTTAAACATATTTTTGTCACAATGGATTCCATCAAGTATCAGAAATAAATTATTATTGTCACATCTTAAAATTGTTGCAAGCCATTTAAAAGGTTTATTATTTCGTAAACAACAAGCTAAACTTAGAATAAGAGGTGCTGTTTTCAGATACCATCATTACATGGTTATGCAAACAGGTAAGATCCAGGCCAGTTGACAATTTACTTGGCGGCTGGCCTGTGATCTAACCTGTTTGCTACGCTAAGTATCTTTCCTCATCAAAATTGAGCAGATATTTAAGGCTTTGGAAAGCAGACGGCACAAAAACCTAGCTATTTTTAGAAAAATTACCCAGCATTCTAAGGGTTAAAGTTAACTTACACATCCACTGTGTACTGCAAGTTTCCTCTCAAGCTTCAATCTCTGGATGAAATCAATATTACCTATAAAGAGAACATACTACATTTTTTTCATTGACCAACTTCTACATTTAGTGCATCTTTTATTTGTTTAGTCCTATAGTGCAGGAAACAACTTCATGCTTATGTAAACAAGTCAGATCCAGGGTGTCAAAATCAATTGTCTATATTGCCAAGCTTGTACAAAAGCCTTAATGGACAAGTTCAAATTTAAACCGACCACACTTAGCTCAATATGCACCTTGAATATCCTAATTCTTTGTAACATACAAATCCCTTTAAACCATTACCAAACAACAACGACATCTGACCGCTTTGTTGCAGGTGACTCTGGAAAACATTGTGGGGAAAGAAGAAATTACTCGTAACGAGCAATTTTTCCTTTTCCTACAGTTTTCTGCCCTATCAGAAGATTGTTTTCCAATTCCATCACTTTTGGAAATGTTGGCTGAACACTCTTTCAATTTGGGACAGTCGAAAATTTGGCGTTTGGTAAGGGGTTAACACAGATAATCATAACATCAAACCGACGTGGGTGGGGTGATGAAAATAAAGTGTTTTACCATTGGCGGAATTGTACAGCTTCCTCTTGGTTGTCAACCCGTGACAGCGTGATTGGATGTTTGTAAACATGACAGAACTAAAATGTACACAATCCTCTGAAAATTGATTCACTTTGAACAGCTTTTTACTCCATATTCGGGGAGATTTTCAGTTTGACAGATACACAAACATTTTTGACGTAAAGAAGGGAAGTAACTCTCAAGAGTATATACATTATCAGCATCCAGTGTTGCCTCCCTTTGATGAAATTACTCTGTACACTACTGCATCTGAATCCTTGAGCGATTGGAATCGACCCCTTTTTCTTTTAACCTTTCTATGACGCATCTTCAGCAGGAGACTCTAAAGACCACTAGAATCAAATGAATAATTGCTCCTTATGATTAACACTTATAGTGCTGCAAACAGGTGAGATAAGGGCCAACCACAAAGTAAATTGATAGCTGGCCTGCTACTCTGAGTATCTTTCCTATACAAATCTAAGCAAATATCTAAGGTTTTGAATAGCAGACGACACAAAAATCTCTTTTTAGAACATAACCAGCATTTTAAGGGCTGATTTATCCTTTTGAATCGATGGTATTTACCAAAGAACATAAATATTTTTCACTCTGTTTTCTGCCGTTTTCCGTTTCCACCTACTCTTCACAAATTCTTACATGAGTGAATCAAAAGTAAAAAATAAAGGAAAGCCGAAACAGGAAGAGGGTTGGCATTCTGCAAGAACTGAGAAGCATTACCTGGCATGAAAACTCAACTATACCGTTTGAGGCAATGGTGCAGAGGTAGAGCTTCGGCCTTTTGTACCAAAGTTCCTGGGTTCAATTCCCGTTAGGGGAGTAGAAAATTGCTGGGACTATCACACAAATCGTCACAAGTACTGGTTTAGTATCCAGGAAGTAGTCATCGAGAATGACTTTGAATAAGCTTCTAGCTTCCTTCACAATCAATGTCAGACAATTCAATGTAAGACCACTTCTGCAATTTGAAGAGCTACAGTGATTTGGACAACTGCTGATGGAACCATGTGATCTAAAGTTCAGAACTTTTATTCACCAAGCCATCTACCAGATCTGAAAATGATTGGTGGAAGTTGCTTTAAACAACCTCCCACCCCTGGTACACTAGGTAATGAGAAGAAAAAGCCAATTAAAAATTAAAAATAAAGGAAAGTATTTTGTTCAAATCCAGGAAGAATGGTTGAGAATTGTGAATGAACATAACTGAAATGTTGTTGAAGACAGGATCAAACAAAATGAATGGACTTTCCTACTTTTGACAATGTTTTTAACATTCATGTTAATCAGAGTAATTAGGTCCTCATTCTTTCTTTCAAATATATCATAAGCTACAAAAAGCCAACCTAGTCTATTTCTATCACCAAGGATCAACCAAACTGAATGTTGAGTACAAAACTGTAGTAGGTCCTCTTTGTTGATGAAGGATTTTCTATAGGGTGATGCCATTTCCTCAGCACGTTGTGTTCAACATTCAGAAAAATCTTATTGTTAATCACTGGTAGTAAAGACCATTAACCAATTTTAACTCTTATAGTGTTAGAACCGACTTCATGCTTGTGCAAACAGGTTAGATCTATGTAAGCCACCAATTAAATTGGTGGCTGGCCTGTGATCTAACCAGTTTGCTACTCTAAGTATCTTTCTTCATCAAAATAAGTAGATATTTAAGGTTTAGGAAACAGAAGACCAAAATCCAATTTTTAGAAAGTTACCCAGCCTTCTAAGGGTAAGATTCTAAGGGTAACAACAAGTTCCTTTTATTTCTTAGAATAATCCTATAAGTCATGTTGGGCATAAAGTCTGTAAAAATTTGGGATAATTAGGTTATGTACATTTTAGGTCTGTAACTAATTCCACTTATATGGGAATTTTGCAGTTGCTCTAGATCATGAAAAGAGAAATTGTCCTCAAGATATTGAGTAGAAAGCCAATGTGACAAAAGTCAAAATCATTCATCAGAAACCAAGTATCTTTTTGTCACCGACTTCAAAAGACTAGAATGTGACAAAAGTCAAAATCATTCATCAGAAACCAAGTATCTCTTTGTCACTGACTTCAAAAGACTCAAATGTGACAAAAGTCAAAATCATTCATCAGAAACCAAGTATCTTTTTGTCACTGACTTCAAAAGACTAGAATGTGACAAAAGTCAAAATCATTCAACAGAAATCAAGTATCTTATTGTCACCGACTTCAAAAGACTAGAATGTGACAAAAGTCAAAATAACTCATCAGAAACCAAGTATCTTTTTGTCACTGACTTCAAAAGACTCAAATGTGACCACAGTCAAAATAACTCATCAGAAACCAAGTATCTTTTTGTCACCGACTTCAAAAGACCCAAATGTGACCACAGTCAAAATCACTCTTGAGAAACCAAGTATCTTTTTGTTACCGACTTCAAAATACTCAAACTTAAAAAGCATTGATGTGAGGTATTTTGGAGTAAAACAGAATCTTCAAGGAGTGATTACACACCATTACATGGTATTCTCCAACAAAAGCAATGCTCATTTTAAAATAAAATATCCATAAACAAATATAGAAATAACCATTTAAAAAAAAAAGATTCCAAAGGTTTATTCAGTCATATTTATTCTTGTCATTTCTGCTTCAATACAAAACAAGTATTTCATGATATCGCAAAACATAAACATGCCTGAATTTTTCTATCAATAAAGGCAATGAGAATTAAAAACTGATAAAATCTAAATCTTTATCAAAATAATCCATTTTCAATACATATACACATTTCAGTCTTTAACAGTTGGCATCAAATAACCTAAAATTGTCAAAGTATCGAAATCCACGTCACAGTTAATTAATCTGTGCATACAATGTATTGAACCTTTTGATATATAATTTATCTGCAACAGAGCTCTTGAAAACAGCAGTCTGTTGCAATATTTCAAGGGAACGTAAACTGTTTGTTCTATTGCTTAAATATTAAAATAGCTTATGAAAAAAAAAAATCATGTATAAAATGACAAAATACTTTTGATATTAACTACTCTTAGGTTATGATGTTAAAACAAATTGATGAGAAGCTTGAAAATGCTACAAGGAAGTTGTTAAAAAGAAAGTTCAATAATTAGCACTTTAATGTATCAGAAGTAGCACAAATGTGCATTGGAATTAGCATATGCATGTTGAAAAATAAATACTAAATGTATCAATTGTATCAAATAACGATCATAGAATGACTTGCCAGCCTAAAGCGGAAGCAGCATTCACACTTTTTTATAAGCTACAAAGTGTCTTATCTGAACCACTGGCTCATAAGTATTTAATGGTAATCACTGGTCTAATCTAGACAAGAAACTGATTGCATGTAAATCTGCTACTTGACACATTCCCAAAATACAAGCAATTTTTAATCACCAGGTAGAGATTGCAATAATCACGTTTCTTGTTTCTCAAAACTAGACTAATCCATGCTACAGAAAAACAAAATATCAACATGTATTACACTAATAATTTGACACTAAAATCATTGGCAACATTAATATGTATAACAGCCTAATATAAGGCATATTCTGATAGCTGATCATAACTAAATGACATGTTTTTTTTTCTTTCCAGTTAATAAGTTAACCATACCCATCAACTTAGGAAAGCATCATAGAATTTATCCAACATCTTCCATAAACATCTTCAGTTTTCAAATATGGAAAAAAAAAAACCAAAACAATATTGCCTTGAAAATGCATTGCTTCTAGTCTAGTCTGTTAGGGGTTTAATGTTTTTCATCCGGACTAAAGTGTGAAACTTTGTAAATATGTTTATATCGATGATCTGAATCAGAAAAACCAACTGTGCCCGATTTTCAGGTCCTATATCATTTTTTATACATGTATGAATATTCGGATAGATGTACCATCCGACTACTCTTCCTTTCTATATGATTTTTTCGGATTTAACAACTGTACGGCTAAACTAAGACGTGGAAACATACGGAATTTGGCGTTTTCTATATGAATGGACAACTATATATCATTTAGGGCCCCTGGAAGACATTTCCTCGCCATATTTGAGCCGGTCAATATGGGATTCTTGATAATGAAACCTATTTGCTCGTGTATTAGCTTATCTTGTTTGTGTGTGCATTTCATCCAATTTTCAAAAAATTAAAGACCTGAAATGATAAATTCGTATGCATCCATTGCCACATGGCCGCGTTGATAGAATGGCTTAAATTCGATAGTTAACTCAACCGTTGGGTTTGAATCTTGACCTGGTCATATATAAGGGGAAGTTCACTGATAAATTTGCGGAAGGTCGTTAGTTCTCTAATAGATACCCCGATCAATAATGAACTGGACATAGTAATATAACTGAAAATTCCTGATGCGTTGTGAATTACGAAACAGTGGAGGTCTTGGGTTCGATACTCGGTCAAGGAAACTACTTTCCGACAAGGGTCATCCGTGGCCTAGTGGTTAGAGTACAGAACTTGTGATCACACAGACCCTCTCTGGTGGTTCAAATCAGGGCGCTGTCAATTCGTTTATGGGGGGTTAGCTCCCGGCTACCAACCGGAAGGTCGGTGGTTCTACCAAAATGCTTGATCGAGCCCTTGTTGGCAGTTCAGCAAATGGGGTCTTAATTCCTCCACAACTTTGAGCCGGGCATCGCAATATGACATGCTGTTGACACGATGTGAAACCATATACAAACAAACAAATCTTTCCGACAATAGAATTCGCCACTCATCCAAGATTCTTTGGCCATGTGAGTATGTAGTCAGCGACATGGAAAGATGTAGTTTGAGTACTGGTGTGAGAAAGTCAGGAAAGCATAGTAGGTGCGCTGATCGCCGTGAAATGACCATATATGTTAAAAACCGGTACACACCAAATTATTGATGGGTCTTTCATCTAATGATTAGATCGGTGTTAAGATTTGCTTTCTTTTTTACACTGATTGCCTACAATTTCCACTGCATTTGCAAAGTGATGTACATGGAAGTCGGTGGTTTTTACAAACGCAATTTCTCATGCAAATTGGAAGTGCTTTGCAGCCGCATCTTATCAACTCTCTACAACTCTTTGCTGCTTCTGGTAATGTTGTCCAAACCGGCTTCCAATTATCGCCAGCCTTTAACCATCCAAATGCTTCTGGGGAAGGGACGTTTTGCCTCGACTCTAAACAGCTTAACCAGATACTGGCCTGGTACAAACTCCTATTCACGTGTAAACAGAGGGCATCCTGTGTCGGTGGCAAACTTTGCATCATCTTGACGTTCTTTCCTTGTGCAAATAAATCTTGTCGAAGATCGTTTACAAGTGTGTGCTCTGTTGTGTGGTCATACAGAACACACACGTATCTCTCCAACAAATGGAATGAATGTGACCCAACTTCTAAAGGAAGAAATAGATTTTCGAGTTTCAGTGCACCGATCACTGCTGGGTATGCTTTCAATGACTTCCAAGAAGATCTTTTGCCTTTGCCTGCAAAATGAGATGTTGTATCACAACCCGTCAATGCATGAAAAAATGGAAGAGCTCTTGAAAGGTCACTTCCTAGAGCATTAAAGATTGAATTTACTTGATAATATCTCAAATGTTTTCCTTTACCGAATTCAATCCATATGTCAAGACCCGCATGTAGGCTTTCAAGATAGGAAAATATTCCAACAAGAATTATGACAACATCTGTGTCGACTGTACTTATCATTATCTTCGAAGCACCCTTTTTAAGAGCATCAAGGACATGCAAACACATTCGTGTGACTGCCTCTTCATGGTCCGACTCTATCATGGGTTCAGCGCACCCCCTAGCAATAACAGACTTTCCAGAAGTTATATAAACTTGTTTGTCCGGTTGATAACTGAATGATGATACAGTATCACTTAAGAGAGCGAACAATTCCTCTTTGTTTTTTTAATCACGCAAGAAAGATTGAAAGTTTGCAGGTAACTTTGTTTGAGTTGATACTTTTCTTCTCGAACCACTACCACGTTTCTGTCTTGTAGTGTTTTTAAGGCTATCAGTCAAGTATGAATCCCAGACAATATCTATCCTATTTTGATCCTGAAGTTGTCGGAGCGTCCAAGGTATAAACACATTATTTGCGTACTCTCCGAATGTATGTGCATCACCTTTTGGTAGCGAGTGTATCACTGCAGCACCATCAAATACCTTTGCATCACATTGAGGTGGATCGGCGCTACTAGAAGGAGCTAGACAATCGAGCAACTCGGATTTATTGCTTGGAAGAAGAAGCTTCCCATGTTGAGATAGTGATGGTGGCCATGGATGATTCTCATGCGAAAAGAACTCTTCCAGATTTCCTTCTCGAACTTGACAGGAGATAAAAAGTCTACTGAAAAGGGAGAAATCGCTTTTCAGCTCAATCGTTTGCTCTTTTAACCTAGAATTTACCTTGAGTGGTGGTGTTCTAAAAAGGGGGAGTTTATTCTTTGTAATTGTAGCACGTACAGACTGAGTTCTATCTACAAGAACATGCCGAACATATTTATCATACTGTGCTTTACCTGTCGTCTCAATTGTATTGATAGTAAGATTTACAGGGTCATCTGCACAGTCATGGCTGTCAATTGTCATAAGCTCTTCAGAGCCTTCCATAAACGGGTTTCCAAAAGCATTGATGGTTGCACACAGTTTTTTCACCTGTCTTTGGAAGGTTTTCTGTGTTGACAAACCTTCCTCGTGACTACTGGTGTCATTAACAGAATGGTTCTTGTTTATAAAAGTGCTCTCAAACTCATTTAAAAGTCTAGCTTGTTCGGGACCCGACACCATCCACTTCTTCAATGCACTTGGTTTTTCAGTAAGACCAATTGCACCACCAACATCTTTAATGATTTTATTATTTTGTTCATGTGCTTGATCTAGGGGAATAGAAGAGAATCTTTTGTTGGTCTTTTGGAAGACCCAACATGATTGAAAGATGTCTACAATTTCATTAGGTAAAGCTTTCATATCCCTAATGTGTACAGGCAACCAACGGGCGTAATTTGTATGGTCTAGTGCGAAGAACATTGGGGCTAACTTTTCCATAGTTTCGATATACAAATTGAAGTTTCTTTCACGGTGCGACCTCACAAAAGTCAATACCAAAAGTTCCAAATCCAAAATGAGATTCCAAAACTTGAACATGGGCACCTTTCTGGCCATATCAGATTTCCAGGAGGAAAATGCATCTTCATCAAAAACTCCTTGATGTGTTTCAAATGCCTCTTTTTGTAACTTAGAAAGTGACAAAGCCGTTACTTGATGAGCGTGTCTTGTTTTTGTTACATGCGAGGCGTGAATGAAAGAGTCAGCTGTTCCCGAGGAAGCTATATCGGCCTCGGTTAAAATACCTGTCCACCCCGAATCTTCAAGTAGATCTCCCACCATTCGCCAACAAGCTATCTCAATATGCAAGCCACCTAACATGACAACATATGAGGATTCTCCAAACAAGTTTGGCCAGCGCCATTGGATTTGCTTTGCTAAGGCAAACAGTGGCTGATCAACAACCATTACAGGTATCTGTCCAGGATTGCATACAGAAATAGTCTCCCGAATAATAGTCATACCGTGTCTCATCATGGCAACAGTTGCGGCTTTCTCATGGAAAAGGGGCAATAATGATGATATTCCAGGCATTATACACTCCTCAGGTTGAATTGATGCATGGTAAGCACCCCATGCAATAGCATCACCTTTCTCTAAAGGATCTTTATCAAGAAGGGACACTGAATGTTCCAGCCAGTCGGCTTCTTTCTGTTTTCCTAATTGAAGTCTGGCACTGGCATCCGTAAATGTTGCCTTTGGTACAGTGACACCTTCTAGGTTGCAGTTTACAGCCGGGACTATTTTATAGCTGTCTGGTAAAGATGGGCTTATAGTATTTGACTCTTTTAAAAGCATCAGTGGTTCGCGAGAATCACCAGGGTTATTTTCAGTTGGGAATTGAAAGATACTAATACTTGTGCCATGAAATGATCCTTGTGCAGTAGTAGCAGTTGGATTGTGATCGATATTGTCAAGCGCTCCAACACTGAAAATACCTGTTTTTAGTTGTGTTGGGCATACTACGTTCTCAGCCTGAAATCTATGACACAGTGCTGATGTTATACCTTCTTGCACTTCTAGCAAACGGTTATAACTAACACTTAGACCCATTTCACTGAACTGTGTAATCAGCTTTTTGCTACGTGTAAGTGTATGGACATTAAGGCCAATGTACAAAGGAAGGGGTGGCTCACGAGCTTTCAAATGTCTTCGGGCGCTACTGGTAGAAAGTCTTTCTTTAGTGTTAAAGAAAATCAATTGACTAATGCTTAAACAGGCCCGTGAATTCCTCATGTTCTGATCTTTAATATTTGGACCATACAAAAGTAACGCTACTAGTGTTTTAAGACTTGTGGGTATTGACGTTTTCTCACATCCTTCTGGGAAACTGCCAGTAAACTGAAAGTATTCCTCTGAAAAAATTTCCTTTCTGATGGCGTTGCAAACACGAGATAGGGAAATGGCTTCTTGATCAAGGTCCCTCTGTTCGACAGCTTCTTTTAAAAGGCGTTGCATACCTTCATTAAATACTAAATACTTGGTCAAAGAACTTATTAAACGGCCCTCGTACGAAATGGTAGCGTAAATTGCCCTGAAAACTTATTACGTCATGTAATTTTAGCACACGTCATAAAACCTTAAGTATCAAAGGAAAGGTATTCGGACAGTACATCTATCCGAATTTTGATAATGCGTTAAAAACCGAAATAGGTCACTGAAGTCGGGCACAGTTGGTGCAAATTGATGAGGATGTTGTCAAGTTACTGTGTGCAAAATTTGTTGCTTTAGTCCGGAAGAAAAACATCTCGGTAAAATGTTGCGTTAACAGACTAGACTATTCCTTCTAAAATGTGCTCTTAAATGTTGGCTTTAGAAATCAATTGCTTTGATGGGAGTTTGACAGTATTATGATCTTTGTACACACATATAATAAAATAGAGTGAGAAATAGTCTACACCAGAATTCATAAATAAATGTAGAAAATATACAGACATTTATCCAACTTAGGATAAAGTATGACTACTTTTAATTTCTATAAAATAAAAACCCTTTGAAGTTTATACAAAAATAGGTTATTATTTATACATCAGATCTCTAACCATCAAACCTCACTTCATAAAAGAAATTCATTCGCAACTGAATATAATGAACACTTTGTATGAATAGAAGAAATTGTTCATTGTAAGAAATTTCTTTACTTGAAACATTGTATCAAAATGTCATTTGCTTCAAAAGTCCAAGAGACCAGATATAGCAATCAAGGCAAAACTGTATCATTTAGACATGAAATTATAGTAAATTTCAATTTTTCCAACTACTCCATTGACAGGACAGCTGCATTGTTATAATAAACCAAGGCATTAATGAACTATTATGCTCAAGAAAAAGCAAGCTAAAAAAACGGGATTCATTTACTGCAGAGATTCTTAACAAATGAAAAAAACATGGAAATCGATGAAAAAAAAACCCAACATGTTCAGTCAATCTTGTTTTAAGTAATCATTCTTAAGCAGCGAGTGAAATAGTTCTTAGTCCAAGGCCACCTTAATACAGGACACAAGTTATTCAGAAAACTTTATGAAAGTCTGGTGTCTGTATTAAAACGTTAGTTGTCTTGTATACACACTGATCTATCTTCTTTTCATATGCTTGCTTAAAACAAGACAGACTTTACTTCTAAGAGGTTCTTCCATTTTATTTAATACCTTGATGAAAATGTGATCATACCAACTATTACTAATATACTATACATGATTGGTGAAATGTAACATGACAAAAAGTGTATTCTACATGAAAGAAAGGGGTACAGTGCAGGCAAAACTCATTAAAAGTGATTGAAATAATACAGACGATAATTGTTTAGGCAGTTCTCTGAGTAAACAAATCTTAGTAAATTTGTTTAAATGTAATTCATGATTAAGAAAGATATTGCTATGTGAATTGAATTTACGTGCAATGAAAAAAAAGAAAATTGCGTTTTCTTTATACATAACTGAATGTAGAAAGTTTTCACATATTAAATAATTACAGGGCAGTCATATGGATGCCCAATCAAATACATTCATTAAGATTTGTTCACTAAAAAAGCAGGCAAAATAATAAAGCATGTAAGCAAAAAAAAAAATTTGATAAAAATAAATTGTTTTCTTACTCCTTTTTCCTAAACAAAATTGAACAATACCAATTTAAGCAACGGTCCACCTAGGGATGAGTATCTTAAGTCATCAAATCTTTACCAAACTCTAAGCTGTTGGCACACACTAAAGAGTACTCAAAGGTACTTGTTAGTGAGCTCCTACAGCAGAGAATCTTTATAAGAGACAACGTTTAGTACGAGCCATACTCCATCCAACTTGGACTCCGATGTGTCTAAAAATATATAAGATCTTATTCCGCAGGCCACTCCCACGTCTCAGGTTCGAATGATTCATAAGAGGTTGAGTACAGATGTTCGAACACAAAATCATGCTTGTTCTTTGGCTCTGGGTACATTGTGGCAAGGCCGTTGTCATACACGTAGTAGCCGAGCTCTGTTGCGATTTTTTTCGAGACTTCTTGGATCTCACTCAGTGGAGGGTAGACTCTACCTTCCGCCAAATGCTCTTCAGTAACAAACGAAGCACATGTCTGAAATGGAAGGTTATTTTACAGTTTACAAAGCTTAGCTCAAGCTGAACTGCCATTTTATAAAAACTATGGTTATAATCTGCAGCTTATTTCAATATGGACCTTTTATGATATATACGATGGATGTGAAAGGGTTATTACAATGATTATACATTTCTCATACATGAAATTTTTGGCACTTAAAATTGGGATAAAATACTAAACTGGAAAAAAAAAATATAAAAAAGATATATAAGTTGACATGTGGGATAGCAAATATTGTTTGAAAAGAGTACATGTATCAATAATATTTTTCTCTTTCTGTATACATCAAATGCATAGTTCCTACCCTCCCTCTAAACAAAAATCTTATTTGACATTATCTATATCTACTGTCTTTTTTTCATTTCAATTAAGAAGTCACAGTGTTCAAAGAACAGAGTGAGATAAAAGTAAAATACATCATATACATAAAACCAGAGGAGCATCTTGAGGGTTCAATGCAAGATTATAGTAACAGCTTTATGAATATGAAGCACTTAATATAGTCTTGCGTTGAACCTTCTATTTGTTACACGCATAATGAAGGAATCAATATATGTGCTATACCTGTGCGGCTTTGAGGAATATGGTTTCTGGGATATGTTTCACCCTGAAGGCTATAACACCGAGCGCCACGCCAGGGAAGATGTAGGCGTTGTTGCCCTGACCAGGTACAAGGGTCTTTCCGTTGATAGTCACTGGATCAAATGGACTACCACTCGCAAACACACAACGTCCCTGTAATGAACATCAATTAAACTGTAATTTTGTAGAAGTAACCTTCACCTTTTGATCTATAATATCTTATCCATGAAGTTTCTGGCGAGAATAAAAAAATTGATTCATTAAAATAATATTTCTTAAGAAAATTAGGTCAATTATATATCTAGAGTTTAAACCAGACTTTATATTTAACAGTCATTGTCCTAAATTGGAGTTACATTTTTAAGTAAGTTTAGCAAAAAAAAGCATAAATAAAAACATGCACAAGATATGAACATATCGTTTGAAATCATTAGGTTAGTTTGTATATCTGGGCTTTACATCATATCAACATTATTTCAGTAATGCTGTGATGCCCGATTCATTATAATGGAGGACAACCTCATACTTAACAACCCATAAGGGCTGGTCAAGCCGGTGTAATCATCAACAATCTGTAAATATGTCTAGAGACTGCCTCTCATGAAAATCCTATGAAATTTATTTAAAGATAGGGATTCTGTTAAATGGCATTTCAGAGAAATAAATACATGCATATATGTAGTGCTTCATGATCAAACAACGGAATATTGGTTTAATGCCATGTCATCAGTATTTTGGTTATTTTACAGCATTCCTTGATTTCACCAGTACAAGGCAAGGATCTGCAGCGTCTTGCCCAAGGACATCCCATAAAAATTTCAAGTGCGGCTATTAAGGATTGAGCCCCAACCCCTGTCCAATTAAAAAATCTTTCGATGTGAAAAAGCCTTACATCTGTGATCCTGTAGGCCTCTTCAGCTGTGCACTCTGCCATGCTAGTAGGGTTAGACAGAGCAAAGATGATAGGTCTCTCATTAAATGTCCCCATGTCACGTAAAATTGTCTCTGTGAAAGCACCGGGAACAGCCGCAGCACCTGTTGAGATGAGGAATAGCTTTGTGATGAATCTTTAGCATGTGTGAAAGTTAAAGAATTTCAAAAACATGAAATTTCTAGCTCTTTATCCTGAAAAGGCATGTTTGCTATATCATTTTATAGGGCCAAAAAGACTTCAAATTCTGAAAATCAGGAATAATCCTGATTAATTTCACCTATGCGTTCGGCACCTGTGGTATCGAGGTCAGATAAATTGGCGGCTGGCCTGTGATATAACCTGTCTGCTACTGTGAGTATCTTTCCTGAACAAAATTTAGCAGATATTTAAGGTTTTGGAAAGCAGATAATTCTTTTTTTCAAATTACCCAGCATTCTTAGGGTTAAAAAGCCCAATAATAAAGCTTAATGGATCCATAATTACCAATGAGTGCTGTGGGTTTAATCTCTTTAACAACCTCTTCCAATGTGTCAATGGGCTTGAAGTCCTTGGCAAAGTCCAGCTTGTGTCCAGTTACCCCACCCTTTGGACGATCATTGACGATCAGACCTTTCGAGTCAACCATCCAAATTTTGTCCCTCGCATCCTCCAATGTCACGCCTTCCTCCATCATAGCAAGGGCTAGCAGGTTGGCAATACCTATATTGGCCTATAAAATATTAAGTAATCCCCATAATCTATCATTTAAAGGGCTTGTAGGGATGGCTTTACCTATATTGGCCAGTACAGTATATAGCAAACCCCTTCAAAGCAAGGGCTAGTAGGTTGGCAATACCCATATTGGCCTGTAGAATATATAGTATACCCTTTATTCTATCGTATAAAGGGCTAGCACATTGGTAATACCCATATTGGCCAGTACAGTATATACTAAACACTTTATTCTATTGTTTCAAGGGCTAGCACATTGGTAATACCTATGTTGGCCTGTAGAATATAATAGTAAACCCTTTAATCAATCAAAGCAAGAGCTAGCAGGAGAAAACTTAATGAGTTGATAAGCATTGCAGAGGTTTTGATCGATTAAATAAGTTTTATTCATAGCACAATGAAGTAAAGCGACTGTGTTGGGAACTAATTTTGGCTTTATCAATAGCAAGTTCTCCTTATCAACTTCTGGAACGGTTATGATTTACCCATCTATTCCATCGCTAGGTCTTTCTTTGCCATCAACTAAGACCTCTGCATTGAAAACTAACTGATATACTTTTAATGCAATCTAAAAATACACAAAATGAAGATGCATTTACCTCGCCTGCACCCTGCATGACAAATACGTTATCCGCCAATTTTTTACCAGTTATCCTCAAAGACGCCAATACTCCGGCTACAGCTACTGATGCTGTACCTAGAAAATGAAAAAAAAGAAATAGATTATAATTCAAACTTTCTCCAAAAAAGATAGAACTGATGTATTGGTCTATTATAGCATTGATTATTTTCATTATATGTTTGGTACCGTAAAACGGACCCATTCCAAATCAAATTAACTGACTTTTTTTCCAAATTTCCCATTTAAACTTATGTTTGAACTTAGTTATTCTTAAAAAATTCCCATGTCAGAGTAAAAGGCACTAGTTTTTCCCAATTTGTCTGGTACGGGACCCATTCCCAAAATTAAAAAAAAACCTGTATAGGAAATGTTTTTCATCTTAAATTTGAAAAACAAAAACAAAAAGATGTTCCTATTTTGCTGGCACTTATTAAAATTGTCTATTCAAGACAATTCTATTCAGTACCAACATTATAAGGATTCGAAAAGCAATCATAAAGATTTATATGGCTCATATATAGACCTCTGCTGATGATCAAGCTGAGTAACAAAATAGTGGAATCATCCTTTGGTTTTGAATTGAGTTTATTTCTTTACGACATCAGTTTTCTGTATCATTGCAATGCTTGGTTAAAATCAAAATTGAGAGAGCTCAAGCTTAACTGCCGATGGGGATTGGTCAAGTTTGGTAGAACCATTCGCATGAAAACTATCTCATAAAACTCTAAATCTATAGTACCAGGGTTTAAACTTATCAGTGGCATAGCTTACCCGAAATGCTTATGTAGGTTTTTCATTTATATGGGGTCTCTCTCAGGTATGCTCATCAGAAAAAAAAGAGCTGTATATAAGCTGAACATACTTGACTGTTCCAAAAACATTCACAAGTTATCTAAATACATTGTAATCTTAATCCCACTTCTTATGACTATGATTTCATACATATCCTAGAGAAGACACACTATAAACACGTCAATGTTTTAAGTTCAATAAAAGACATAGTAAGTCCTCTGCTTTAGTAGGGGACTTCTCATAGTCTTGCCTTTAAACCTTGAAGTTTGGATTAATAGGCAATGGATTGATATGTATTAGGGACCATTTACCTTGAATATCGTCATTGAACACGCAATATTGGTGTCTGTATTTTTCTAACAATTGGAACGCATTGTGGTTTGCAAAATCTTCGAACTGCACAAGAGTTGTCTGCCCATACCTGTCAAATAAAAGAAAATTGAATTTATCCTTTTATCTCTCACTTTGATGCAAGAGTTTGCAAAACGACAAACATAAGATGACTATTATTTAGAAATGATATGGCCATTTTAAGGCAGTTTCCCAAATAAAGATGTTGATTGGTCAAAATTGAAAGCAATAGCAGATAACAACAAAAAATACCATGAAACTTTTTTTCTCTCCTTATAGTGCCAAAAATACAAAATATCTTCTATAATGAGGGTTCAGTGCAATACTACAGAATGTTTCATATCTGTTAAACCAAAGAATGCTTGATAATTTTCTTCAAACAATTTGTGTTGTCTGTTTTCCTAAATCTTATATATCTGCTTAATTTTGTTGAGGAAAGATACTCAGAGTAACAAACAGATTAGATCACAGGCCAGCTGCCAATTTACATGGCGGCTAGCCTGGATCTAACCTGTTTGCATAAGCATGAAGTCGGTTCCAGCACTATAAGGGTTATTAAGTTGTCTTATCCACCAAGTTTAGGCTGATCATTTAATCAAGTTTGAAAAGAGTTTAACTCTTTCGCTGCCAATTTTCTTGGAAAAACAAACTTCTCAATGCCAATTCAATTCCTGGAAATCATAGAAAAGAGGCTGTATCTGTTTAAAGTATCATAAATTGAGTTACAACTTTAAACATAGATTGCACTTAACCTGTTTTGTATAATAACACACTTAACAATGCGTAGTCTGATCAGATGACCTTGACCTCTGATGATATTGACCTTGATGACATATCGCCAAATACAGTAACAAACAATGCAAAACCTGACTGCATTGGCACCCACCAGTAAGTTGCTAATCCGTGATATTGGCAGCAAAAGAGTTAAATATGCAGTAGGTTAACACACATTACACAGACAGACAGGTGCCGTTTCCCCTCCATAAAATCTAAAATCTACCACATAACGATAAACAATCTATA
Source organism: Cerastoderma edule (assembly GCA_947846245.1). Taxonomy (NCBI): domain Eukaryota; kingdom Metazoa; phylum Mollusca; class Bivalvia; order Cardiida; family Cardiidae; genus Cerastoderma; species Cerastoderma edule. The sequence goes on along the minus strand of OX401407.1, from coordinate 37,160,001 downwards.
AAAGACAAATTAAGCTCTTATAATGTTAGAATTGCAATAAAAAGTTTCAATACTGTAAACTTCAGAAAACCAATTAGGAAAAATAATGGAATCACTTAACAAAAAGTAGGTAATGAAATCATCCTCTGTCAACTTGAAAGCAACAGCAGGCGATACTTATCAAACACGCAATTGCTTTTCTCTGAACTTTGCTTTTGCTTTCAGTTTGGCATACATTGTATTTCCCATTTAGGGAATGGATTAATTTCATTTTACACTTACAATGTCAGAAAATAATGCCTTACTTAAATATGCTCCAAAGAGAAATAAAGGCATTGTGTAATGATTAACTAGTGCATTGTTTGGTCTTTAATCAGAGGCGACTAATTTGCTAAGCTTAATGCAAAAACTAACTTAATTATCTATCAATCCCTTCTTTCAATTCTGCAGAGACTGGTCAAAATATTAAAGGTATACCAATACAAAAGAAAATGCCCATTAGAGCAATACCATCTTTTACAACACTGTTTTCGAAACCAACTCTTGCACATATATACTGGTGATTTCTTGTAACTTTTATTTTGTCAGAATGGTTTCTTTGAGACTTTAGTAGCCAATGAAAAATAGACACAAACAAAATCAAGTTGAAACAAATATTTTCCTTTGGTAAGAAATCTATCATGCATTGCAATTTTTCATAAAATATTAAGGTTAAAACTAGTTTAGCCCGTGCTGGAACCGGCTTCATACTTTTGCAATCAGGTTAGATCCAGGTAAGATGCCAAGTAAATTGGCGGATGGCCTGTGATCTAACCTGTTTGCTACTCTATATATCTTTCCTCATCAAAATTAAGCAGATATTTATGGTTTTGGAAAGCAGACGACACAAAAATCCATCTTTAGAAAATGACCCAGTATTCTAAGGGTTAAGCGTCATATGCTACACTATTCTGGAAAAACAAGAAAACTGGGTTAATCTTTTATCATTTGTTAGATCGTTAACATTAGGCAATGTTATTCTCAATATAAAAAATATTTGTTAGTCAAAAACAGTTTTAAACACAAATAACAAACAATGAAGACAGGTATAAAGAAAAAGAACAAAAAAGTCTACGCTTTATATTCCATAATGACACTTGCATCTTGCAACAAGTATATTAATAGTGTTTACTAATGAGTCAAAAGTTTTAATTTCACAATCAAACTATAAACATTATCTATTAGAATGAAAGACCTAGTGAGGAAATGAGAAACTACTCTTAACAAACATTTTTTTCTATATCTCAATATCTTTTTTTAATTCTGCAATGATAATATATCTGACAGAAAAAAGGAAGTTAAAAATAAAAACTCATGGGTTAATAAATGCAGTGTGTCAGTAATTATTCCTAAGAAAGTACAAAGTGAAAAGGAAACTGAAAAAACAATATTGTCTACATTGAATCAAATCCATTCTCTTCTCTAACATAACCTTTTCTTTGAAGAATAGTTACAAGTTAGGCCTACAACAAATGTATCAGACGTTCTTTTCCCAGGTTAAATTGGAAAGCCAAAGCAAACTGTAATCATTAGGTACAAAAAGGATGACTTTCATTTATCGCATCGGGCAAAGACCATTGGGGCAAAGACCATTGGGGCAAAGACCATTGTGACAAAGACCATTGTGACAAAGACCATTGGGGCAAAGACCATTGGGGCAAAGACCATTGTGACAAAGACCATTGGGGCAAAGACCATTGTGACAAAGACCATTGGGGCAAAGACCATTGGGGCAAAGACCATTGGGGCAAAAACCATTGTGACAAAGACCATTGTGACAAAGACCATTGGGGCAAAGACCATTGTGACAAAGACCATTGTGGCAAAGACCATTGGGGCAAAGACCATTGGGGCAAAGACCATTGGGGCAAAGACCATTGTGGCAAAGACCATTGTGGCAAAGACCATTGGGGCAAAGACCATTGTGACAAAGACCATTGTGGCAAAGACCATTGTGGCAAAGACCATTGTGACAAAGACCATTGTGGCAAAGACCATTGGGACAAAGACCATTGGGGCAAAGACCATTGTGACAAAGACCATTGTGGCAAAGACCATTGTGACAAAGACCATTGGGACAAAGACCATTGGGGCAAAGACCATTGGGACAAAGACCATTGTGACAAAGACCATTGTGACAAAGACCATTGTGACAAAGACCATTGGGGCAAAGACCATTGTGGCAAAGACCATTGGGGCAAAGACCATTGTGGCAAAGACCATTGGGACAAAGACCATTGGGGCAAAGACCATTGTGACAAAGACCATTGTGGCAAAGACCATTGTGGCAAAGACCATTGTGACAAAGACCATTGTGACAAAGACCATTGGGGCAAAGACCATTGGGGCAAAGACCATTGTGGCAAAGACCATTGTGACAAAGACCATTGTGACAAAGACCATTGGGGCAAAGACCATTGGGGCAAAGACCATTGTGGCAAAGACCATTGTGGCAAAGACCATTGTGGCAAAGACCATTGGGACAAAGACCATTGGGGCAAAGACCATTGTGACAAAGACCATTGTGGCAAAGACCATTGTGGCAAAGACCATTGTGACAAAGACCATTGTGGCAAAGACCATTGGGGCAAAGACCATTGTGACAAAGACCATTGTGGCAAAGACCATTGTGGCAAAGACCATTGTGACAAAGACCATTGTGGCAAAGACCATTGTGACAAAGACCATTGGGGCAAAGACCATTGTGACAAAGACCATTGGGACAAAGACTATTGTGGCAAAGACCATTGTGGCAAAGACCATTGTGACAAAGACCATTGGGGCAAAGACCATTGGGGCAAAGACCATTGGGGCAAAGACCATTGAGGCAAAGACCATTGGGGCAAAAGAACAAATTGGGCAATGTGAGCAATTCCTTCTTTTGTCGCAACCCTTTGCCAATCAGTCTACAACAGGTACGTAAAAACAAGCTAATGTAATGGTAAGGGTCAAAAGAATGCAAAGAGGTGGAGCCTACTGCCTTGAAAAACTCAAAATGACTGGCTTGAAACCATGAAAAATATACAAACATTGCTCTTTATTATAGAAAAAAGTTTCAATATTATCTGTATCAAAGGATTGAGCACCTGTAGAACAATCAGTAACCTGGGGAACAAAGTTATTGTCAAGGAGTCTGACGAGTCAAGTACCTTTTAACAACGGCTTCCATGAATTCGTCTATGAACTCATCGTATTTAGCTCCCGTAACCCTGGGTGTTCGCTTTCCGATGTACATGTTATCTTGAAGTAGGTTCTGTAAGAATGCTATTGTTAATGGCAGCACATATACAGATAATAACAATGCTCATTTACACAGAATGCTGGGTACTTTCCCTTAGAATGCTGGGTAATTTTCAAAAAATAGATTTTTTGTGTTGTCTGCTTTCTAAATCCTTTAATATCTCCTAAATTTTGATGAGGAAAGATATTCAGAGCAGCAAACAGGTTAGATCACAGGCCAGCCTCCAATTTACTTGGCGGCTGGCCTGGATCTAACCTGTTTGCTAAAGCATGAAGTCGGTCCCAGCACTATAAGGGTTATCAAATGTTTTGAGAACAAGTTGAATCTAATATGGCGGTAATGAATAATATGTAAGTACGTTCTTTGGTAAAGTTATAGTGGCCAAGATAAAACTAGCATCTATCAGTATTATCTTGATTATTTCTCTCTAAACACAATACTGTTGGTACTCATTAGATTTGTCTTGATGAGATTTTTCTAACAAATACCTCCGGAATCAGATTTAACAAACATTTGAGAAAAAATTAAATGTAAGTCTCCAATACACATTTTTTTTTTATAGATCTAGATCTCATGAATTGGATATTAAGATCAAATTAATGACATTACACCATATGTATGGGTCAAAATAAAAAGAAATTGTCATTTTCTTCATTCACATCAATAGTTTGTTATTCTGCAGATATTAAATTGGGTATGTATAATTTTACAAATGTAGTCTTGCGTAAAAAGATCAGTTTTCTTTTCTTTTATTTTTGCAGAATGAGCTTATTCAGAATACAAAGGTTAGGGTTTGCAAGTATTTACTGGATATTCATATCTATGAACTTTAATTCAACATGCTTTATCATATTTAATGTTAATATGAGTTGCTTATAAGATGTTTGTTTCCTTGACCTCTTAGGTTTATAAATCCAGACATTGATGCACCTACTACAGAAGACATGAGAAAGTAGTGTAAAAATAGGATAAGTTGCTTGTGAGGAGCACTTCATCAATTTGTCACAACGGTTACTTCTCTTCAATAATAAAGAATAAGAGTTGCTTCTTCATGCTTTATTTTCTCTCCTGCATTTATTACCATTCAAACCCATAACATATCAACCCATCTGCTCAAACACAATACGTCTAGGAACAGTTGAATTGACAATAGTAGGAAAATGAATTTTCAAGTTAAACCAATTAACAGACATCAATAAACTCTAATGTACCCTTTTTATTTTGTTTTTCAATCATGTATTGAATAAAAAAAAAATCTTAAACTATATGATATGAAGATAAAACCATATCCCTAAATGTTTGAAGTAAAATTCAAAAGAGAAAAGCGAAAGTTTGAAAGTAGAGAGATAGGAGGATTAAAAGGATAAAAATCTGAATAAAAGAAATAATTCCATTTCACATATGTTGAAATGAAATATTTTACTAAATTGCAAATGACATTGTTATAGAAGCATTGAAACAAAGAGAAAATTTGCTCATCTAATTGAACATATTTCTTTAAACAGGATTATGCAAAAATTATTGGTCTTCTTTATTTTTCATTTCTTTTAAATGAGATTTTACTATATGTCAACAATATTTCATAAATGCTATGATGTTCCTGGATTCATCAGTACTAGGCAAGAACTCTGAAGTATCTTGCTAAAGGACATTCCCACAAAACCAGAGATATCAGCAGGGCTCAAACCCATGACCTCAAAGTTTTAAGAATGCCATCTTAATGACTGGGTCACATAAGACTCTTAGTTTAAACTTACTTATTTCACATCGTTCGTGATGGAAGCTTGAAGCTTTTTTAATTCCCTCTCAATGACTACTTCCTGGATACCAAACCAGTTCTTGCATTGATTTTTGCAATGAATTCTAGGCTAGGCCTGGCAATTTTCTCCAACCGCCTAACGAAGACCGAACCAAGGACCCTCTGTACAAGAGGCTTACACTTTACCACTGCACCATTGTCATCCACACAAGACTTGCGATTTGTCCTTATTGGTGGCAACATCAAACTACAATTATTTGTAAAACATATATAAATACATTTTTTCTGTGATGATCTCCAACAACCTCTGACTCAAAAGTAGAAATATCTCAAAACAAAATAAAGATATAATCACCTTATTGTTTGTGCCAACATCCAGGATCACCGGCAGCGTCTGGGCTGGTGGGATACCCCCAAGGGCGGTGTAAAGGGACAGTTTACCCACTGGGATACCCATACCATTCACACCCAGGTCACCGAGCCCAAGAATCCTCTCCCCATCTGTCACCACTATAGCCTTGACGTCGTTATAAGGCCAGTTACACATGATCTCATACAGATGCCCTTTGTCATTGATCGACAAGAAAAGACCTCTAAAAGAAAGAATAAAGGTTGGTAACTTTAGTCACAATTAGCATGACATCAGGGCTTTTTGGTGTTTTACAAAAGGGTAAAGTTTTACTTAACATTTTAAGCTTAAGATTTGCATAAATCCAAAGCAATAAATTCTCTTGTTTTAATATTGGGCAAAGCAATTTTGCATAGAAACACATCATTGGAATTGTCTCTCCGAGACCCTTCCAATGATGAGTCATATTGCAATATTGTACTTTCATTGAAGATACAATCCATGTTTATCAGTTATGACCTATGCAAATATTTTCCTTAAGTTGTTTAGTTAAATGGTACCCAGAGACCCATTAGAGGTGACCTCCCAATCGAAATTTCTTTAAAATCATGCAATTTGCCCAAAAAGTCAATGTCAGCTTTTTTGTTTCCCAATTCAGCAATATCACCCATACAATTTCCCAAATAGCAGTCGTAGGCTTCTTCACAATTCAAGGGGAAAGAAGCCCTGGACATTACCACCTATAAGTAATTTTGCATATAGGGGATATTTATCTTGGGTTCAGTGCTATGTAAAATACTATACCGTATATTACATAGCACTGACCCTAGAATAAATATTGACCCTTCTGATATTGCAATTGGTCCAAATTTCAAGCTACAACAACCAAAAATTTAAAAGGATCAAAAGCACACATTTTTGTTGTTGACATTTTTAGAAACCATTGTGACAAAAGAATACTTTTTCTTTGTAAGCGTTTCATCAAGTTTCTCCCTCAACAAATACATGGAGCGAGGAGATTAAAGATTGCACCTTGTGTGTTATATCCTAACAGAAACTTTATACCTATTTGTCTATCTATCTATTTGAGATGGTTTTACATTTGCGTCGACATCAGTTATCATGTGATTCCCAGTTTATAATGATGGAGGAAGGCAAAACACCTGACTTGCCATATGATTTCAAGTAACTTAATACAAATAAAATCAAAATTTGATTTATGGTGGAGATCTACTTTCAACCTCTTCCATTTGGCTAATGTTCTGTATTCATTGTGAAGACCTGGTTTTCCAAAGTGGTATGAGAAAACTTTTTATCAATACTTCACAATGAAAAATTTGAAATCTGTTTACTTGCACCTAGCAAGATAATCAAGCCTTCTTTACGAAAATAGTCAAACAAACCTTGGACGTCTGTACAATAGCCCATACTGCTGACACGCCTGTCCTACAGTGGGTGTATAAACAATTGGCATCATTTCCTCGACATATTCAACAAGAGATCGATAAAACAGACGCTCATTCCTGTCATAAAGCGCCATCAGGTATATGTACTTGTCCACGTCAGTTGGACGCTTGCGGAAATTATTCATGACTCGTTCCAGCTGTATGTCTTGGTCGATGATAATTGGGGGTAAAAGGCCATGGATTCCCATCAACTGCCTCTCTCTCAGGGTGAATGCTTGACCCTGGAATTAAACAGCATGTCTTAATATAATAAAATTAAAACCCTTAATCCATACCTAAATTCACACTGTCTCCTGCAAAAGGCTTTAGAAACCACATGGCTTTTTCGTCTTATATAACAGGGGCCAAAGAAAGACACATTCCAAATTGGATGGGTTTCTTTAAATCATGTTTTTTCTTAAAATTCAGTCACACCAGCTTGTAAGTTTCCCAATTCAGCAATTAAATCGATACAATTTCCCAAAATCAACAGGCCTACGCCTCTTAGCAATTTAAGGAAAATTTAAGGCTATGAACCACATTGACAAAATGGAACAGTTTTCCTTCTTATAAGCAGTTGATCCTTTAATCACAATAGACTCTACCAAATGTCATTAAAAACTTTTTTTTATCCCTACAGAAAAGTGTAATGAAGTAGAATATTGAACAAGTTCCTTCTTACCTTAAAACATCAGCTTCAAAACATTCTTACAAATTAAACTGAGTCTAAATAGATTATAACCATATAGTTTTCATAAAAAGAATAAAAAATTAAGCTACAAATTCAATTTTAAAGTTATTAAATCATAATATGGTGCATACAACTTTGATTAATACATAAACAACAAGGATGCTGACCTTATTCAGTTTGGGATCCCTGAGGATATCAATACCTCTCACTTTACTGTGGTTGATCATCTCCTTCTTGGGAAAAGGTGTTTTGGGACGTTTCTGCGCAGAGAGGACTCGACCAGAGTGAACAGAGGATGCCCCAACCAGCGAGCTCCATCTGTAAAACAGACATTTGTATTTCTTTAATTGATTCATATACCCCTGGGCCCAGCTATGCGCCTGAATTTTCCAATAGAACTTTCACATCATATATCACCTTGTAAAGCCAATGGCGTTTTGAATATATGAAAAACATTGAGAATGATAAGGAAGCATAATCTTACACAAGCATTTATGAGACAGAGTATATTGTTTTCTATCTAACATTTAAAAAAGGAAGGTACTATAAAGTTTATCTTAAGAAATTTCAGAGTTATTTCAAATTACATAAAAGGGACAGGTAAAAAATATACAAAAAATAACACCAGCTGTTTGGTTTCTCAAAATACAAATGACAAGTTAATATTTACAGGGGTCACCCTGGCTGGAAAAAAGTCTGCGCCAGCACATTCGCCAAATGGCAAAAATAGGAGCCAAATTAAAGAAGTAGGAGCCAAATTCTGAGCCAATGGCTCCAATTAAAAATTTCTTTATTTTAAACACTCTTCATGTTGTATGTAGATATGTGTTAAATCCTCTTGGTTAATTATTTCTGTTTGTTATGTTTCACCATTTTTATTAAAATTGTAATGTCATAAATATGTAATGTGTAATGCCAATAAAAATATTGTTAAAAAAAAAAAAAAAGCCAAGACATTCCCCTTCCCCCTTCCGAACAAATTTAAACCAAAGATGGTATAACTTAAGGCTACGATTTGAGTGACAAAATCAAAATGAATCTTTTATCTCAGATAACATCAAATCATATTGAAGACTATACATTTCTGAATTCTCAGTTTTGTTATTTATTTTAGAAATGTCCGATAGTTAAATGGAAAGTAAACATGATCTTAGGTCTATTTGTTTTTACCCTCGTCAAGACTCCGGTATGATGATTTGAATGATTAATAATAGAGGATCGCAATTTGAATAGGACCGTTGCATCAACGAGGGAAGCGAACTGTCAATATCAAAATACTTTACAAATTAACCCTCTTTAAATTCTCGCGTTCTACCATGCATCATAAAACACTGGACGGAATGCGGTAAATAGTAATCGGTTTTCGTGGAACAACCGCATCGAGTCTACCAATCAAGTGTGTCGAGTTGTTTACACATAATAAAGACCCGATTAATACACGCCTCAGGCATTGTTTGACACGGAAATAACAATTAGCGGATTAATTTGGGGTTTTCGGAGATACTAACTGTTAAGTGTGTCAAAAGATATAACTATCTGTAATGTCCGGACAGGTGGAAAAATGGTAAAGTTGAATGAAAAAAACATGCGCCAAGCAAATTCGCCAAATCGGGAAATCTTTCGCCAGAATGAAATAATATTCGCATTTGGCGCATTTGGCGACCGACAGCGTGAGCCCTGATTTATCCTTTTTGTATTTCATTGCAAGTATTTTAGCTTTTGGGATAAATATTAATATCTATATTAGTCAGCGCTAGAAATAAGCGCATTTCTAGCTTGAAAATTGAAATACATTTCAGTGCCAAAGCGTTTGAAAGAAAAATTAAGCTTTGTCCATCTCATCTTTGGCAGTTAACCAGAATGGACCGGTATTCATCAGTCTAAGGTTACATCTCTTTGTTGTTCTGTTGGTACCGGTTGAATCCAGTTTTCAATAGCCCGGTTACAATATTTAAGCTTGCTTCATTTGAATTACAAAATTGAACAGTTGAAAAGAACCTTCCTTTTCTCTTAAACTCCGAATGAAAAAAAAGGCAACAATAAACAAGTTGAAAAATTGGTTTTATCGCTTAAAATCTATTTTAGGCAAATATAGTAAAGGAAATATTCTTTGTCATATGGATTTGCTTTATTGATATATGCTTCTGTTTTCCATTTTGACAACATGCGCAATCCCACATGAATGATCATTGTACTGAGTCAATTTTAAAGACAAAGACAAATATGGTTGTCATAATTTTAAAGGGGTGGAGGACGAAGGTGTGTCGATATTCTCTTTTCCTATTGGTCAACAACCTGTCAAGTCGTTAGATAGTATCGAGTTACACCCCGACATATGACGATAGTTTAACCTAATCGTATTTACTTTGTCATGATTTGATATACACATCGAGCAAGCCCTACTTATATAGTAAAACTGTATGTTTCTATGGAAGCGATACATCTAACGAACAGCTGATTCTAGACAAATCCAAGGTCACGACTCACGAACTACCAAAAACGACCGCGCTAACGATCGAAAAGACGTAGACGGAAACAGTAAAGCATACTTACTTTAAAGTAAATGGTGCTGCGAGACAACTCCTACTCATCTGTGATACAATCGCTTGCGACATGATTACTACTCAGTGAAAGCTGCGAAAAAATTAAACTGCCATCGATCAAGCTTGATAGGACAAACGGTGTGACGTGTAGAACACAATACCGTGAGAAACGCTCCGAAAGCAATTTGCTAAACTCACAATTCACAGTATTCTAAAGTCTATTTAAACCTTTACCAAAAGGCCAAATTTTTGACTGTCCCAAATTGGAGAGGTTTGCAGGCGACATATCAAAATATGATGAAATTAAAAATTATCTACTGATAATCTCCTTTTCTCACAATGTTTTCCAGAGTTGTCTGCAACAAAGTGGTGTAATGTCGTTATTGTTTGGAAGATGACGTTCTATAACAATCAATAAAGGAAGCGAGAACAGGCTTATCCAGAATTAGTATCAGCAATTTCTGCTTCTGTCATTGATAACCAATCTTTTCTGACAAGAGCAAGGGCGTTCCATGGACAACTGATAGTGCCATTCTTATAAGTCGTTTTCACATTATCAGCCGATCGTTTGTTATATACCGAGGATGATGCCTTTTTCTTTTGTTTATTATGTAAGTTTTTTTCGGGTCCGTTTTTTCTCCAAGTTCTACATAGTGTGGGATGATGGACGGATTGGTGTTAAGTCTGGCGGACTTGTAGTCCAGATAACTGGTCTCGAAGGCTATTGCTATTTTGACTGACGCGAAGCACGATAAATGTCCAAATGACGAAAAAAGCTTCGTTCACGGATCATTATTGAGACTAGCGGACTTGTTGCAACAAACACTGAACTCTTTCTAGCGGTCCATTCATTTATCAAAGATTCAATCAGATTCTTTTCTTAGAAACACAACAGTGTTGATTGATATATGTGCAAATATCCTCCTTTGTTACGCTTCCTCAACCCCTAAATCCTGTTGACAGACTAGCTAAATAGCATTTTAATATGTTATTTGTTTTTCCTTTCTCTTTCTCTATCTTTTATAAGCTTTCCATTTCATAGAAACCATTGATTGTTATCTGTAATTTAAAATACTTCTTAGTGTTCTGTATGTGTTATATATGTGTATGTTTTGTCTAGTAAAATGTTGTTCAGAAGTAATGTGGATGTTTATTTTTGCAATAAAAGTAAAGTCAAACGACATTGATTGTGAGGTCTTTTTAGATGGAAGAAAGTAAAAAGTACGTACCAGAATTTGATTTTGTGTCTAAGCGAAGCAACTCTTACTTGCATAATGAACTTGTATTGTATAAGTTATATCCCTTTGTGCTACAAAGTGTATCATCGGTTTCATTCGTCGATTTCAGCAGAGACTAGAAAAATACCGTTGTGCGATTTCCGATATATAGTGTTCGATATAACTAATACCAGAATGAAATATGATGGTTTGTTTTATGAGCTAAATGAAAGTCAATTTCAGTTGACACTTTGTCACACCTTCGTGAATCTTATCACAGGTACAGAACTAGATTTGATAAAGAGATCTATGCAACACCAGCTTTAAGATTTAAACCTGGTTTCCGGCCAAACTCAAGTGACGACCACAATTATTGACAAAGCCGGAAAACACAATGGTTGTTTATATAAGTCAACAATCCCATGTACGTAGGAAAACATGACAAACGTATGTACATTTTAACTTATTGTCTCTTTATTATTGAACGGTTTTTAATCATTATATATGTGCTTGATAAGATATCCATGTTTTAATTGATATGTGGGAATAGTAAGAACTAAATGTTGGACACGTTTTCATCCCTTCTCTTCTTTGAATGTGTCGAGAGAGACCGATTTATTTTGACTAGAACCACAGGGGCTTGAACCAGTGCATACTTTGCAAATGAATATATGTCCTCCTCCTCCTCCTCCTCCTCCTCCTCCTCCTCCTCCTCCTCCTCCTCCTCCCCCCTCCTCCTCCTCCTCCTCTTCTTCTTCTTCCTCCTCCTCCTTCTCTTCCTCCTCCTCCTTCTTCTCCTCCGTCTCTTACCCCTCTTCCTCCTTTTCCCCCTTCTCCTCCTTCCCCTTCCCCCCTTCCCACCTTCCTCATTCTCCCCATCCCCTCCTTCTTCCCCTCCTTCTCCTCCTCCCCTTCTCCTTCTCCTCCTTTTCTCCCCCTCCTTCTCTTACACCTCCTCCTCATTCTCCCCTTCTACCCCCTCCTTCTCCCTCTCCTCTTCCTCCTCCTTCCCCTCCTCCTCATTCTCCCCTCCTTCTCATCCCCTCCTCCTTTGCTTCCTACTCTTTTTCCCTCCTCCTCCTCCTCCTTTTCCCTCTCCTCTTCCTTCTCCTACCACTCCTCCTCATTCTCCCCTCTCCTTCTCCCCTTCACCTCTCTCTCCTCTTCCTCTTTCTACCCCTCCTCCTACTCCTCCTCCTCATCTTCTTTTCCTCTTCTTCCTCCTTTTCTTTTTTCTCCTCCTCCCCGTCCTTCTCCTCCTCCCCACTTCCTCCTCCACTTCCCCTCTTTCTCCTTCTATTCCTCTTACTCTTCTTCTTTCTCCTCCTCCTCCTCCTCATTCTCCCCCGCCTCACCCCCTCCTCATCCACTTCTTCTTTCACCTCCGACTCATACTCCTTTTAGTCCAGATTTCTTGTCTCGAAGGCTATAGCCATATTGTTGACGCCTTCGATACGTAGCGAAGCACGATAAATGTCTAAATGTTGAAAAAAGCTTCGTTCACGGATCATTATTGTGTCTACTACTCCTACTTCTCATCTTCCCGTGTCGTCGTCAATATTATTATCATAAATTATATTTTGGGGGCCTCCGTGGCCTAGTGGTTAGAGTACAGAACTTGAAATCACATGGCCCCTCTCCGCGTGGGTTCAAATCCTGAGATGGATTTTCATGAGAGGCAGTCTCCCGACTGACTTACGGAATGCCGATGGTTCTACCCACCTTAACCAGCCCCTATTGGCAGCTGAGTATGGGGTCTTCCTCCATTAAGAGTCGGGCATCGCTGCATAACTGAAATAATGTTGATGTGATGTAAAACCCATATATATATATATATATAAAAAAAGTAATAAATTATATTTTAAATAATTTTGGTTCTTTGATTTGAGAGATTTACACATGCAGGCCTTTTTCACTATGAGGGAAAAAGTGGATACCTTTTTTTTTATTGTAAACTACGGTAATAAAGTCATTCGGATTTTGGGACAGAAAATTCCTGAGGTAAACTCCTTTTTAGGGGGAAAACTACTTGGTTTTTAAGAAAATCGCGGGTGTCTGATATATAGCGAAAAAAAACTGAATGTATGGGTAAATGGATAAAAATGCCAATGCGTGAAATACATTTCCCCTTTAAATATCTGAGCTCTGTCCCTCGTCAAACTTGGTGATATGTATGGATAGCATTTCGATTTAAAAGCCAGTTCAAGGTAAACTAATGATAAAGCTGGGTTTAATCTTGCGAACATCTATTCCTTACGTAGATATCCAGACGTATATATTTCAGTCTGTAACAGCTTGGATCATCCAACCAGGGAATATCATAACACTGGCTTCTTTCGTGACCTATATTCACTGAAAACACATTTTCCCCTTGGAGTGCTCTCTTACTGTTTCTTTCTCAGGCTAAGTTTTTGACTGATGCTATGAACAGAGTGAAGAGTGAGTGAGTTCTCACTATGTCTTTCCTCACCAAAAAACCCCCATATATTTATAAACGTATTCTTCTTGACCCAGTTACATCTATTTCCTAATGAAAAGATTCTACTTAATTGGTTTGTATTATTACTGGTAATATTCACTATAAATGTTTGTGTTTCCAATGGCACTTTGGTATATTTTTGTTAGTGATCAAATATTTCGAATACGTTTCCGGCCATGTTTGACGTTTGCATATTTTTTTTTATCGAAATGAATCTTAAATGCAATCATTTCTGAATGACTCGGGCTACCATTCGCAAAATATATTTATTATCTATGCCCTTCTGTTTTCTACATTATCAGATTGGCTTAGCGATGTTCCACAGGCACGTGAAGAGAGCAGGTTACCTCATTTTACGATTTTCGTCAGAAGTGACCAAGGCAGCCCAAATGACTCACGTGTCATGTCCACAGACTGTAAACAACTTCTTATCCAAGTATGACACATTTTTATTCGACTGTGATGGTGTATTGTGGGAAAACGATCACGTGACTCCTATACCCGGCATAACCGACGCCATGTTGAAACTTCAGCGTCTTAACAAACGCATATTTTATGTGACAAACAACAGCATAGTGTCGAGGTTGAGTTTACAGAAGAAATTCCGGGAAAACGGCTATGACGCCCCCCTCGATACCATATTTGGTAATGGGTTCGCAGCGGCCGTCTATCTCAAGGACGTATTGAAGATCAAAGGTCGCGTGTATCTTGTTGGCAGTGAGGGTATGAAATGGGAACTGGACCACTGTGAGCTTGAGAACGTGGGCTGGGGACCAGACATAAATAGCCCATCGTCGGACGTGAACGACCTATTGAACTTGCCCTTTCACGGCGACATTGGAGCCGTACTTGTTGGCTACGACCACCATTTCTCGTACAATAAAGTATTCAAAGCAGCCAGCTACCTCATAAATCCGGACTGCCATTTCGTCGGGACGAATAACATTGAGAAAGGTATCCTTCTAGGCAACCATCCTCATCAAAGAAAGATGCCGATGACTGGGATGATGGTGGACGCCATTGGTACGTCAGCACACCGGGAACCAATCATAGTTGGTAAACCGCACCGTATTATGTTCGAATGCCTTATGCAAAGACACCCGGGTATCGATCCGTCCAGGACTGTGTTTATAGGGGATAGTTTAAAGGCGGACGTTGCCTTTGCAAAAGCTTCCGGCGTTGACTCTGCGTTGGTGTTGACGGGTACCAACAATTTAGGTCAGCTAGACACATTTCCGGAACTCGTTCCCAATTATGTTCTCAACTCGTTGGCAGACATAGTGTTGGATTGAATGGCATTAACAGCTCCATATTGTCCGCATTTACAATTTACGAACCTACCTCATGTTTCGACTGGCTGTCTTATGTTTAGCAATGAGTGGCTGATTATAGTAATAGAAGTTGTCAGGGCAGCTTCTGGTCGTTTGTGTTTCCTTTTGTGAGCACACATATGTTGGATACTTACATACTTTGTACGCATATATTAAAGATGGTCTTTTGAATATTTTCATGACATGTGTCGGTTAGTTAATATTTCATCTTGTGACTACATGCCTTCAATGATGTGACAATCATAGTTTTACAAACCTACGTGACATTAGGAAACATTGTAAAATTGATATTTTGTACAATTGTATAATTCATCCTAGAGACAATCCTGTCATGATGTTGTGCCATACTGGCAAGAACATTTAAGTCGTTTATATAAACAGTTAAAAGCTTCAGGGGACGACTGTAACTATTGAGAGACATCCTTTTATTTTGTTATCTAATTATTAATATAAAACGCTCAACTATTTGTTTTCTCTGTGTTACTTCTCTGTGTTTCTTTTTCCTTTGTCCTATAGATTGGTAGGCTGCATTTGCGATGCTTACCATGCACGTTGTCAATTTGGTTATCAATGCAAGACTTGTAAGCAACTAATGGAGGAATAAACGCGTCAAAGGTAACAGCATTCCTATTGGAACTAATGATTCCACATTTTATAATGGAATTACTCAAACTGAAAACATCAAGAAAGGACAATCTGTATTATTGTTGAAGCGTTGTAATAATCCAATTCTAAAGCAAACAATGTCTTCGACCAGAGCAATTGCTGTAAACCATTGTTAGCTTTATAGTTGGATTATAACAACGCTTCACCAAACATAGAGTTTTAATGCGATGCCCATTTCGTCATGGATCATGTCCTTACTTGACTGCCCACAGGAGCTGGTGAAGAGTTTAGACAGGTAGAACCATCGTAAGTCAGTCGGGAGAGGATAATCATCATGCTATTCTATTGATTCCAGAGTAAAATGCTATCGGGAGAAGATTTGCTTGTGATTTAAACTAAGTACCTCGGACCACTAAGTCATGGATGCTCTTGAAAGCCTTTGCTTATTTGATAAATTTTGACGTAGGTACATGCATTGTTTCCCAAGGCATTTAAAGCAGATGTGGCAAAGTGAGATAGTATGGAGTAATAGCTTTACAAAATCAAGAATTTAGTTAAACTACCATTGACAAACATGGTGCACCTGTCTATCTGTATTATGTGTCTTCACATACCACCTTGCAAGAGACCACTGCAAGACTAGCTTAAACAAATCATTGAAATCAATGGAAGACTTATTATCGCCTTGCATTGGACCCTCGCACTCGTCGTCCGTAATAAACAAAGGGTTTGCTCTTGATATGGTATTTCACAGATCAGTGGGCAAACTTTCGCCACAGAATTTGATAAGGCGACAATGCCCTTTGTCTTTGCTCACTGAAATCACTTACATACATTGTAAATGAAACATATACCCGCTCCCAAACACAGAGCATGAATAAATGTAGCATTTCTTATAGTAACGTCTATGTTCAAGTTTAATATTAGTCTAAGATTTTGCTACGCGTGTCAAGCAATGGATATTGTAGCTAATTATGGAAGACCTGTGATGCTTTTGTTTATGCAAACGTTTGAAATAGACGCAATTTGTTTTAAGTCTATCTCGGAAAAATATTATTGCAAATTATTGTAGGAGAAAAGTTTTCGTGTGTCTTGTAGCCAGCGAACTATTGCCTGTGTGGGACAGGGGCCAGATATTATCTAAAACGTTTTTCGTGATTCAATAATATAAGCATAGGCGCATGCAAGTACATTGGTAACTGGCTTCGATTGGTCAACTTTCGAAAACTTATGTTGACCTTAACTCTTTACGGCATACATGAGGCATTACTACAAAAGATGTTGCTTATGGTGATCAAGTGCTCTATTTGTCTGACTAGTTTCTGCCAAAATATTACACAGAAAACATCGTTACCATCCTTTACAACATTATTATCTGCACCTAATACAATTTGGATCAGTCAAACTTCAACGCGATGAAATACTGGGTGAAGGAATCATCTTACATAGCTTTGACTTTGGTGCAAGACTCATCAAAACGTATAACCCCAGTTTGAGTAGACAAGGGAAAGACGTCTCTTTCCACAAATATTATTATTCGAATACGAATTAATCATTAAATGTATTCAGAAATGCGTAGCATAATCATGTTATATTCTATGTGTTGCTCCTAATGAATCTAAACAAACACGCATTTCCTCCCGACGCAGAAAGAATGACACGAGTGTTCCACATGATTTCTTGTTTAAATAGCTAAGTGTAGTATTCATTAGACGTGCGAGAACCTTGTTATATAATGGCTACAAAAGAATTTGACATTCAAACAATTTCTTCTCTAGTACAATAATTAAATTCGTTTATGGTTTTCGGATAAATCATCTCGTGTAAACGTCATGGCCTTGGAATTGAATATTTTGTGAACAATCAATTTCGAAAGAAAGAAGTATAATGGCACAGAGCGGATCACCTGACTTAGACATAGAGCCGCTGGGGTCGAAAGATAGATTAAAATGTCCACTTTGCGTGGAGTTCTTTAAGGCGCCGCGAACGTTGCGATGCCTCCACACGTTCTGCGAGCGCTGCCTGGAATTGTACATCACGGACAAGAAAGCTGGCGCGAAGGATGACAGACTCACTGCTCTCTTCTGCCCAGTCTGCAATCAGCCAGCGTCAACGCGTAATTTACAGAGATCCACTCAGGAGATAGTTTCGGAGATACCCCTGAATAAGTTAATGGACCAAACCACCGAGGAATTTCCAACTCCGGGAGTGAGCAACTGGCAGAAAGACAGAAAGAAGTTTGTTCATTTTCCGCAGTTATGTGGTATGTGTTTGAAAAGCAACCTTAAAGTGAAGGCGACGACGTATTGTCACGGCTGTGGAGATTTTCGATGTGGCCGATGTAGGAACAAGCACTCCGCGATCGGCGACCGTATACATGAACTCGATCATGACGTCGTGGATATTGAAGAGATGTCTGCCGTCACTGCTTCAAAACTGACCGAGGCGATCAACAAATACACGCTATGCAAGGAACACCCGACACAAGAAATCAAATTCTACTGTACGGATCACGAACTGCTGCTATGCAAAGATTGCGATGTTACAAGTCACATGAAATGCCGGCTAGCGGAGGATTTCGAGGGACTTTCCAAGTCAATTTCACAGCTTAACGAAACTGCGAAAATGCGAGAAACAATGAAAGCGCTCCAGGAGGACCTTGGTTTTATTGTAGAGGCTCTTAGAAGTAACAATGCCGAGATTTCGAAACAGTCTCATTCCGTGTCTTCTAAAGTTCATTCAATGAAAGAAACGATTATCCAGCTATTTGAAGAGCTGGAGGAAAGCGCTAGTGAAACAATTAGACGATCTCGAGAGAACGTTGCGAAGCAGAATTCAGGAAAAGCTTTCAAAATGAAGCAGTACATTTCGGCTATAGAAGGGTCTTGCTCCGTGTTAGATTCTGTAGCTGAACATGGGACGCACAGACAGCTGTTCACTGTGTTCCAAAAACTCAAACAGCAGCTACAGACGTACGTTTCGATGGTCAAACAAGAGAAGGAAGGACTAGTCCGTACATCGATTGTGATGGAGATAGACAATGATCTTGAGTCACTTATTGGTGGGTTTGACAAAATAGGTGAAGTGAGACTAGAGAGCAACAAGATTGAAGTCCCAAATAGACCAGTAAAGATAGAGTCATCAAGAAACGCTACTCGACTAACAGAGATGATTCGTGATGATAATTTTGATTCCAAATTTCCAAATTCACTTGTTAATCAAGAGAAAGTTCCTCGGATAGGAGACGAAGTTGGTTCCATAAATCTGCAATTGGATCAAAAGGACAATATTGTCCAGACTTCACTCGATATGATGTCTGAAAAGGAAACTCAAACAGACCTATCTGAGAAAGAGACACAGACAGATTTGGAAGGATCAAATGAAGAGTCTGAGTCTCGTAAAAATGAAACGAAAAACAGCTCGTACAGAAACAATGATGCGACACAGGAGATAGAAACTAATACAGGTGGTCCTTCAGAAACGCACGAATCTCTCGATTTTCAAAAGTCAAAACAGGGAAACCGTGTGTTTAAATCGCCACAACCTGATGTAACTGGAGAATTAGACTCAAATAATGTGACCATAAATATGTCGAACGGATTACCAAATGAAAACACACCTCCAGGGATATCTGAAGACCTACAAAGCAAAACAGACGCGTCGGTAAATGTTACAAAGAAATACAATGCATCTAAGAAGGCCAAAAGTGTAGACCATGCATTACACAATGGGACTCTAGACTCAAGTAATATCCTCATGTCAGAAACGATTTCCCAAATGGAATCAGAAATCACAGACATGTTGGATATTTCTTCTAAAATGATCCAATCAAAGGAACTGAAACAAGACAATCCACACAAATCTAGACGATGCATCGCGTTTTGTACACTCCAGGAAGCAATTATTATAGTCTTCAAAACTATAAAGCGGACTGGTATATCTTATAATATAGTCGGACTTGATCTGAAAACATTAGCCGAATTCAAAACGATGGAAATAAAAAAGGAACCAAAGGAAATAATCGCATACGAGGATAAACAATTTGCAATAACGTTCCCGGAGTCAGGTTTTATCGACTTTTTCTGCTACAAGTCAGGAACGCCAAAGCGGAAGAAAAAGGCGGGCGTTCCCGCAGACATAACTCTTGAAAAATCTGTTAAATGTGACATCAGGTCCGCTGTCTTATGTAAATACCGAAATGGCGAGTTTGGACTGAGCACCTCCAGTTACTTTGGAACATTATCACACGAGGGCACTCTCACGAAGCTCTTCTTTTACAGCATGAGTCTGCGTAGCGTGGAAACCGACTTCTGGCGCACGCAGTTGGCCGTTGTCAAGCTTGCCTTCGACCATAGAAACGAGATAATCTACGCAGCAACATCGAAACCTTTCAAACTTTTTTCATTCACAGTATCGGGCGATGTGATATCGGAGACTGTTCTTGATACAGCAGTGACGTCACTGGAGCTTGGTATACGCGGGAAAATTTACGTTTGCTATAACAATGACGTTGACATGGTTGGGAGAATTTGCCAAGTCGTCACAAAGGTGGATGGACAAAGAGCGGTAACCATCAAAAACCCGAATCCAGGGTTACTACGGGTTTCTAGGAAGACCAAACGGTTTCATGTTGTTGAGAATCAGAGCAACTTGACACGTATCGAGGAGTATGAGCTAGAGCTGCCATATGCTGACGATGATGACATGGTTGCCCATGGAGACATTGATTCTTCCACTAATGACAAACCGTGAGATTTGAAGCATTTTGCCTGAAACTGAATCAAATAAAACAAAATCGAAACCCTTGTTAAGGTTTGGGCCAAAAGAAAGAACTCAACCCTTAGAATGCTGGGCAATTTCCTCAAAACTTTTTTTGTGTCGTCTGGTTTCCAAAACCTTAAATATCCCCTTAATTTGGATGAGGAAAGATACCAAGAGTAGCAAACAGGTTAGATCACAGGGAAAACGCCAAATTACTTAGCAGGCGGCTGGCCTGGTTCCATCCTTTTTGCATAAGGATGAAGTCGGTCCCAGCACTATAAGGGCTAGCCATACTTCAATAAAGGCACCACCAAGGTTACATCATAACGTCATACAATGACTTGTTTTTTTTAACTGAACCAATTTTTAACTGAACCAATTTGAAAGCAATTGTAGACGACTCGACTCTAAAGTAAAACTGTGAAACTTTCTTTGTTCTATTAAAAGCATTGTGCAAGAAGAAAAACGTTCTTCATGATAAATTTATCCCTTTGTTTACAATGCTTTTCTCATTCTTCTGCATTATATGCTTCAAGAAAATCAGGTTTCAAATGTTTAATGTTTGAACAATTGTCTTTCTGTTTATGGAAGGTGTGGTTGCCATTGCAATTATACTCGTATACCAAGTACATGTATAAAATAAAAGGCTAAACTCGAGTGATAATTAAAGCTTGTTTATTCCAGTACATTACGTCACGGACACATCACCAACAGAGAAAAATTCCAAAAACGAGGCTCACAATA
Organism: Cerastoderma edule; assembly: GCA_947846245.1. Classification (NCBI taxonomy): domain Eukaryota; kingdom Metazoa; phylum Mollusca; class Bivalvia; order Cardiida; family Cardiidae; genus Cerastoderma; species Cerastoderma edule. The sequence continues at coordinate 37,138,817 of OX401407.1, read as the reverse complement.
TTTTAAACCCTGTAGAGAACCTTACCACTGCATACCTTTGGAATGGTGGAGCAATGCTAAGAATGGTGCAAATTTATATAATAATCGGAAACATCTAGGCATAGTGTTTCACAAATACTAGAGTGAGTTTGGATTACTAGAATTTAAGTAGGCCATACACACATTGCCTGGACATGACTGACTTCTTTTCCACAGTGATTTTTCATAATTATATAAGGGTTCAAAGCATGATAATAGCAAGTCCTTCACAAAACTGAAGGACTTGCCATAATCATGCATTGAACCTTTGGTATGTTTTACAAGGAAATCATAAATGTGGGTAACATTGATAAAATAGAGAACAGTGCTTAATATACTCTCTTTGTGCTCCTTTTGAACAATCTTTGCCTTCTTTAACATAATGAGAATAGATGACAATAAAGATCTAAGTGTAAAGAAAAGTGATGCTTTCGAAAGATTTTGCCAGAAGGCCCAACATTTTGAAGGCATTTTAATAGTTTTCATGTTGAAAAGAAAAACAACACTACCGCCACCCCCATCCTCATCCTCAATTATGGGAGTGGTGAATGGTAAGATACTGTTAAAAGCCTAAAGATTGGTTAACAAAATTCAGCAAATAATTCATGAATCTCTTTGTCATTAAGATCAACATTTGTGAAAAGAATCTACAGACAATCCTAAATATTTGTGTAAACAAATGGGTTTTTTTATGTGAAAATATATCCATTTCAAAAGAAATATATTAATTTATAAGTGATTACCAAAATAGGCATATAAAAAGTACTTTTAATTTCACCGACAAACACAACTTAACAGGTTCATTATACTAGACGATGTATATCACAAGAAAACATTTACAACAATATATGTATTAATTGATAAAGAGGTACCAGCTACTCCCCTGTTCCTTGAATTCATTAGCGAGGCCTTAGTCCCAGCAATTCTTACAACCCATATCACAACTAAATTCATCACAAACATATCATCCTTTAAGGTCAAATGTCTGGTGAGAGTTCTTGTCTTTTGTTTAAGCTTTAACCTTTTAAAGAAAACTTGGCCAAGTATTTTAACCTGGACATACAGTTCTTAAGAAGACTCTGGAAAACAAATTTCATTACAGTAGTTTTATAAAGCCTTCAAAGTTCTGCACATTAAGACAAAAGTATTAAGTACTCCAGATCTTAGGCCATCTTTGATACACATATCATTACTCGCCTATATAAAAGGGTATTTAGGCACACAGTTATGTTTTATAAATCATAATGAATCAATAATTGGAATGTATATTCAATGTTATATCTCTTATGGCCTGCCACAAAAGAAAATAATTATTTTAGGTTGAGGGAAAAAATTAAAAAATAGAATTCACAAAGATATCTAAATGCATTCTACCACTTTTACTTTTCTTCTAAAGTGAATATATATAACTCATTCATCCCTAAGACTCAAACAGTATATTCAAAAGACGAACATGATATCAACAACAACAACACAGCTGTAAGCTTTTGGGTTGATCAATTTGATTCTTTGGGAGGGAAACATTTACAAAAATGTAGCATCATAAACAAGACACAAAAATAAAATACAACCTATAGGTAACAATATCATAGTCCATCACATATTGTTTCCAAATTGCCCAATTTACTTAATCAACATAGATTAACATATTAATTATGGAATTTCAAAAGACTGTTTTACCTTTGCTTTTGATATCAACAATAAATTATTACTAATGTTATTTCAAAAGACTGTTTTACCTTTGCTTTTGATATCAACAATTACTTATTACTAATATAATTTCAAAAGACTGTTTAACCTTTGATTTTTATATATAAAAAAAAAAAAAATTGCATGGTCAACGGCAGAAGTCACCAAAAATCATTGTTGTCAAAACAGAGTTTCAACAAGCTATTCATATTGTTGTTACAAAGATTTTGTTTAACCCATTACCAAACAATGACGACATTTAACCACTTTGTTGCAGACAACTCTGGAAAACGTTTTGGGAAAAGGAGAAATTGCTTGCTAAGAGCAATTTCTCCTTATCCCACAATGTTTTCTACTCTATCTGAAGAGTATTTTTCACTTTCATCACATTTTGAAATGTCGTCTGCAAACTCTTTCAATTTGGGACAGACGATTTCAAATTTGGGAAAAAGTTAAACATTAAAGGAAAATGTTGTTTGCAATGATTAAGATTAAGAATTCTTGGGTGATAACAAAGTCCTGTATGGGTATGTAACTTTGGTCAAAACAAAACATGCACAAACAAAGCAACAGACATGACCTAACCACAGGTAGGTCCAAAAAGCTGGGAAATTTGCTCCAAATCGACAAATCAAAGCAATTTGAATCAAAGTTTGGTTTACCTCATTACTCTTTAAAATATCACTTTGCCTTTACTCACGTTCTCACTTTACCATTACTCATGTTCTCACTTTTTCATAACTCTTTATACCAGATGTGGAAAGATTTCAGAAACCACTGTCTTCGAACATTGCTTACAAGCACAAACAACAACAATTTCTACATAGAGGAAGGGAATAAGGGATGTAGCTTTGTTTGTATGATATTTAACCCAATATCAATAATTTTTCAGTTATATAACGGCTTTCCTGGATCCACCAGTACTAGGGGTCTAAAGTGACTTGCCAAAGGTCACTCCCACAAAACCAGAGGTGTCGATGGGTCTCGAACCCAGAACCCTTAAGTTCTTAGTCCACCAACTTAACCGCTGGGCCATGCAGGACCCTACTATTTAAAGTCGGAGGTGGAATAGATTAAAATCCTTAAACTGTTCTCCATGGATTTATACCAACTTTTAGGAATTTAATGCTTTCACATTCTTCTACAATACTAAAGCTAAACGGAAACCATAATCATGTAACAGATTCCACAAAAAATAAATACAGAACAAAAACATAACACTAACTAGAACTGCCATCTTGAAAGTAAACAATTTAATCAACTATAGAGGACAACTAAGCTCTAAAAGCTTTTCTAGTGCAGACCACATGCAATCTACCTGTTGTGAAAGAGATTTGAAAGCATTGTTCGATAACCCATCATCTTGTATTGAACTTATGATTCTTCCTCCCATATCAAAGCATGAGCAGAAAACAATTTTGATTTGTAGCAACAACATCAAAAACAATACCAAAACTTTAGTTTTCATGATTAAGTAAAAGCAGATTGACAAAATTAGCTTGTCCCAAGCTGTTTCTTATTTTGTCAATACGTTTTCATATATTTCTTGCAATGTTGTTGTGATGTGAGTTATTGTGGATAAAATGTTTTGAAGTTACTAGTTTTAAAAATCAACTCAAGGCACCTTGAAAATTGCATTCTTCAATTCATCCTTAGAAAGAATCAAGTTTGAAATAATTTTATTTCATCCCAATTCTTTCTTACATGCTTTATTCACAACATTGCATGAGTTGCTCCATTTCAAGAAAAGGCATAAAACATTTGCTACAAGACAACACATAATGGTTTGCCTGTGATAAAAATTTAAACTTAACAAAATTCTATATCATTGACTACAACCTTAATAAATTGTTCCCAGATATGTAAATCTTCAAAAACTAATAAGCTCCTTTAACTTTCTCTTTTTGTACTCGCATAAAAAAAATCAATAAATCAATATGATAACCTACTGCAGTGTTTTTTCTAAGATTATGCATTCATTATTTGGTGACACCAAGTCGCTTTTGTAGAAATTTCGATGAAACTTTGTTAGCATTCGCCTTCAGGTACTGCCCACCATTATTCTTGCTCCACTCTTGTTCGAAATCTTTACCAAGGACCTCTGCACCTTTCTTCTTAGCCAATCCAGTTTCTTCAAGACTTAGTTCACACATGTTCATGTCGTCAACACCTGCAATAAGTAATATTAATTCTTCTTTTTTTTCACATTTTGATAATGTATGTGTATGATTATCGTTTCCTTACTTTTTCTATGATAGAGATAAACTAGGAAAATATACCTGTTTTATACTGTTCTTTGTTAAGATGTTGTAAATATATGTGAAGTCAATAATAATAAAAACATAAGTAATAATAATTCTCTGTTATACCACAGGTTGATTTAGGTTTTGTACTCATAAAAAAACCTTTAGTTTGTTATAAATATCCTGCACAAAATGCAGATGCTGTGAATGAAGAAATGAATGAATGGTGCTTTAAGGTGCATCAACAGCTAATGTCATTTAGCCCGCTTTATGATGATGTGGATAAAGGTATATTAAACTATTTACAGGCTAAAATGTATTTGGTTTAAGAAAAATGAATAAGAATTTGTAATGAGATATTGTGAAAGAATTGGTTGGATGGTTGGTTTTCTTTTTACTATGTGTTCAACAGTTTTATCAAACAATAACGACATTTGACCAGTTTGTTGCAGACAACTCTGGAAAACATTGTGGGAAAAGGAGAAATAATTGCTCTTAACAAGCAATTTCTCCTTTTCCCACAATGATTTCTACCCTATCAGCAGATTATATTTCAATTTCATCAAATTTTGGAATCTTGTCTGCAAACTCTTTCAATTTGGAACAGTAGAAAATCTGGTGCTTGGTAAAGGGTTAAGCAATTTTAGTCAGAGCACCTAAGGATGCCATAAAAACCTATTTCCATTACCTAGATTGCCAAGGACCGGTCATTTATAAAATTGTATTCCGCAACATCAGCTATAAAGTAAGTGGGTGACAGTCGGGCAATGGTCCACCATGAAGCTGATGTACCAAGGGTCCTAGTTCCAATCCCAATTCGCAGAGAGGAACAAATGCCTGGACTAACACATAAATCAGGGCAAGTACTGGTAATGTAACCAGTAAGCAGAATTGTAAGTGACTTAATTAATACAATTTATAAGAAGTTCTTTCACAATAGATGTAAGATAAATAAGTTAAACTCAATGTTGTCATTAAGAGCCGTTACTGCCAATTTGACCGCTTCAAATAACTTTTTGGTCGGCTCAAATAACAAAAAAAAAGGTTGGTTGTCATAACTTTTGATATGTGTTTGCTTCATTGGCCTACTCTAATTGAAAGTTGGCCTCTTACTCCAAAAGTTGATGACAACCCTGTAAACTTAACACCTACCAGACACCATAAGGACAGCAGGCTTGTCCGGGTAGATCTCCATCTGTCTAGCGATCCATTTCCCATCAAAATGGGCATACCACATGCCGTGTTTCTTCTGTCCCTCAACATCATCCTCTCTGTACTCATCCGCCGGCCGGGCAAACGGAATACGGAAAAACCTCTGGATGCCATTCTCTTCGCTCTGCTTGGCATTGGTAGTAGAAGGCACCGATTGGCTTGCTGTTGGACAGAGTTGAAAGTATATAATCGTACCACATTTATTTATACTTAAGTTAAACATGATAAACCTCTTACTAGAATGACAGTTTTTTTAGTACCTACAGCATATTGTATGTTTGCTTATATTGATTTTATATCACATCATCATTATTTCAGTGATGTTGGGATGCCCGACTCTTAACCCTTTACGGTATATAGCGCCGTTCGCCGCCTTATCGATTATCGCATAAAACGCTTTTCGCAGTTATACCTATTACCGTATAAAACCCATTTTGAGGTTCTATCGATGACCACATAGAACGCCTTTGAACAGCAGAAAAATTGATTCAACTTTAACCCTTAATTACACAGATAAACACACACGTCACTTTCTCCAAATTTCATTTTCCAATTAAATAAATATGTTTTCTTTCATTTCCGATAATAAAATCATAGGGTCAAAGTTTAAACTTTTGTTCTAGAAAGAATCTTTTGATAATGGTCCCACGACGCCCTTCTGAAAAAGATGCTATCAAATTGAGATGAAGGGAATTCAAATTACCAACCCAATTAATATGAGAGGCCTTCAATGACCGGTCATAAAAGATCAAAACAATGCCGAATTGTAAAGACTCGATAAGGATTTCATGCAATTCTTTAGAAAATTTACACATTTCTAAAAATACTATCCAATTAAAATGAGAGCGAGCGGCACGCGACCCGTAAAGGACGTTTATGACACAGAGCTGTTGTTCGAAGTTAAAAGTCGAATGAAAATAAAGCCGTCGAATAACGGACGTTATAAAGACGGCTTTTTAAAGTCTTGTGTCAATTTTTTGCTTCCGATCGCAGGTCAGACATCAATGTAGATTCAGAGCAGTCATTTGATCGGTCTTTTGAGCATGAAGATGATAATATGCTGATAAATCTTACCAATTCGCAGACAATCAAATTAGATTATTCCTCTGACTTTGACTACAAAAACGAGCTTTTGGTAGATTCATCACCCATGGACACATATTTTACGGAAATATAAGCATGTTTCGTTGTCATAATGAATTAATTTTTACAGTTTTACATGTATTAGAGGACCAAGTTTGACTACTTTATGAAGCAATATTGCGTTGAAAAACACTGTTTTAATTTGGAAACGGTTTTTAATGGAACTAGATGTAAAACGATTCAGTTTTGTCGAGAAATCTACAAAGACAAAGCATGTTTCTCCGTCATGAACGGCATTTTTCGCCAACAAAATTCCCTGCAATTAATGACAAACCAAAAAAACAAATTAGGGATCTCTCAGGGGGAACACATACGTCTTTTTTTTTTACTTTTGTTATTGTATAATTCACACCGCAATATAGTTTCATTGTTTGTCTAGTTTTCTACACCTTAATCTTCATATGTATGTATCACTAAAAAAAGAAAAAAACATCAACTTAAAGGAAAATTTGTTCTCGTCGTCCTTTATTCTCTGTGAAAATCTATTGGTTTAACGAAAATTGCATTAATTTTAGTTTGATTAACAGTACCCCAATCAGAGACAATTATCTGAGATAAACCTGTGCAAATATGTACCTAGGGTGACTGTTTATCTATGCGTTAATGACCTCCGATAATCGGATGGTTTATACCTATGGTGTCACTGATAAGCCTTATCTCTATACCTTAAAGGGTTAACGAGCAATTATTCCTTTTCCCACAATGTTTTCTGCACTATCAGAAGATTATCTCATATTTTGAAATGTCGTCTGCAAACTCTTTCAATTTGGGACAGTTGAAAATTTTGCATTTGGTCAAGGGTTAAGTCGAAGAAAAAAGAAAAACCACCGATACCCTAAATGCAAGTTTGTTTGTTTTTTGTCGCATTGATTTCTGTATTACAACTCAAAGTTCTAATCTATTGTTTAACCCTTTACCAAAGGCCAAATTTTGGCTGTCCCAAATAGAAAGTTTGCAGATAACATTTTGAAATTTGATGAAATTGGAAATAAGTCTTATGATAGGGCAGAAAACAAAGTGGGAAAACGAGAAAATGCCTGTTGAGAGCAATTTCTCATTTTCCCACAATGTTATCCAGAGTCGTCTGCAACAAACTGGCAAATTGGTCAAATGTAGTTATTGTTTGGTAATGGGTTAAACTTGAACTATACAGAATTCATACCTTCCTGTTCCACTTGCAATGGTGCTCTGTGCTCTGACTTGGCCCCCTGCTTCTTGTTCTTGGATTTCCAAGAATGGTAGACCTTCAGTCGGCGATGGAACTCAATACGGCATGCTTCCAGAAGCTCCATATCTATAGAAATATATTTAACCAGGGTTAAAATTGTCACTAATCCTTGGAGTAAGAGGTCAACTTTCGATTTGAGGAGGCAAACACCTAACAAAATTTAGATATTACTAATGACAACATATCATATTTTTTGTTATTTGAGCTGACCAGAAAGCCATTTAAAGCAGTCAAATTGACCTGCAGCCGGCTCTTAATGACAGCCTTGATTAACCTTTATCTCCTAAAGACCTTTCATGATTTGACGCATCTTTTTGTATGGTATTACGAATTTTCAGTTATTTTATGGCTTTCCAGGATTCACTGGTACTAGGCTAGGGCTTTGAAGTGACCATGGACCCCAAAGTTCTAGGTCTAAGTCCACCACCTTTACCACTGAGCCACATGCATCTGTTGGGAAAGACATGAAAAGTTAAAAGCATCTCAATACTTACCACATGAAGTGTTAATGGCATCTCAATACTTACCACATGAAGTGTTAATGGCATCTCAATACTTACCACATGAAGTGTTAATGGCATCTCTCAACTCAGCATACTTCCATTTAGACAGGTCATACTTCTGGGTTGACAAGGCCTGCCTCTGTTGTAACACGGACTCTGACCTATAACACACAACACTTGTTAACAAGAACCAGTTAAAACAAGTTATCCATCATAGATTTATAAAAAGAACAGTAACCAAGGCATTCACACAGCGCCTTAATTTCCATATGGATGAGTGTTATTCACAAACAGAGAATTCAATCAACAAAAGCCAGTTAACAAGAGGGCCATAATGGCGCTAGAACCGCTCACCTGAGATTACCACCTATTTCAAGAATAGTTAGAAACATTGCTTTTAACTTTTACACAGAGTTTCTTGTGCTTCTATGCATTGACCTCTTTTTTTCCCATTTTACAAGTTGGACACTGTATGCTTGATGTGGGACATTAAAATGGTACATAATTCTTACCATGCGGAAACTGAATATTTTACTTTTACAGATTGTATGTACGAAGATCAGCCTTCACTTTTGTCCAGTATGATCTATTGCTGCCATTTTGTGGTTATCATTTTGGCATATTTGGACATCCAAATTGATATTGATGTACTTTGTCAGAAATTCTACCATACTTGCATATAGGGAAAACAAAAATGCGTTAAAAGTTCAGCGCACCCTGGCGGCCATGTTTTTCAAGATATCTATAAAATTTCAACAACCTATATAGAAGGACCCCTAAAGAACATTCCTGTGAAATAAATTTGAAATCTGACCAGTGGTTTGTGACAAGAAGATTTTTTTAAGGTTTTTACCAAATATGGGCATGGCAGCCATTTTGGTCACATGACTATTTTTTTTTGACAAATCTTTCTTCCCTCCAACTAGGGATGCTTCACATGATATCTCATTGAAATTGGCCCAGAGGTTTGGAAAAAAAGATGTTTGTAAAGTTATAAATTTTAGCATACATGTATATAGTGAAAACAAAAACGCGTTCAAAGTTCAACGCAGCCTGGTGGCCATGTTTTTCGAGATATCAAAATTCTTTGAACAACTTTTAAAAAGAGGCCCCCAAAGAACATTCCTGTGAAATTATTTTGAATTCTGACCAGTGGTTTCAGACAAGAAGATTTTTTAAAAATTGCAGAAATTCCCCCTTTTTCATGCCATGGCAACCAAAGTTCTGCATGGAATCAATTTCTTTGAACAACTTTTAAAGAGCATCACCCAACGGACATTCCTGTGAAGATTGGTTAAGATTGGCCCAATGGTTTAGGAGGAGAAGATGTTTAAAGAAATTGTTGAGGGCGCACGACGGACTGCGCACGACAGACGACAGACATTGGGTGATCACTAAAGCTCACCTTGAGCACAAAAGGTGAGCTAAAAAGTAGAGCTGCATCATCAAAAATGTGGTAGAGCCCGATCATTACTTTCAAGCAGGGTCTTTATTTTTATAAATAGAGACTTGACCATTAAAAGTAAATTGGCATATGGCCTGTGCTCTAACCTGTTAGCTTCTCTGAGTATTGTCCTCATCAAAATTAAACAGATATTTAAGGTTAAGGAAAGTAGACAACACAAAAATATATTTAAAAAAATTACCCAGCATTCTAAGGGATAACAATAAATGTAGTAATCTATACCATTTTATCAAAAAAGAGGAGTAAGAAGCAATTTTTTCAACAAGGAAAATGTGTTGATAAATAAACAAACTTTCAAAAGTAAGGTTTTTGATACTATTACTGTATCATGAAATATCAATGAGTGGTTTTGGTCAATATATATATACATGTAGTTGGAATGGCTGCTTTAGTATGGATTTTGATACAACTATCATAAACGATGTGACCTTCTAAATCTACCATCTAGTTATAAATAGAAAACACTGTGTGCAACATACATGTAACTAATCATTCATTAATCTTTATAGAGCTGGAACCAACTTCATCCTTATGCAAACAGGGTGGATCCAGGCCAGCCGCCAAGTAAATTAGCCACTGACCTGTGATCTAACCTGTTTGCTTCTCTGAGTATCTCTCCTCATCAAAATAAGGCAGATATCTAAGGTCTTGGAAAGCAGACAACACAAAAATCCATTGTTGGAGAAAATTTACGCAGCATTCAGAGGGTTAACACATTCCTTTATGTTTTCTTCAAAACCTTAAGATTAAATAGGATATTGTGACAAAAGGAGCTATGCTCATAACAATAGGACTGAGGGTTCCATGCAATGCTATAGGTTTCATCCAGTTTTGAGGCTATCAACAATTAAAGCTTCATTTCAACAAGAGGGCAATAATGGCCCTTAAACCGCTCACCTGAGATTACCACCTATTTCAAGAATAGTTAGAAACATTGCTTTTAACTTTTACACAGAGTTTCTTGTGCTTCTATGCATTGACCGTTTTTTATTCCCATTTTACAAATTTGACACTTTATGCTTGATGTGGGACATTAAAATGGTACATAATTCTTACCATGCGGAAACTGAATATTTAATTTTTACAGATTGTATGTACGAAGATCAGCCTGCACTTTTGTCCAGTATGATCTATTGTTGCCATTTTATGGTTGTCATTTTGGCATATTTGGACATCCAAACTGATATTGATGTACTTTGTCAGAAATTCTATCAAACATGTATATAGTGGAAATTTTCAAGATATCTTATTCTTTTTAACAAAGTTTATAGAAGGGCCCCCAAAGAACATTCCTGTGAAATTATTTTGAAATTTGACCAGTGGTTTGTGACAAGAAGATTTTTTTAAGGTTTTTATCAAATATGGGCATGGCAGCCATTTTGGTCACATGACTGATTTCTTTTGACAAATCTTTTTTCCCTTCAACTAGGGATGCTTCACAGGAATTCTCATTGGAATCGGCCAAGAGGTTTGGAAAAAAAAGATGTTTGTAAAGTTATAAATTTTAGCAAACATGTATATAGTGAAACTAAAAACGCGTTCAAAGTTCAACGCAGTCTGGCGGCCATGTTTTTTGAGATATCAAGATTCTTTGGACAACTTTTTAAAAGAGGCCCCCAAAGAACATTCCTGTGAAATTATTTTGAATTCTGACAGGTGGTTTCAGACAAGAAGATTTTTAAAAATTGCAGAAATTCCCCCTTTTTTATGCCACGGCAACCAAAGTTCTGTATGGAATCAATTTCTTTGAACAACTTTTAAAGAGCATCACCCAACGGACATTCCTGTGAAGATTGGTTAAGATTGGCCCAATGGTTTAGGAGGAGAAGATATTTTTAGAAATTGTTGATGACGCACGACAGACTACGGACGATGGACGACAGACATTGGGCGATCACAAAAGCTCACCTTGAGCACTTTGTGCTCAGGTGAGCTAAAAATAGTACAAAACCATTATGATGAACAAAACTTTATGTGGTTACAAATGATAAAATTGCAGAAATCTACTAAGTACTTGAAACAGAATAAGTGCTCATACGCATATAAATGTTTGTTTTGGCACATAGCATGCTCTGTGAAAATTTGGTTTCATTCCAAAGAAATAAAACAAAAATATAAAAATTTAATTGACCATGATGCAAGTGTAATGCAGTCTGTCTTTTTCTACATAAATACCCATTCCATCACATATGAAAAGGATGGCAAGAGAGACCATAAGTTTAGGTAAAAAAGCCCAAATTTATCATGTTCAAATATCCATTTGCTTTTATTGTCAGACGCTTTCTTCTTGATACAAAAAAAATACATCATGTTTTAATTTCCATTTCCTTTTTAATATAGTGCAAATTATCTAATAATGGTATGGACTAGCATGAAACCCCAATAATTGATTTAATTGTATATAAAAAAAATACACTTTTTCATCATTGCACAACTTAATATATCATACAATATTTAATTGTGTTTTCTGTCAATAAGCTTATAAGGTCAATAAGCTCTGTCTATATCTGGGCGAATTCATTTTAACATGTTTATGGGGCTTAACACAGTGTCAACATGATTTCAGTTCTTTTATGAATTTCTTATAGTTCAACCTGTAATAGGCAGGGCTCTACAGTGTTTTGCCCATAGAGACTTTGACAAAGAAAATCAGTGCTGCTGGTAATGATTGGACCCCGGACCACGTCTCTCACAAGTCCTACACCTTTAACACTGGGCCATGCATGACCCCTAGGGTGATTATAACCATTTCATTACTCGGTTTCAAATTTTTTTTTGTGGGGGGGGGGGGGGTCTAAAACATTAATAAAGGATTTTCAGTACTGGTAATAATGTAGTTTTCTTGGGATTCACCAGTTCTCGGCTATGGATTAAAAGTGTTTTGCCAATGACTGATCCTTCATAAATGCAGCAGAAAATAACTCCTTATGACAGTCATTTCAAAAAGGGATATGGTTGGAGGAGAATAAAATGAGTTTATATTTTCTCAAAGGGGTTTTGGAGACTGGCACTAATGGAAAGCAACAGCACATTAAAATTATATGCATTTATATAAACATTTATTCATGATAGCCATTAATAACCATTGTGATTTAATAAGAAAATGCCTGTGAAAAACAATTTCTTCTTTTGTCACAATGGTTTCTTAACCCTTATAGTGCTGGAACCGACTTCATGCTAATGGAAACAGGTAAGATCCAGGCCAAGTAAATTGGCAGCTGTCTTGTGATCTAACCTGTTTGCTACTTTTAGTATCTTTCCTCATCAAAATAAAGCAGATATTTCAGGTTGTGGAAAGCGGACGACACAATATCTTTTTCAATATATCTATCTATTTCTATATCAATTTCTATTTTTAGAAAATTACCCAGCATTCTAAGGGTTAAATGATATGTTGCCTGCACCATAATAATATGCAACAGCACACAGCATTTAAAGATCATAATTCTTTTTTTAAAACAGCCAGTATAAAAGGAAACCATTGTTAAAAGAAAAATTGCATATCACAAACAAATTCTCCTTTTCTCACAATGGTGTATAAAGGAGTCACAGGCTTCAGTACCAAAATGTTAAACGGTAAACGTACTAAATTCTTTGTTTTGTGTGCAAATAATAATGATAACAGTTCAAGAACAGGCTTTACAGGTGGATATTCTAGGTCAATGGAGCTCTGGTGGTGAACTAATGAGCATGTCAACATGCAAACAACTTAAAAATTGAGTGAGTATAGAAGAATTTAGGGTCGTGCATGGTCACCTTGAGGAGTTGTCTATAGTCCAAGGGCTATTCTTGTTACCATCCACAATATTCGAATTGGATGACACTTTCCTCATACTACATGTATATAAATGAAATTAGTTCAACAGCAGGAAATTAGAGAATACACCATTAGAGGTCTACATAAGGTCCATGATCATTTCACTATCTCATTTTAGAGCGTGATCAATTGGAATATTATCAAATTAAATAGAATACATAATTAACCCTTTTAGTGCTGGAACCGACTTCATGATTTTGCAAACAGGTTATATCCAGATTAATTTAATTGGCGGCTGGCCTGTGATCTAACCTGTTTGCTTGTCTGAGTATCTTTCCTCATCAATATTAAGCAGATATTTCATGTTTTTCGAAAGCAGACGACACAAAAGTCCATTTTAAAAATTTTACCATGCATTCTAAGGGTTTAAACCCATATTGTTGATATTCATTTGAATCATCTCATTGCGACAATTCTGATGAGCATTAACAACATAGGACCTACGAAAAACTCTTTGTCATAAAGCATAAAAAAGACTCTTATACACTGTTCAGTCTAGGTCTTCAACATATGTAAGCAAAAAGTGAAATGGTTCCCACCATTTCAAGCAATGATTCCCACCATTTCAAGCAATAATTCCCACCATTTCAAGCAATGATTCCCACCATTTCAAGGATAAAGTAAGCTTAACAGTAGGAATAAAAGATCAACATGAGACTAAATATGTACACAAAGAGATCAATGGTACTTAATACTACATTTGAAATAAGCTCAACAGTAAGAATTAGAGAAAACTATAACCAGCTGTATGTATAAACATATTATATTGAAATTGTTTTCTACATAGTTTAATAAAAGAAAGTCTAGCAATAAGGATTCAATAAATTCATATATACCCGGTTTACACATTAGATTGCAGACAACAGTTCATAATGTGACGAAATTGAAAAATTATCTTCTAATAGGGCAGAAAACATTGTGGATAAAGGAGAAATTGCTTGTCAGAGCAATTTCTTGTTTTCCCAAAATGTTTTTCAGAGCTGTCTGCAATAAACTGGTCAAATAACGTTATTATTTGGTAATGGGTTAAGGCGCATCAACAGCTAAGGTCATTTAACGCACATTATGATAATGCAGATAAACATATATTGAACTATTTACAGGCTAAAATGAATTTGGTTTAAGAAAAATAAATAAGAAATTGCAATAAATGAATGATAATAAATAGAAAATTTGTAATGAGTTAATGATAGTAGATAAATAATTTGTAATGAAAAGAAATGGATAAAGCTTAGGAGCAACAACAGGATCGGAAACCGTCCCTGAAGATCAAAACAAAGTCAAACACATCATACGAATATAAATTAAACACCAACCTGGCTAGAGGTGGGAGAGTGACATCCTCCACTTGATTCTGATCCTCGGAGGCCAATCTGAGTGCGATTTCACGATCCCGACGCTCTTGTTCAATAATCGCCTGTCTCTCCGCCTGCTCCGCATTCTCCTTTGCCTTCTGGGCCTTGAGCAGTTCCTGGAAGAAAAAGTCATTGTTTGCTTAAGCTTGATGTGGGTGTCAATTTTGTTTGTGAAACAGTAGTAAGTCCTTATTCAGAACCGGCACACAAACTTAGCTGCCCACAAAGACTGGCAAAGCCAGGTAGAACCATCAGCATTCTGAAAGTCAGAATAAAAAGCCAAATGCTGTCACTGGGATTTGAACACATGCAGGGAAGGGCCATGTGATTTCCAAGTCTGTAATCTTACCCACTAGGTAATAGATGATGTCCCACCTCCCTACTTTGCACATGTGAAGCAGGTGGGACATCATCTATCAAAGAAGATCAGGAGAAGACATCACCCTATGAAATTCAAACCTCAATCCACAAGTCATCAAAGCAGTAACAAAAACCAGCCGCCAATAAAACAACACTCATTTATGTGACTTTATAACCCAGGATAAAATAATGTTGGGTAATGGGTAGTGATTTGCTACCCAGGTAGTGGCCTGTACCCGGCCTGTACTTGGGTACTCGCATAGTCTAGATAGTAACTTAAAAGGTAAAAAATTCCTAACCTGTTGTTTCTTCTCTTCTGCTTCTCGTTTTTTCCTTTCCTCTTCCTCCTTCTTTCTCTTAGCTTCCATCTCAGCTTTTCTGTATAATTGTAAACAAGATGCCCTTAATCAATTTGATGAAACAATTCTTTATCTGGGGGAAAGATTAGAGCAATTTAACATTTGGAAACCTTGATATTTTTTAAATACCGATTTGATGAACAAATTCTTAATGAGGATATGGGAGAGAGAAATTCAACACAAGTATACCTTTATAATTCTAACCCTTATAGTGCTGGAACCGACTTCATGCTTGTGCTTGTGCAAACAGCAAACGGCCAGCCACAAAGTTAATCTGTGGTTGGCCTGTGATCTAACATGTTCTTTACTCTGAGTATCTTGCCTCATCAAAATTAAGCAGGAAAATAATGCTGGAACCGACTTCATGCGCATGCAAACAAGTTTGACCAAAGGCAAGCCTCCAAGTAAGTTGATGGCTGGCCTATGATCTTACCTGTTTGCAACTCTGAGTATCTTTCCTCTATAAAATTAAGCAGATATCTAAGGTTTTGGAAAGCAGATGACACAAAAATCTACATCTAGAAAATTACCCAAGGTTTAATTGAAAAGCAGTCAACTACCTCTATTGAAAAAGTAAAAACATGCCTACATGTTTCTATCTTCTGAACACAGAAATCTATTTTTTAGAAAATTACCCAGCATTCTAAGGGTTAAATAATCATTTGAATGTTCAGTTGAACACATTATAAAAACCATGACACTTACAGCCTCCTGTCATCCTCCTCCTGCTTCCTCTTCCGTTCCTCCTCCTCTTTCCTCTTCTTCTCCCTCTCCATCTCCTCCTGGATCTTCCGGAGACGTTCCTGCTCCTCCTTCACCTTCTGCTGCTCCAGCATCTTCTTCAGGTTGTCAAGGTTACGGTTCATCTTGCCAATCAGATCCTCGTGTGCACTGTTCATTTGCTGACGGGTCATGTCTGTGGTCTAGATGTGAAAATTTGAGATTTTTATTATTTTTCTAATGAGGTTTTATGCTGTGTCAACAATAAATCATTTATATTGCAACCTTCCTGTGTTTCAACTTGACGAGGCAAGGTCTATCTTTTTTAATTGTATGGTTTTTAACACCATATAAACGATTTTTCAGTAATGAAACAGCTTTCCAGGATCCACCAGTACTAGGCTCTGAAGTGACTGGCAAAAGGGGCTAACACTAAGTGTCTTGCCAAAGGACACTTTAGAGAAACCAATGGTTCCAGTGGAGCTCAAACCTGGGACTCCTGATTTAATAATCTACCCCCTTAAGCCCTTGCACATGCAGGACCTTGAGAAATTTAGATACTAGCTTCAGTGGAATTATTCCTTCATATTACCTCATAATTTGAGGATTCAGTGAAAGAATATAGCATGTCCTTAACAGTACAAGAGGAACTACATAATTTATTTACCCACAATCCTTTAAGCAAAAGGACACAGGTTAGTGCAAACGCTCACCTGTCAAACACAATGAACACCTACCCTTATCTTGGATATGAGCCCCTCTAGAGCTAGCTCCATCTCCTTCACTTGTTTACTTGCCACATCCTTGTCTTTCTTCATCTTGTCCACAATCTCTTTCATCATGGTCAGCTGATCTTGGGATGCCTTCACCTTCTTGATCGCTTCATACCTATACAAAATAAATAGTTTGTTTGTTCTTAGAGGACCATTCTTTACAATATTAACCCATATAGTAATGGAACAAACTTCATCCTCATGCAAACATGTTGGATCCAGGCCAGCAGCCAAATGAATTTGTGGCTGGACTATGATCCAACCTTTTTGCTACTCTGAGTATCTTTCCTCAACAAAATTAAGGCAAGGCCTGCGTAATAGAAAACTGGCATTTACTTTGGTTATAGAATAAGGTGAAATGCAATTCATGAAATATCTATTTCAAAGGCATTCACCAAGCCAATTTTAAAAAAAAATTGATTTTGAATTTATATTTACAAAATGAATATTAATGACATTGTTTTCAATCCACATTTAACCTATATAGTCCTGAACTTGCTCGCACATATCTGTAACATTTCTGAGTGAGTCATCAAAATTCGTAATATGGATCTGACTATTTCAACTACAGCAACTTTCTTAGGTCATAATTTGTTTGCACATTTCTGTAACATTTCTGTGCAATTCATTATGATTTGTTAATATAAATCTGACCATTTAGACCGGAGTAACGTACTTAGGTTTGAACTTGCTTGCACACTTCCACATTCTGATAGATTTCTGTATGGTGATCAGTCTACCTTGTCTGTAAAGGATCTTGTTCTTCACTGAAATCAGAGAAATGTCCTTTTGTTAGATTAATCATATAACAACTTAATTAACTGGATTAATAATTGTTTGCAATATGACAGCTTTCCAAAAAACATTTATAAAACAAGAAAAAAATATTTAATAAAACATGACAGATAAACCATCAAAATACTGTGATAAAAGAAATTTGAAAAAAGAATTTGTTAGAGAATGCTTTCAATTTGGACCATTCCAAATTTACATTAAAAAACATGGATAAGAACGGATTGGAGAACACAAGCGCTCCCTTACATTTTATGACAGACAGAGTACACCACTGTGCCTTCTTCCACCTGGAGCAGAGCAGCCATTTTCTGACCTTGGCAATGAGAGCAGCCAAGTTTTCTGGGTCACTCTTCATGATCTGATCAAACTCAGCAAACTTCCCAGGTCGGAAAAACACCTTCGTCAGACCAAACTTAAAGTCATTGTCATCCAGTCCAAGTGCCTTAAACAGTGCCTGAAATGCAAATTGTTTAAAATAGATTTAGGGTATTCCAGTAGTTATTTGATCTATTACAACTTGATTCATAACAGGAACCTAATAAGCTTTTGCTTTCGTTCTTATCCATTTCATCTGTGTTGTATAACTTGATATTCATGTGTATTGTGTATATTTTGATGAATAAACTTTGTTTAAACTAAACTATGTTTAAACTAACAGAAACTGGCTTCAATCATTCCATTGTAGTCACATTCCAATTTGCATAAGAGTTAATAAGGAAAAGCTATCTAGAAAGAGTACCTCTTTTAAGGGTGTTATTTAAGCAGCATAAGAGAAACACACACTTGATAACCTACTTTACTGAGGAGTGTTATTTCATAGTTGCATCATAACAAAGAAAGTTGATAACAAACAGATTTCGACATTACAGAACAGCCTAAGATCTGGTTGAGCCAAATCAGAAATGAGTTAACTCCAATACCTGTTGAAGAGCTCTAAGAGCTGGATAATTTACACTGAATACTTCACCCTTAGATTGATGGGTAATTTTCTAAAAATATATTTGTGTGTTGTCTGCTTTCCAAAACCTTAAATATCTGCTTAATTTTGATGAAGAGAGATACTCTGTGTAGTAAACAGGTTAGATAACGGGTCAGCCGCTATTTTACTTGGCGGCTGGCCTGGATGTAACCTGTTTGCATAAGCATAAACACGGTTCCAGCACTATAAGGGTTAACCAATTCATAAATGGCAACAGAGAATATCTAAAATAGCCATTCAGATAACTTACCTTACAGAAGAGCCGAGGGTCCAGTCGAGCGAGATCAGGTGGGAGGTAATTCTTGTACATGTTGTAGAGCTCAGAGAACTGGGTGCGTGAAGGGAACCCTTGCTGCATCAGATCCAATACAGAGTTCATACCTACAACATAGGGAAACAAAAGCATTTAACACTGTTTCGATATATGTTAAGTATTTATCAATATAAGTACAAGGTTAACATTTATGTATAGGCAATAATAAAAAACAACAGTTTTATTAATAAGGACCTACAATAGTCTTGCATTTTGCATGTTATTTACAATGTTTATAATAATAATCTTAACCAGTATTTTGTCGTTATCAAGTGCTCAGTCTAAGACTGCACTTAATCCATCCTTTTTTTGTGAAGACCTTATTATAGTCTTGTACTTAACCTTGGTATCCAGCCATTCTCCTACATGAAAGACAAAGACCTACCAGAACATTCCAGTTGACTTAGAATAGACGCTCCCTCTGCCAAATGGTCACACATCTTACTGTTTGGCTTGATACACCTCACAAAGTTGGTCCCCTGAAAAACAGTGGCATTACCATAAGAAATGATTATAAAAGCTATAAACAATACTTTAACCCTTTACAAATTGTCAACTGTCCCAAATTGGAAGAGTTTACAGACGACATTTCCAAATGTGATGAAATTTGAAAATAATCTAATAGGGTAGAAAACATTATGGGAAAAGGAGAAATTGCTCGTCACAAGCATTTTTTTCCTCGCCTACAATGTTTTTGAAAGTCCTCTGCAACAAACTGGTGAAATCTTGTTATTGATTGGTTATGGGTTAACAGTACCATATATCATATTACTTTTTTCAAATAGGGTTTATATGCCGTATAAACAATTTTTCAGTTATAAAAAGGCTTCTGTTTAATTCACCAGTACTAGGCAAGGGCTCTGAAGTGCTTGGCCAAAGGACATCCCCACACAACCAGTATTAACAAGGGACTTAAACCCAAGACTACAAACTTACATGTCCACCACCTTAATCATTAGGCATTGCAGGACATGTTTGTGGAGACTTAGTAGTCTTACATTAAACACTCAAATAAAACATTTTGAACAGAAATAGGAAATATGTTAGCAAGGAAAACCATTTTTTTTATCAGCGACTTAAACCTTTTCACTACCAGACCTTGTTTCTCTCTCATATACCAAGGGAAATGTGGAAAAAATGGGATAAGACAGAATGTATGCCTGCACCACCTGTAACAGACGCTCAAATGAAGTCATTGATTCACAAAAATCAATATCAAGTTTCACAGTACACTATAAACTTCTATACTCTATCATGAACCTAGTGCTTCTATACATACAACCATATTACGCTGTTTATTAATGGCGGATATGGTATATAACATGCTGAAAGGGCGTCGGATATATCTGATGCTTTAGGTAATGAAAAGGTTAATAGGTAATAGAGAAAAAAGAAGAAACCAGTCAACTCACAGTGACCCTGAGTTTCTCCATTAACACGACTAGCTGAGATCTGAACTTGCTACCAACGCTGATGAAGTTCAGTTTACCAGTAGACACCTCTACAGCCTCAAACATCTGCTTTAGAAGCCCATTGTTGCTCTCTCTAAACAGGAACTCTAGAGATGCATGTAGGGCATCATTGTTCTTCTCTATAAATTGGGTCTGAAATAGAAATAAGATAGGATTGCATGTTAGTCTGCAAATTACCTGGTTAATTCATAAAAACCAATTATATAAAACACTTCTAGTGATACATACATGTACATGTAGGGCATCTTTGTTTTTCTCTATAAATTGGGTCTAAAATAGAATTGCTTCAAATTACCTATAAATCTACCACATATAAAGCTTAAAGGTGCTTGTTCACAGATGTGAGAAATTGGAAGTTGAAAATTAATTTAACTGCTCGAAAGAAGACTGTTATGATATGCATTGAAGAATAGTCGTAAGATTAGAATTTGACTATTTTTCATTCTTCAAAGGGTGTATACAGTGAATAAACAATTAAACATGCCTTTTAATTAAAAGCATGAAATTCCTTTTGAGATTTACCACCTACATACTGTTTGTACACTGGAGTCCAGCTGTAATGTGGTTCTCTACAAAACGGGTTCCATTATAACGCGGGTCCACCTTGTCCCTCTAGGTCGAGAAAAGATACTCAGAGTAGCAGACAGGTTAGATCACAGGCCAGTCGCCAATATATTTGGCGGCTAGCCTGCATCTAACCTGTTTGCATAAGCGTGAAGTCGGTTCCAGCACTATAAGGGTTAAAGAGACTATCTCACAGATAAAGGTTTCTCAAGTCTTCTCCAGTAGATGTGTTAAGTATTATGGAGTAAAGGGTTAAATGAACTTACAGTATGGTAACAGACGGCACCAGCAAAATGGCGGATAAGGAATCCCTCATCATCCCTCACATCTCTATGGGACTTCAGTTTGGATTTCCTAGGTATCTGAAGAAAAATATACAATACAAATATATAAATACAGTATTCACTTGCCTAAAATAGAGTAATTACTTCATTGTTTCCGTTACTTATCAAATCTTCAATCTTCAAATGTGCACATGAAACAATTGACTATTCAACATATTCTTTCATAATTTATAACTCATTTCCCCAGTTTTGCCTTTTTTCTAACTAGTATGCTTTTAACTACAATGACTCAGTTTCATGCATCTGCTGTAGAAGACTATTGAAGCCACTGTTACAAGTAATTTCTACTTTTGTCACAATGTCATTAGAAAAACAACATCTTTGATACTGGTATAAATTTCCTCTTAAGAGTTTTTACAATCTGTACAGGTCACACCATTGAATATGGAGGAAATAATTTACTAAATATCAAAATGATTGAATCAGAAAGAATGTTTTCCTAGGGTAGACAAAGATTTGATTCTAATCGGTCATACTTACACTCAGCCTGAAATGTGTCTTATTCCTGTTGTGAACCTCCATGGTAAAGTGATCTGGTTTGGGTGTGGGAAGTTTGCTCTCTTCATCCAATAGATCGAAGATGCCTGATCCCTTTCTCTCTATCAACTCTGTAAAACATTGGTTTTGTATGAAATATTCAAACATTCCTTTCATATATTCAATATCAAGAAAAGTTGACTTTTAAAGGATCATCTGAGAATTAATCCTGTAATGTTTATTAAAATTCAAGCCATATTTTCTAGTTTATTTGATTGGGGCTAAATGTTGTTTTCAAGAAAATTTCATACATATTTCAATTGTCAGTGCATCTTCATTCTTTTCCAGACACTGTCTGCTTTCCCACATGAACATAATTAAATAGTGGGGAAAGACGAATACAAAGAAATGTCCCATTGATTTCAATAAATGCCAGAAATATTGGTTCAGCTAGGTCTCGAATGAAGGATCAAGCTTTTAAGGACAAATCCTAAAGAGGAGAATACGAAAATAGATTAACATCCTTCCTGATTTTAAGATGATCATGGATAAAAAAATTATACTTAAAACTCATCTTGGTGATCTATATAAATTCTATAATGCTATGTTCTTGCAAAAACTAATTAACCTTACCTATACAGTCAGAGTTATCAGTCCACTTAATCTTCTTTACATTCAGGCCTTCTTTTTCATACAGAAGTTGTTCCTGAAATAAATGATATTTATTCATGAATATATTTGTGGGTCTGGTAATTTATCATTTGTTTCTGTAAACCATATAATTCAACTTATCCCATTCACAGAGGCCTAAATAAGAAAAGAATTTTTCTGTTTATCACTTCTCTATACCCTAAATTGCTAATATCAGGTTACTGCTTTGCTAAACATCTTATGCTAATAATATGTGCAAGTTCAAAACAATATTTCGCTTTATTTTAATAATGGGCAAAGCGATATTGCACAATAACACATCTTTGGGAGACACTTCCTATGATATGTCACATGACAATGTTGTGTTTTCATTTAAGAAACTATCCATGTTTATCCGTCTTGACCAACACAAATGTAATTTGCTTTGTCAGTGACTGCACATGCAAAATACAGCAAAACCATTTTTAGGAAACTACCTTAATCAATAAACTAAGTAATCTGTCTGCAAATATATAATTAATTTTGCAAAGATATAATCTAGAGCAAAATATATTGAAAGACAGCACGAGGGATCAGTGAAAGACTATAGTAAGTCCTTCATGCCTACAGTTTTGCAGTTAACAAGCTTGCTATTATTAAGGAATGCAAAAGCCTGAAAAGCATTACTCAAAGCCTGAATTCAAACATCTTAAATATGACCAAAGAAGGGAAATTTAAAATTGCAAAGCCTGAAATCAGGACCAGGCCTGAAAATAAGCAGTCTTGCATTGAACCCTCTAACTATGGTATACAAGACTGTACACATAAATATTTACCTCTTTCAAAATCCTATCATTGAAGAACTGCTGCAGCTTCTCATTACAATAATTGATGCAGAACTGTTCAAAGCTGTTCACTTGGAAATATTCTAAAAACAAAACATACAGAATTGGATAACAGAAAAAAGCACATCATTTCTCTTTATGTTAGTTACTTCCAACACTGAGACAAAAACAAAAGTGTGGAGTTTTCAAAACAAAGGATTTGGGGTATTCAACTCTTCGTAAGTCCCTTTGACTTGATGCATTATCACAACCCCGAAACTACCACAGTCATCAGTAAAGGTTAATTAGGGGCAATAATTTCTTTCATTCTGTGTTTTGTGCTTTAAAAAAGAATTCCCTTCCTTCCATTACAAGAATAAAATAACATTTTTGCAACGGTTGTAAGCAATTCATTTTCCATCAAGAGCTTTTAATGTTTATCATTTGGTTAAGCAATGTTAATCAAAATGTTTGGCTTCAACATAATATGAATCTCCTTTAAAACAGAAGGATGCTTTTGTAAACTCTCATTCATTAAAGCAAGGAGTCTACTCTCAAATGTACATAAAGAGGAGATGTTTTTATCAATTACAATTCATTCCTTTGTAACAAAGTTCTTTATGAATCAACCACTCATGAAATTGGATGCATATGAGGTTGATATCTAAGGAAGATAATAGATGTTGATTGGCAGATGACATTTGTCATAGCTGGAATGAACTGTTCGCAATGAAGACATTAAAGTCCCACTTACCAAACCCTGCAATATCCAAGAGACCAATGAAGTTTGAAGAAGAAGCATATGGAATGGCATTGTTAACCCGCTTCACGATGTAGTCAAAGAGGCGTGAGTAGATGGCCTTAGCCAGGGCGTCTCTGGCACTGTTGGCTTCATAGAGCTTCAGTGGTACCCTGGAGATGGAAAATCAAACTCACTGTCAAACTTCTTTATAAACTTGTCTATAAGGCCTTTGAATAGGCCTATTTTTTTCTTTTAATTAAGTCAAGGGATTGCCAATAAAAACATGAGTTATATAATGAGATTTAATCTGGAAAGGGTGTTAAATAAAGCAAGAAAGACTAAAAACCGTAGAGGTTCAGTGCAATACTATAGTAAGTGCTTCATGTTTATGAAGCATTTACTATAGTCTTGCATTGAACCCTCAGACATGAAGTTTCTAAAGTGAACTTCCTCAAGAATATAAAATATTGAGTTCCCCTATATTTAAAGAACTTAACACATGTAATTGTAATCTATATTTAAAGAACTTAATACATGTAATTGTAATTCTGACTCCAGACTCAGTAATATTTAACAGACAGATGCCAATCTCACTGCCCAAACAGCATACTGAACAATGCAAATATCAATTACCTTTGTGCTTTAAATGGGAACTCTTTTCATTATTTTTGTGCTTTCATTGGGAACTCTATAGATCATTTTTGTGCTTTTACTGGGAACTATACTTATCATTTTTGTGCTTTCATTGGGAACTCTAAACTATTTTTGTGCTTTCATTGGGAACTCTATAAACCATTTTTGTGCTATGATTGGAAAGTCTTGGATTTAACCTAAAGCATTGGGAGGGAGGGAAAGATGAATATGCATTGGGGGATCATTAACTTATCTTCACCAGAAGTAAAACATGGTATCATGCAGCTTAATAAAATCTTATTTTCTTGCAGAGAAACTCTCCCTTTGTCTTTAACTTTTTTAAATAATTAAGCAATGATTTAAAAATCAAGGTAGATACTTAATATTTTGAGCTCTTTTCTTGTTTGTTTAAGAACCCATTTGCTACTGATACCTTAAAAAAGTGAAGGCAAATTAAAAGCAATTGGAATTGGGAGGGAAGATGCTAGCGGCCATTTACTTGAAACAGATGACTTTAAATGCCTATGACGTAGATGTCTTTTTCAAAATATTTGAACAAAAAGACAATTTGTTCAACAAAAGCAAATTATCATTTTGCAAATATAATTACTATGTTAGTTTACCAAATACACAATTTTGATTGATTTTTCTTATCTTAGACCTCTTAGAGATTGTTCAGGTGTTATTTATACCCGACAAGAAAAGAGTCAACCCTTATAGTGCTGGAACTGACTTTATACTTATGTAAACAGGTTAGATCACAGGCCAGTCACCAATTCATTTGGCAGCTGGCCTGTGATCTAATCTGTTTGTCACTCTGAGCAACTTTCCCCATCAAAATTAATCAGATTTTTAAAAAGCAGATGACACAAAAATCTATATTTAGAAAATTACCCAGCATTCTAAGGGTTAGGTTACAAATTAATCTTTTAGCTCTTTTTTAACTAAAAGCAAATATTTACTCAGGTGGGCTGCAGATTTGGAATATTGAAACAATCTGAATCTTGAGTAAATAAGGGAGCATTCTTTTTACAAACTCTTACATAATAACTTCTCCTGCTTCCCTACTTGATGAAACTCTGTAAGAAACGAGACTCATTGTTTAATCCAACAGCCATAGTCAATTAGTGTAAGGTGTTTAATGCTGTATCAACAATTATTCAGTTATGTAACAGCTTTCCTGGATCCACCAGGGCTCTGAGGTGACTTGCCAAAGGTCACTCCCATGAAACCAGAGGTGGCAGTGGGGCTCAAATCCTTGACCTCGAGTTCGAAGTCTGCCACCTTAACCAATGGGCCACACAGGACCCATCATAATCAATTACAAATGGTCCAGATTGAAATGCTAAATAAATGATTCATACAAAAATAACATGCATTTAGTTTTTAATACAAATGGGATTGAATAGTGAAATTACTCCGAATAGTGAAATAATAACTCTTCGAATATTTGGCAACTACTTTTTGAATAAATTTGAATATTCAATCTAATATCTAGTTTAATGTCGAAATGTTTTTCATGCCGGGAAAAAAGAAACACTTATCCTTTAGCTGCTTAAACATTTAGAACTGCTGACATAATTAACAATGTTTACATATTCGTGTGTGATGACATTCCAATAATAAAATATTGTATGTGTAATTCATATATAAATGTTGCAGTTTCGTGTGAAAATAAGATGACAATATCAAATTTCCTTTCAATTCCATATCCCCTGAAAGGTTAATAAAAAAAACTAATCATATGAATGCCTAGTACCGGACCTTTAACCCATTTCCCCCCACTATAGGAATTTGTTATGGGTCCAAATTGAAAACTAAAGCAGGCTACACAAATGAGCATGGAAACAATAATTTATTTTGTAATATTGGTTATGATAAATCACTTATAAGGAGCAATTGATCCATTTGTCAACAATTTCTGTTGTGAGTTCATATGATGCCAATCAAAGTTCCAGCCATTATCCCCATGGTTACTGGTCAATGAAGCAAACTCTGCTCAGCTTTCATACAATACTAAATGTTGACCCCTGATCTTTCTGAGCTACTTAAAAATCAGTGCATATAAATAATTGTAGCCTTCTTTGTAATAAAAGTAGCCACTGAATACAATCCATGGCTCCTTGTTGTTCACCCAGTTGAAATTTCCAAATACTTCTGCATCAGACATAACAAAGTGTGTCAATTGTTAAACACCTGTTAGATAGCTGCTGTGGATTTTCGATTGCTTTTATAAATACACCAACCATCTGCCCTAAATCGTTTCCCAAAGTGTTCAAAAACAGAGTTATTGAATGTTTCATACAAGAATGGCAATGTTCCCTTGAGTCTAGTTCATCTCTTTTAGAACTTAACATATTTTATACCTTACTTTGAGTATGAGCAATACTTAGACATTGTAGCCAAATCTTAGATTCTTTTTGTTGATAATGAGATTATCGGCACATTCTCTAAGAATACAGACAGAATGCTACACCTCAAAATGAGAGATATTGTATGTGTTGCACATCCCATGATATTGAGGACGTTTATCACTTGATTTGTATTTGTAAAGCCTTCAAAATAATCAGAAAACAATATATTACTGAGTATTACTATAAAAATCCGTCTGTTTTTAAGCTCGATGTTCTCATGTCTACAAATAATGAAGCTTTGTTAATTAATGTGGCAAAATACATAAAAGCAGCATTGGAGGCTTGTCAAACATTCTGAAGTGTTCATAATCATACACAATAATCTTTATCCTATTTTCATTTTAATAATGTCTTCACTCTTTGATATCAAATATTGTTTTTTGTATTTAGTTTAACTTTCCTTAAAAACCATATGATGTAATACTTTGTACAGACTATGTAAAATATGACTATGTATTATGTACTTGTTTAATAAAATATGCTCTGATATTATAATAGTAGGTAAATATAAAAAATGTGCTTACTTGATAGCAGTACCCTTCATACCACCCCTAGTAGCTTGCATCACTCGGGTTATCATGGATTCCTTCAGCTCGGCTTTGTCCACACCCAGGAGTACCGAGGCTATCTGAAGAGTCTTCTCTGCACTTGGAGAGACCATACATCCACCTTAAATTACCAGATATTATATTTGAATAGTTGGAAACAGACCATACATCCACCTTAAATTACCAGATATTATATTTGAATAGTTGGAAACAGACCATACATCCACCTTAAATTACCAGATATTATATTTGAATAGTTGGAAACAGACCATACATCCACCTTAAATTACCAGATATTATATTTGAATAGTTAAAAACAGACCATACATCCACCTTAAATTACCAGAAATTATATTTGATTAGTTAAAAACAGACCATACATCCGCCTTAAATTACCAGATATTATATTTGAATAGTTGGAAACAGACCATACACACACCTTAAATAACCAGAAATTATATCTGGATAGCAGGGTTTTCATTAAGAACTGATTGCCTATGCAAACCATCGATTGGAATCCCTTGTGAATCAGTCACTTAATTCACAGTCGTAAAGTCTGATAAAAGAGGGTTGTCTGGCTGAATCAGTTAGATCTCAATCTGACCTGTTAGTTCAAATCTTAATGAAAACTCTGGATAGTTGTAAACAGACCATAAACCCTCCTTGTCATTTGTTTGATGCAGTCTTTTACAAATTGATAAATCCGGTAAAAGTTACCCTATCAGAATGACCTTTTCCTTTGACCTTTAGTTTGTTTAAGAAAAGAACTTTGAGGATAAAGCCTTGCCACTCGTATGGCTGTATAGTGTTAATCATGTAGCAGCAGTTCTCTTTCCATAAAATCAAAATAGTTCAAGAATTTCAAAATTGGGAAAGCTCTATTTCTAAAACAAGAAACGGCAACCTTGTTCTATAATTACATAGGTACACAAATTCCTGAAAAACAGGAATAATTCTGAACGCTATCACCCATAAAATTTAAATAATTATCTTTAGAGTTGTCATGGTTTCGATTCCCTACTGATAAAATTAATCAATTTTTTAAGTAAGCCATGTCTCAACTCTAACCCATCTAGTATATTCAAATATGTTATCGTACATAGGCCACCTTACACACATTAAAAACAATTGCATATTACAAACATAACAAAAGTGTTGTCATCTTACTAGGAAACATTATATAATTCAAAGATTCTGTTTTGCGTTGTGTAGAAAAATCTATATATTCCAATACCTTTGGTGTCCTCATGGTTTTCCTCAAAGCCAATGTTACCCAGATGAAGAACAGAAGCCACGATGGTGTAGACAGAGAACCGCTCCGACTCGGACATCCCAAGATGGGTCATAGCATCATCACACACCTTAAAGTCCCGAACATCGTCAATAACAGGGTCATGTAGGCTGCCATTCTTCATGAACTGTTGAAATATAAAGGTTAAATTTAACAAATTCTTCTTTTTTGCTGTTTTTTCATGTTATTAACAATATTTCAGTTATATTGCAATGCTAGACATAGAATTGTTGGTTTGGTTTTATGGTGTTTAACACCATAATAACAATTTGTTTCAGTTATGTATAGGCTTTCCTGGATCCACCAGTACTAGGCTAAGGTTCTGAAGTGACTTGCCAAAGGTCACTCCCACGAAACCAGAGGTGTCGGTGGGGCTCGAACCCCGGACTCCCTAGTTCTAATTCTACCATCTTAACCACTTGGCCATGCAGGACTCTCATATAATTGTTGGAGGAAGACTCAAAATTAATCTTTCTTGTATAGGTTTAAATGCCACATCAACTATTTTTCAATAATATAACATTCACAAGTCCTTGACTAGAGCTATGCAGTGGCCTGTCAAAGGCCCCTCCCACAAAGCAAGAGGTTTGGGCAGGGCTCAAATCCATGACCCTATGGTTACAAGTCCTGCACCACTGAACCATGAAATGCTCCAAGCTAAATGGACCATAAAAAAGGGGGTTAGCTAGGAAGAATCATTGGCACCTAATTGGCTTCTCTAAACATTTCACTCACTGATTGCTTTCAGTCTTGTTAGAACCATCCATTTGAAACACAGAGAGAAAATCAATTAACCAAAGAATTTAGAAATAGCTTCAGTCTTTATTCATTCTTTTTCTTATATTCTTTTTTGGGAGGAGTCATTTAAAAAAGATAATCAGTAAAAATTACCAAGATGAAAAGCTTGAATTATTTATAGATGATAAGCCTATACCTTGACAAAAACAAATAACCAATATATATAAATCATTGTAATTATTTGGAATCCATGTAACAAGCAATAACTCCATTTTTCACAAAGATTTCAAGGCATAACTTACTTCCTTTTAAACTCATTTGTGTGACAGAAATAAAAAGAACATACGCATGTATATTCCTATCATATATTTCAATTCAAAGATAAAACTTGGCAGTATCTTCTGTTCAAACCAGTCTTCTTTCATGGTCAAACTCTAAACTGACCTCAACAGCTCCTCTAGTTCTGAGTGATATCAAAGACAAAAAGGCGCGATTCATTTTACCATGGTAGAAAACTCAGTAGAATAAATCCCCTTATTTGTACAAATAGAAACATTAGCAAGATTGTTTACTTGTAAAGGTCTTAGCCCTAACAGTGCTTGAACAAACTTCATGCTTATGCAAACAGGTTAGATCCAGGTCAGCCGCCAAGTAAATTGGAAGCTTGCCTGTGATATAACCTGTTTGCCACTCTGACTATGATTCCTCAACATAATTAAGCAGATATTTGAGATTTTTGAAAGCAGACAACACAAAAATCTATTTTTTGAAAATTACCCAGCAATCTAAGGGGTAAGAGATACTTACCATTTGGCTTTTTCTGTCATTGCTGAGGTTCTTTTCATTTTCCTTGCGTACAAAATACTGGGTGTTGCCACGAGCCAAGTACTATACAGCATGCAAGAAAGGAGACAAATAATCACCACAATGGAAACACAACAATAGTAAACATATGAACACAATATGGAAGGATGGTAGGTAGACCATATCACATCAAAAGACAACAATATTTCTATGCTTTGTTTGTACAAAGCTTTTACACTATTTTAAACACTTTTGCCGCAAAATAAATAGCAAAAAAATATCTCGGTGCCAAATATATTTAGTGCTTTCTATGAAAACAAGAGGGCCATAATGGACCTAGAACTGCTCACCTGAGATTACCACCTATTTGAAGAATAGTTAGACACATTGCTTTTAACTTTTACACAGAGTTTCTTGTGCTTCTATGCATTGACCTTTTTTTTTATCCCCATTTAACAAGTTTGACACTTTATGCTTGATGTGGGACATTAAAATGGTACATAATTCTTACAATGCGGAAACTGAATATTTTACTTTTACAGATTGTATGTACCAAGATCAGCCTGCACTTTTGTCCAGTACGATCTATTGTTGCCATTTTATGGTTGTCATTTTGGCATGTTTGGACATCCAAATTGATATTGATGTACATGTACTTTGTCAGAAATTCTATCATACATGTATACAGTCGAAATTTTCCAGATATCTAATTCTTTTTAACAATCTTTATAGAAGGGCCCCCAAAGAACATTCCAGTAAAATTATTTTGAAATCTGACCAGTGGTTTTTGACAAGAAGATTTTTTCATGGTTTTTACCAAATATGGGCATGGCAAACATTCTGGTCACATGACTTTTTTTTTTTGATAAATCTTTATCCCCTCCAACTAGGGATGCTTCATGTGATATCTCAAAGAAATTGGCCCAGAGGTTTGGGAAAAAGAGATTGTTGTTAAGTTATGAATTAAACCATACATGTATAAAATGAAAACAAAAACGTGTTCAAAGTGCAATTCTTTAGAGAATGCTGTTGAAAATATTTTGTCAAAAGGAAGGACACATCATGTTGGAAAATTCTTCTTTTGCCAATAACAATTTCTAAACTTGCAGAGGAAAATATTAATTCCAATGTGGGATGATAAAAAAACGTTTTTTAACTTGCTTTATAAATACATTCAACTTATCTTACAGAACACACTATTAAATAGTCAATTTACCACAAATCCGAAGGGAAATATGACAAATGCATAGACCAAAGGAAAAAATTACAAAGACATAGATTGAAGGAAAAGATGACAAATGCATAGACCAAAGGGAATTGTTACAATTGCATAGATCAAAGTGAGTTGTACAAATGCACAGACCAAAGGGAATTGTTACAAATGCATAGATCAAAGTGAATTGTACAAATGCACAGACCAAAGAGAATGTTACAACTGCATAGATCAAAGCGAATTGTACAAATGCACAGACCAAAGGGAATTGTTACAAATGCATAGATCAAAGTGCATTGTACAAATCCCCAGACCAAAGGGAATTGTTACAAATGCATAGATCAAAGTGAATTGTACAAATGCATAGACCAAACAGAATTGTTACAAATGCATAGATCAAAGAGAAATATGACAAATACATAGATCAAAGGGATTGATGGCAAATGCATGGATCGAACTAGAAAGTTTACAATAACATAGATCAAATGGAAGATGACAAATACTTAACACAGGTATCAATGTTCAGACAGACACATGGATTAACTTGACAAGGAAAGAAACAACACATATCAACTCATAATTCCATAAAGTCTCAATTTTGATTTGTCTAAAATATGTAATAGGACTTTGTGATAACATAGGGCAAAGAATATCATCTTAATGCAATTTCCCTCCTTTCATCTCTGTTTAGAATGATGACTATTCTATAAAAGTTTTGAACATAGCACTTAATGGAGTAATGAATTAACTCTTTTCCGTTTCCATCAATTTAGAGCCATAAAAAACTTAATAAGCAGTTTTCAAATGACAAAATGACAAAAGAAACATCAAAGAAAAACTGCTTAACTGATCGAAACAATCCTGTAATTGTTGTAATAAAATAAGAATTTGCTCAAGTTGAGCAAATTCCTCTTCTATTTCAATGATTTCAATCATCTTCTGCAGAAAAAGGTTTAACAAATTCTTTTTTTTATATCTTTTTTTATATGGGTTTTACATCACATCAACATTATTTCAGTTATGTAGCGATGCTCGACTCTTAATGATGGAGGAAGACCCCTTACTCAACTGCCCATAAGGGCTGATCAAGGTGGGTAGAACCATCGGCATTCCATAAGTCAGTCGGGAGACTGCCTCTCATGATTAACAAATTTAGGAGTTGACTTAATCAGGGAAGGTGTTAACACATTACCAAACAATAATGACATTTGACCAGTTTGTTGCAGACGTCTCTGGAAAACATTGTGGGAAAGTAGAATTAGCTCTTAACAAGCAATAACTCCTCTTCCCACAATATTTTCTGCCCTATCAGGGGATTATTTTTCAATTTCAACACATTTTGAAATGTCAGCTGCAAACTCTTTCAATTTGGGACAGTTGAAACTTTGGCTTTTGGTAAAGTGTTAAAGGATCAAACATCAAACCTACACTGAACTGGTCAGGCGAGGACAGCTGCAGCTTTTGCTGGAGGTCTTGGGGAGCTCCCGCACACATTCTGTAGAAGATGTGATAATTTCTCTCCTCCTTACTCTGTACACAGATACGCGACTTCTCCAATAGGTAGTGAGATATGAACCCTCCAACTACGGTTTGCTGCAAACAAAGGACAAAAGTCATATAATACGTTTACCCACAATGTAGGGTAGAAGGTGGGGTAATTTCTCTCCTGCTTGTTCTGTACACAGATAAGTGACTTCTCCAATAGGTAGTGAGATATGAATCCTCCAACTACAGTTTGCTGCAAACAAATGAAAAAATGTTACACAATATAGTTACCCGCCATACAGGGTTATAGGAAACATTCTGTAGAAGATGTGATCACTTTTCTCCTTCTTACTCTGTATGCAATTTACTTGGTGGCTGGCCTGGATCTAACCTATTTGCATAAGCAAGAAGTCGGTTCAAGCACTATAAGGGTTAAGAGCGCAAGTTGTGTAGAAGATGTGATAATTTAACTCCTACCTACTCTATAAACAGATACAAGATTTCTTCAGAAGAAAAATTGATATTGTTCCTCTATTTGCAAAAAGGAATCAATTTATATGGTTACCCACAATAAGGCATTAACCCTAAGAATGCTGGGTTATTTTCTATATAGATTTTTGTGTCGTCTGCTTTCCAAAGCCTTAAATATCTGCTTAATTTTGATGAGGAAAGTTACTCAAAGTAGCAAAAAGGTTAGATCACAAGCCAGCCATCATTTTACTTGAAGGCTGGCCTGTGATCCAACCTGTTTGCATAAGCATGAAGTCGGTTATAGCAGCTATGAGGGTTAAAAGAGCACATGATGTAGAACATGTGCTAATTGTTCTCCTATCTTCTCTGTATGCAGAATCACATTCAGAAATTACATTCAGGCGATCATTGATAAATGCATCTAACTCACCTTATGGTCAAAATGGATCTCTATGAACTTTCCAAATCTACTACTGTTGTTGTTCCTCACTGTTTTAGCATTACCAAACGCCTCAAGAAGGGGATTGGCTGAAAGAGATCAGACACCATCATTTACTTATGATATTAACTAACTCTTTATATCGCTTATAAATTTTGATGAAAATAAGGTTTGCACATGGAGAGTCAAACATTTGTGAGACCAACTGCTTACAGGTAATTTGAATTTAGATTATTTTATACAAAAATAAAAATCATTTGAATGGTTTCAACCCTGTCCTATCCAACATAAACATAGAGAATAATAGGTTAGTGACGTTAATGGGTTTGTTTTTTCGGGCAAGGCGTAGGAATTTATTGGGTGAGCCAAAGGCAAATCCAATAAATGTCGAAGCTTAACCCGAAAAAATTAACCCATTAACGGCACTAACCTATTATTCTGTTTATCCTGTTACATATCTTTCAAACAACAGAGAAAACAGTTTTTATATAACGCAAATGAGTAGGCGAGCATAAACATGAGATAGTAGTCACAAGACAAATCGTGATGTCATGTGTGACGTCATGTGATATGATGTCACAAGGCATTCTATAGTTCCAAGTAAAACCTACGATTTCTTCAAATTTAGTTATCATCCAATGATAATTTGTAACTAGAAACATTAGATGGACCAAACAGTAACGTTTTACTACATAGATTTTAACTCCAATGGGCTGGCTCATGCGTCGCTTGACCATATGCAAATGTAGGAGGTCACATGTCAAGTAACCGTGAATCACTTAGTTTTCACGTCACCTTTTGCACCATGTAACAGAATAAATGCTACATCTTCACCACATGGTTTGAAAGAGGTTTGAAAGTGTATCAATACTCTAATATTAGATTACTCTATAGATTTGTGCTGTCATTTCTATTTGTAGAAGACATTTCATTTCAAAAAGATGTAACCCTAAATCTCTGAGATAGTCCTTTTAACCCATTACCAAACAATAACAACATTTGACCAGTTTTTTGCAGACGACTCTGGAAAACATTGTAGGAAAAGAAGAAATTACTCTTGAAGAGCAATTCCTCCTTTTCCTACAAGGTTTTCTGTCCTATCAGAAGATTATTTTCCAATTTCATCATATTTTGAAATGGTCATCTGCAAACTCTTTCAATTTGGGATAGACAAAAATTTACGTTTGTTAATGGGTTAAACATGAAAAATTAAAACACACTTACATTCTACAATTCTCTGTTCAATGGGCCCAGCATGTGTGCCCCAGTTATCCGTCAGATACTTCAAGATATATTTGGTTGATTCCGTCTTCCCGGCTCCGGATTCACCAGACACGATGATCGACTGACTCAATTTGTTGACCTTCATGTCTCTGTATGCTTTATCAGCTGTTAATATTTAAATCATAATGTTGAATAGTAATTTTAAAACTACTTTGATTCAGATGTCATAGTGGGAAACAGCATTGCCTACAATCTCTCAATGATATTGATGAATCTTAGGTTAACTAGTAACTACACAAGAACAATGAACTATTCTCTCAATATCAAGTTTTACTATTTCTCAATATTTATACTAATTGTCATAATGGCTTTCATAAAAACCTTTAAAAATATTTGGGTGAGAGACATTTTTACCTTGAATGATCAAAACAGTTGAGAAAAAATGTTCCAGAAAGTAATGGAAAAAAGATTGAATGGAATTATTTTTTATGTCTAAATACATTCTTTATTTTATAAAAATATTTTTTTCTTTAAATCCTGATTTTGAAGGTCTTCTCTATTTAAGATAGTACATGTACATGTATTACCTATATTATAGTTGGCATGTTTTTATTTGTACACATAATTCCTCTTGGAGTATAAAGAGGTGTGTGGATGCATTTTGGACACCTTTGCTTAGTCTTTGAGCAGTTAATCGTCCAGAATGTGGCAGAACCATAATACATTATAAATGCTTATTCTAATGTTTAAATCTAGTCAAATGCAGATAAAGTCAGAAATTGACATTGTGACAGAGGTAAAGCATTGCGTCTGGTAAAGGGAGTCCAAGGTTTGATCCCCATTAGCGGTAGTAAAAATGCCCATGCTAATCCTCAAGACAGCAAGAGTTCCAGTCAAGGAGTCTTCAAGACCTAATTTTAATAAGCTTCAAGCTTCAATCAAAATCTATATAAATAAAGTTTGTTAGGATCAAGCTTCCATCAAAATCTCTGTAAATAGCGTTTAATCTAAATTGACACAAACAAAAACTTACCAATGGAATAAACATGGGGGGGCATTGTGCCAATGGATTTGCCTTTATATTTGGACCTGGTTTCTGGTGAGTACAACTCCGGAACATTGCAGTATGGATTAAGTGCGATCAAAATATTGGCAGTAAAAGTCTGAAAAAGTTAAAAATTAAGACATATAAGTATGATGAATCATTCTTTATGTAGAATCTAAGTATAATACATGATTAAATAAAAGTCGAAAATATAAGTTGATAACAAGTGTTGATTATACAGAACAGGATGTTTTCGATATACTTAGAAGTATCATTATAACACAAGAAGAGATTAATTTTTTTAAGCACTTTCTGCTTTTGTCGGAGGTTTCTAAGTCTCAACGTTTAGATGTACAACATAAAGAGTTAAGTATAAAGTAAGAAAAAAAAAGAAAATGATATGCTTATACAACTCTTGGAACTTAAATCCCTGAAAAGTTAACATAATTATGATATCCTAAGTGCCTCATTTCTGTACTTTCAATTCAAGCTATAAAAGACATGAAGGGCAAGCTCCTGCAAAGGATGTTTTTTCACATATTTCATTAGGTGCGCATCTTATTCTTTGACAAATAGTATACCCACATAAATTGCAATTTGTTGGTATCAAAATTAGAAAAATAGTCTCTACAAGACAATTCTATAGAGTACTAACAACATTGGACTAGAAAATTCATTTTTACTGAAAACTGAATATACAGCTATATATCAATCTAAATAAGTGATTTTGGCTACTTACATAGATTTTATTTTTCAGGTATCGTATCCGTAGATTGTTCAGTAAGGTTGCTTCATTGAGGTACATAAGCCCACAGTTATCATCCACATCCTTGTTATCATGTTCCTCTGCAGGAAACGTTCTGTCATACACAGATTTAATGGTCTGAAAATAGAAGAGTGAATAATGATAATTTTGGTGGGAAAAAGGTAAAACATACATATATATATGGACATATATTTCAATTATTTTGAAATTATTGCTTCAACAGTTTCATACAAACGGATTTAATAGTCAGAAAAATAGAAGAATCAATGATAATATTTTTGGCGGTATAAAAGGATAGAATTATATCGATATATTTAAGTGAACATAACTCAATACTTTGATTATTGCAGCAAAAAGCTTTGCTGTAAACTTGCTGTGAACCTATCTAATTGTCTGGAAATAGAGAATGAATGAATGGAGTTTTAAGGAGTATCTACAGCTAAGGTCATTTAGTGTGCAGAAATAGAGAACAGCTGATAAAGTTTTCGTTACATGCTTGGTGAACGTATTCTGGTCTGTCACCATTATTTTGATATTTACACATGAATATTATATCTAAGCGCTAAAAGCTCTATATGACAGATGTGTTTCAGGCAAGGCTAATGCATCCTGATCCAATACAGCTTTCTATATTTTTTTAGTTATATCAATATCATCAACTGCAAATTAATTGGAATTAACCCATTATCAAACAAGAATGACATTTGACCAGTTTGTTGCAGACGACTCTGGAAAACATTGAGGGAAAGGAAAATTGCTCTCAACGAGCAATTTCTCCTTTTCCCACAATGTTTTTTGCCCTATCAGAAGATTGTTAATCAATCTCATCGAATTCTAAATGTCGTCTGCAAACTCTCTCTAACTCTTTCAATTTGGGAAAGTGGAAAATTTGGCGTTTGGTCAAGGGCTGATAAAAACATGTCGTCTCACCGTTCCTGGGCTATCAAAGGGTTCAATGGTTATAAACTCTCCTCCTATATCCACAATACGCCCAAGCTTGAAGCCCTCCACTGGGTGGGAGACCCAAACCTTCTTGCCCCCGTCCATCTTTCTTGGTCAGAACGCAGCTCTGAGGACCAGTATCTATACCTGTAAAGAAAGGAAATATATATTAGGATAACTGTATTATGTATGAATAAGGAGTAGAACAACATCTTTTTACATGATGTTTTAACCAATTTGTTCATAATGCGTCATATTTATGCATCTGCTGTCTTCAGAAATCAATGTGACAAAAGGATATAGCTAGGTTGCTTATTCTAAGCAATCAAAAAAAATTCATCTTTTTGTTTTAAATTTTATTGTTTCTATCAATTTTCATTAATCAAAATGTTTTTGTTGTTTTCATGTTTATTGTTGTCTGAAAATGGTATCTTTTTCAGTCTTAATGATTGAATGGTGTTTTAAGGCGTATCTACAGCTAAGGTCATTCAGAGCGCTTTTTCACTCTTGGGTTTTAACATAGCGTCAACAGTACTTCACACACTTTCTCAGACTCATTACAGGTTGAAATGAGCATACAAATAAAGGAGTAAAGTTTGAAAGGGTAAGTCCAAATCACATGCAAGCTAGAAAATGAAATTAAGCTACTTCAGAAATACAAGGATAAGAATCAATACCTTCAACCATCATTAGCAGTAATTAACCAATTTTTCATTTTGAGGCACCTGCAACAAGTTCCTTGTTTCCAAAGGATATAGCAATTATTGTTATAAAAGGAGAAATTGTTTATGACAAGCAATTACTTCATTGGTCACAATGGTTTTGGTTTGAGATTCTAATCTGTTATATCTTAAAATTGGCATTTGCAAAGGTTTTTGGGCAGCAAATTTCTGTATGGAGAAATGAAATTTGAGATCTCACCACCCTCATCCTATTTCAGTTTATTATTAAGACTCTGTTGCCGAATTTTTGTTATTACGTAGTCAAAAGGATAATCATGCAGAAATCTATGAGGTGAAAATGAAGGGGTAGAGGGGGGAATAGT
The DNA here is from genome assembly GCA_947846245.1 of Cerastoderma edule. NCBI lineage: Eukaryota > Metazoa > Mollusca > Bivalvia > Cardiida > Cardiidae > Cerastoderma > Cerastoderma edule. The sequence goes on along the minus strand of OX401407.1, from coordinate 37,099,734 downwards.
TAACTACAAAGTAGTAATTCACAGTTTCAAAATGTCTGAAGTGACCATTCACTTTCGATCACTTTCATAATAAACACTTGTCTACTTGTTTTGAATTCATTTTAAGTATAGTTTAATGCTGTGTAAACAATTAAACAGTTATATATAACTGAATTCCTGGTATTCACCAGTACTGCATGTCTAATGACACACTAATGAAACAAGCAGTGTCAGTGAGGCACAAACTCAGGGCCACAGGTGATGAGTAAAATACCTTTATCAATTTATAATTTGTTAAAAACACCAACAGCAAAGGGTTTAATAAACAACTATAACGAAAGGAGACATTGGTGGTTATTTTTGTCTTTTCTCACAATAGTTTCTTCCCCCAGCGAAACACACAAAAACTTCAATGAACATTCATGAATGTTAAATACCCATTCAAGAACACAAATCTGCTCTTTTCTTGTTTATGAATTTCAAGAGCATGTTCATGAACATCAAGAACAGGTTCATGATCATATTCATGAACCTGTACTTGATTTCAATGAACCTGTTCTTGAAGTTCATAAAAAATTCAGAGTTCATGAACGGCTATCTAATGTTCATTAAGTTTATAAACATATTTTTAAAGGGAAACCTAGGCATAAATGGTATTTCAAGGACTCAGTGCAAGACTTAAGTCAGTCCTTGCATGGCCACAAAATCCTTATTCAGGAATGGAAAAAAACTAGTTCAGAAAGCATGAAATGCTATAAAACATTGTACCATCTTAACCCACCCCTTACTCCTTAATACTTCATTTTACCATTACTGCTTCAGTATTCCACCCAATATCTCAATGAAGTCTAACAAATAACTCAAACAAAACACACATTTTCTTGCTATTTCTTTTTGTCTACTGTTAACCTTAACTTGGACCAGTAACTATCTCCCGTAGTAATTAAGGGCTAATACATTATGCAAGCCATGCAGAAAGCACCTACTTATACTTTCAACATGACTGGTATCCGGTATTGGGCTATCAAATACCATATTTATGTCATGTGTTGATGTTTTTGTATGGTGTTTATCACTGGATCAACAATTCTTTAGTTATGTTATGACTTTCCTTGAACCACAAGTACTAGGCTAGGGCTCTTGCAAAAGGGCACTCCCACAAAGCCAGAGGTGTCAGTGGGGCTCCAACCCAGGACCCCTGAGTTCTAAGTCCCCCACCTTCCCCACAATTTGGCCACACAAACAAATGTCATCATTGTAAAGATGCTGCTTAATACAATATCAGCTTTATAAAGGAAATAGATTAATAATTCAATCATTTCACTTTATAAGCCAATATTTATATCACCAATGTATCATAGGCGTAGAAGCGTTTCCAACATTGGTGGGGGGCCAACTTCAGATGATGACCGGTCTAAGAATAAATGTTCCTAAACTTTTCCATGACTATTCATGCATTTACAAATTCAATAACATTATAAGGATTAAAAGAAAGCGTATCAAAATGTGTATATTTAATAAAAAAAGAAAAAAGAAAAAAAGATATGCCAGGTCTAGATCTCACGCGGAAATCGAATGTAATGATCTAAACAAAAAGTGTCAGCGACCAGGCTGTCACAGCCACGGATTCAAACAGTCAAAGAAGTAAATGATTCTTCAAGCTTTAGCTAACAATTGAAGACACTATTGAGTCTGACTCCTTAGAACACGTTTTACAACACTGTTTTCGTCAATCAGAACTTCCCTGGTATTTTGTGAGCTGAGTTTTCATTGGATAAACCCGACGTGTTTAGATTGCCATTTGCGATGATGACGTCAAAAAGATTTTGGTTATTGTTAGTAATAAAAGGCAAATTAGTACTAGATAAAGCACAAAAATACACATATATTTTTTTTCTGCTATTAAATTTCGTTTCTTTCATTTTTCTTTTCAAATATCTTCATCTGCCATTATGAATATTGGGGGGGCCAAAGTATACTCTGCACCCCCCTAGTCTCAATAATGATCCGTGAACGAAGCTTTTTTCGTCATTTGGACATTTATCGTGCTTCGCTACGTCTCAAGTCCAACGTGATTTTTATGTTACAAAATTTCGAACGACCGACTCAGTGCTTTTAACTTGCGATTTTTCGTTTTCAAAGGGACCAAAAAATAAACGGAAACTTGAAATACATACATAAATCATTTATGAATCGTCTCAGCCCACACAAGTATCCAGTACACCTCTTATATGCGAGTTATCTATCAAGAAACATCGACGATGCTCAAAAATAAACAATCGCCGTCCATGTTGTTTACCACCGGCCGCGAGATTCCCACGGATATCTTGCGGGTCAAAGGTCATCGCATTATGTATACAGTTTGGGATGAAGTACGCGTCTTCCTCCTAAAGTCGAGTTGTACTAAGTTGAGCTCTCTTCACATACAGATTCGGAGAAGATATGCTTGGATAAGATGTCTTTTACAAACCAGCATTTGAAGCATAGTCCGTTATGGTTCTTCTAAAATAACATTCTTGTTTTTGTTATCTATTAATTCGCTTATTTTGTTTAAGTAGGCCTATTACGTGATTGTAGTGTTACCAAAAATAAAAAAATATATATACTTTTTTTTTCAAAATGAACGGAAATCATTTCATGTTTTGTTTTGAATCGAATCTAACAGGAATAAGGATCATTTAACCCTTTCCCAAACAACAAATTTTCGACTGTTCCAAATTGAAAGAGTTTGCAGACGACATTTCAAAATATGATGAAATTGGAAAATAATCTTCTGATAGGGCAGAAAACATTGTGGGAAAAGGACAAACTGCTCGTCACAATCAATTGCTCCTTTTCCCACAATGTTTTGCACAGTATCTGCAACAAACTGGTCAAATGTCGTTATTGTTTGGGAAAGGGTTAAAAGTTCGATTTATAAAATTGTGATTGGAGCGATATTTACGCCTAGCGTAAAACGCCTGACGTCGGACCGATAAAACTTGTAGTTGATTTCCTTGAAACTATAACAAACTATTTCCTTCACCTGTGTTGGATCGGTGATGTTCAGTCCTATGAACACCAAACATATATACTTACTGCAACTAGTGTTTAAAAAGTTACTCATGAAGTATTACGTTGGGTGTTCATCGGGTACATGCTATCAGCGACCTGCATGTGAAAACCGCGTAACCAGAGCCTATCTATCACGTATTTACACAGTAGATTTAATGTCAAAGGAATAAAACAACACATTTTGACATAATGAATATTTTACTTAACACCTTCATAACAATATGTCGTTGCACAGTGTTTATAGTGCTTGAAGAAGGGGTGGGGATAAATAGTTCAAGCTTATTATCATCAATCCTTTATCAGACAACAAGAGGAATCTGTGGGTTTGTTTTGCAGACGACGTTATATACATGTGTCGTAAACCTCGCCTCGGGTAACGAGTTTTATCGGGTTCGGGCTCTGGATAACAATTGTCTAATTCGGGTTAAACAATTAGTTAGTCAGGATCACACCACTAGCTTTTAAATTAAATGACAATTAAGGTAGCTAGAGCCTAACAAGAAAAATAACAAAATCTTAAAAGGAAATAATAAAGATTATAATCCCTTAAAGTTACAAAGTCAAGTTATTAAACCAAAATGAAACAGTGTTTTTCTCACAATGTTTCAAGTTCGGACATAAAGTGTTCAATAAAGTTCAATCAAATTATAAAGGATAAATTCACAAAGTCAAAACGATTAACTCTGTTCAAGCCTATCCATTATCATCAATTCCTCATCAGACACCATGAACAAGGAGGATCTGGGTTTGTTTTGCAGACGACGTTATACGCATGCAATATTGGTATATTAGGAGCAAGTGGTGCGCTGTGTTTCAAATGATATCAATTCTACAATTCATTCAAATTACGAACCTATAATGTCAACCTATTTACCAAATGTAGGACCTTTATACATGTACTTGAATCAGGCTTCTGTACCGAAATGAAATGTTGCTCATAAGAAGCGAATTTTCAATTAGTTACATTTATTTCAACTCCTTTTTAATTAAGAACTTTAATCTGTTGTTACAACAATTTGTTCCGCCTGTTGATCGCTGAAGTTTGGACTTCTAACAGGTGTTCAATGGAAGTATTCTTTTGGAAAAACTGCTCCTTTACAGACCGTTTCCCTGTGAATTCACATAACTTCCTACAAATACTACAACGAGTACACGCAGTGCATTCACAAACGGGACACTCCTTTGCAAAACAATAATTTGAACTCTGTATTTCACACTTATCCATTCGATGCATTAGCAATTGACTTAAATCTTTCTCTCCACAAGATCTCTCATATAGTCGTCTGTGATTGATTTCATAAGGGATCTTCCATATGGAAACAGAATTCTGTCCTACACGTCCACTACGCCTAACGTCTTGCCAGTACGAAAGTACACTTTTGGAAGCCCTCAATGAACGATCACTTCAATATCGGGTACGTTGACCCCAATTACCTACAGAACATGAATGGATGAGGCAGGCGAACAGAATTCCTTTATTATCCATTTTTTGTTTGTTTCTAAGTCCTAGAACTGTGAAACATTTCCACGATCCTTCCCCTTGTGGCCTTAATACTGTCTTTGTATACTTGAATCAACAAACACCTTTCAAAGGAGGTCACACTTACCCAATTTGTCACTCGAGGCAAACCACCTAAACAAAGAAGACCAAAGGTATTTCAATTTGTGTCAGTATGACAATCAAAGACCATCACGTTTGATTATTAAGAAAGAGAGAACAAATTTTGCCGAAAAAAAGAAAAATTTAACGTCGAAACAAGTTTCACGGCATAATTGACCAAGTGCCATCGGCGTAATAGAGCAAAATGGACAGGTTAGTCTGATCAGAGACATAGATGTTATGATTGTAATCTATGTCTCTGGTCTGATAAAATATATTATCTCCATTTAAGTTTTTATTGAAATATAACGGAATACTATCATAATATATCAAGGTAACTTACAAAAGATTGATATGAGGGGACAAATGTGCGCCTAAACCCATTACTAAACAATAACCAAATTTACCGGTTTGTTGCAGACGACTCTAGAAAACATTGTGGAACATGGATAAATTGTTCTTAACGAGCAATTTATCCTTTTCCCACAATGTTTTCTACCTAATAGAAAGGTCATTTCCAATAACATCACATTTTGAAATGTCGTCTGCAAACCCTTTCAATTTGGGACGATTGAACATTTAACGTTCGGTAAAGAGTTATACAAAAATGGTGGCAAATGTTCGTGGGGGGGGGGGGCAACTTCCCGTATATCATTTCGCAAGTTTCAGCCAATGCGTTGAACTAAGTCTGCAAGAAGCGCAATTTAACTTTCCATGTATTTGGTTTCAATTAGGAAAAATGACGGCCTCAACTTTGTCTGGACTTCTCATTTTTAAAACAAGATAGTTAACACCGTCGAATTCCATAAATGAATCCATTGTTTCAAAAGAAGTAACAAAAACATTTATAATCAGATGATGAAAATACTGTGGGAATTATTTTAGTCGAAGTACAGTATCAAGTGCTCACAAATAATGTACTCTCTCCAAACGCGTACAACGTTACTAACAGTGATCAAGTGTAAATCGAGTGTTGACATGTATATCGGACTGTGTAACATAACCCAGAGCAAGACTTAGCATCCGGATGTTTCGAACTTTTACCTCAACGTTTGAAAGCAGGTTTTATGTGTGCGATTTAAATCAAAGTTTTGGATATTTATACAAAAGTGACACTTTTGAGACTTCACACATCGACAGATAAAAGGTTGATCTCCAAATCGTTATGTTTGATTTCATAATCCATTGCATAGTTATGGAATGATAGGTGGTTAAACATGCGCAGAAAATCTGTGCGCAAAAATCTAACGTAAAAATCACGATTGACTCTGGACTCGAAGGCGTCAGTCAAAATAGCAATAGCCTTCGAGACCAGTTATCTGGACTACCCCCATTCGATGCGTTAGCAATTGACTTAAATCTTTCTCTCCACAAGATCTCTCATATAGTCGTCTGTGATTGATTTCATAAGGGATCTTCCATATGGAAACAGAATTCTGTCCTACACGTCCACTACGCCTAACGTCTTGCCAGTACGAAAGTACACTTTTGGAAGCCCTCAATGAACGATCACTTCAATATCGGGTACGTTGACCCCAATTACCTACAGAACACGAATGGAGGAGGCAGGCGAACAGAATTCCTTTATTATCCATTTTTTGTTTGTTTCTAAGTCCTAGAACTGTGAAACATTTCCACGATCCTTCCCCTTGTGGCCTTAATACTGTCTTTGTATACTTGAATCAAAAAACACCTTTCAAAGGAGGTCACACTTACCCAATTTGTCACTCGAGGCAAACCACCTAAACAAAGAAGACCAAAGGTATTTCAATTTGTGTCAGTATGACAATCAAAGACCATCACGTTTGATTATTAAGAAAGAGAGAACAAATTTTGCCGAAAAAAAGAAAAATTTAACGTCGAAACAAGTTTCACGGCATAATTGACCAAGTGCCATCGGCGTAATAGAGCAAAATGGACAGGTTAGTCTGATCAGAGACATAGATGTTATGATTGTAATCTATGTCTCTGGTCTGATAAAATATATTATCTCCATTTAAGTTTTTATTGAAATATAACGGAATACTATCATAATATATCAAGGTAACTTACAAAAGATTGATATGAGGGGACAAATGTGCGCCTAAACCCATTACTAAACAATAACCAAATTTACCGGTTTGTTGCAGACGACTCTAGAAAACATTGTGGAACATGGATAAATTGTTCTTAACGAGCAATTTATCCTTTTACCACAATGTTTTCTACCTAATAGAGAGGTCATTTCCAATAACATCACATTTTGAAATGTCGCCTGCAAACCCTTTCAATTTGGGACGATTGAACATTTAACGTTTGGTAAAGAGTTATACAAAAATGGTGGCAAATGTTCGTGGGGGGGTGGGGGGCAACTTCCCGTATATCATTTCGCAAGTTTCAGCCAATGCGTTGAACTAAGTCTGCAAGAAGCGCAATTTAACTTTCCATGTATTTGGTTTCAATTAGGAAAAATGACGTCCTCAACTTTGTCTGGACTTCTCATTTTTAAAACAAGATAGTTAACACCGTCGAATTCCATAAATGAATCCATTGTTTCAAAAGAAGTCACAAAAACATTTATAATCAGATGATGAAAATACTGTGGGAATTATTTTAGTCGAAGTACAGTATCAAGTGCTCACAAATAATGTACTCTCTCCAAACGCGTACAACGTTACTAACAGTGATCAAGTGTAAATCGAGTGTTGACATGTATATCGGACCGTGTAACATAACCCAGAGCAAGACTTAGCATCCGGATGTTTCGGACTTTTACCTCAACGTTTGAAAGCAGGTTTTATGTGTGCGATTTAAATCAAAGTTTTGGATATTTATACAAAAGTGACACTTTTGAGACTTCACACATCGACAGATAAAAGGTTGATCTCCAAATCGGTATGTTTGATTTCATAATCCATTGCATAGTTATGGAATGATAGGTGGTTAAACATGCGCAGAAAATCTGTGCGCAAAAATCTAACGTAAAAATCACGATTGACTCTGGACTCGAAGGCGTCAGTCAAAATAGCAATAGCCTTCGAGACCAGTTATCTGGACTACCCCCCCCCCCCCCGTCTGGATACAGGGGGGGGCCAGGGGGTATAATGTATTCATCTGCAATGATATCTATGTGTCATCAGAACAAATGACTTGTGAACAGGATCAATATGGACAAATGCATATGAATATTTCCATTGTCTACCTCAGTGTACCTGTGACACCCATTTTCCTGGCCACCTGATCAATCCTATTCCCCCATATGATAACATGCAGCTGGTTTAACCCTTATAGCACTGGAACAAACTTCATGCTTTAGAACAGGTTAGATCCAGGCCAGCCAAGTAAATTGGCAACTGTGCTGTGTACTTTGTACTTATCTTTCAGTAATATGATCGTTATCCATTTTCTTTAAATGTCTTATATAAGGTGTATATGAAGGAATGGTAAACCCTTATAGTGCTGGTACCGATTTCATGCTTATGCAAACAGGTAAGATCACAGGCCAGACGCAAAAAAACTTGGCCGCTGACCTGTAATCTAACCTGTTTGCTACTCTGAGTATCTTTCCTAAAAAAAAAATTAAGCAGCTTTCTTTATCAAAATTACAGATATGTATAAGGTTTAGAAATGCAGAAGACACAAAAATCTATTTTTAGAAAATTCCCCAGCATTCTAAGGGTTAATTAAAAGCAGCAGCAGACAGCAAACAGTATCAAGCAAGAAAAAGTATTTTTCTTTTGGATACTAAATAGAAACTGGTGTGATAAAAAGACAGGTCATTATGAGCAATTTTTTTTTTTTGTCGCAATGGTTTCTTTGTTATCTGCAGGAAAAGTAAAGTTTTCTTTGTTAAGGGGTCAACACCAATGCATTATTTTTTGTAGAGTCAAGATTTAAAGCAAACTTAAGACTATCCAAAACTTCAAAGTATGAAATTTTAAGAGATAAAAACAACACCATTAATTACAGAGAGAAAAAAGAGAGCTTTCACAGTAACATGCGTGAACATGTATAATGTCCCAAAAATAAACACACTCAGATATTTCAAGAAACTCCACTCCCACAATCAAATATTTTATTTTAAGAGTTTTGACGTCAGTCAAGCATGAATTCTACACTAGACCAACCCTGTGACTAATGCTTCAACATTATCATAGCAAATCAACCTTAGGCGCAATAGATAACCATAGATGTATCATGTATATATCGAATCCTATACCAAACGCTCTCCTTATCCAAGGCATGGGCCAAAGTCATATTTTAATAACTCATATGAGCAATATCTCTTTTATGGACTATCATTTACATTGTATATCCTAAATGAGGGAAACACTCAAATTCTATTTCAACTATAATCGTCGTCTGCAACCTCTTCAAGTTGATATGTTCAACTTGTCTTAGTAAAACCCGTTATCCATAACTCTTCAAAGCTACAGAATATCTTTGTCATTTGTTTTTGCTTTAACTTTGGGCCTATCACAATATTCCATTATGGAGGTTGTGCCTAAATGACGGTGGATTCATGATCATCATAAGTCATATCAAAAGAATTTATGCAGATAGAAAGTTCCTAAATTGCTTAACGGCAAATGTTTGTGACTCACTGAATAAATAAAATCAATTTAGATAACTTTCTGGAGCATGTGATACTGCGATATCCATGAGTAGTTGTTCAAAATTAGAATAAAACCACAATCTATTTATTGTAGAAATCAGCTTAATTTCCAAGAAATTATGTTGAATTGTTTCAGAACCATTTCTTTTTTTTTAAATGGGTTTTACATCACGTCAACATTATTTCAGTTATGTAGCGATGCCCGACTCTTAATGATGGAGGAAGATCCCATACTCAACTGCCCATAAGGGCTGGTCAAGGCGAGTAGAGCCATCGGCATTCCGTAAGTCAGTCGGGAGAATGCCTCTCATGACAGAACCATTTCTATCATATAACAAAACTGGTACATTTTTGACGACTTCTTCTATCAATCCTAGCACATATCATGTAAATCAACTGAAGTATTTTGTTTATTTTCGTCATGTCGACTTTTTTCCTGGAAATCACTAGTAATTAAAAACCTTGGAATGCTGGGTAATTTTCTAAATAGATTTTTGTGTAATCTGCTTTCTAAAACCTTAAATATCTGCTTAATTTTGATGAGGAAAGATACTCTGAGTAGCAAACAGGTTAGATCACAGACCAGCCGCCAATTTACTCCCATGAAACCAGTGGTGATGATGGGGGTTCAACTTTGGATACCTGAAAAAGTCTACGACTTTAACCACTGCACTATGCAGGACCGCTAAAATGTATCCATAGACAATTAAATCATTGAAATCTCTATCACAAGTTATCAAGTTCCAACACCTGAGCTTATTCTTTTAAGAGTATCATAACAAATGCTTTCAAATATTTTTTGCTGCAATTCAGGTATTTAATCTGGTTAACTCTTAGAATGCTGGGTAATTTTCTAAAATAAGATTTCTGTGTCATCTGCTTTTGACATTCTTAAAAATCTGCTAAATTTTGATGATAAAAGATACTCAGAGTAGCAATCAGGTTAGATTACAGGACACTCACTCTGCAGCCAATTTACTTAGCGGCTGACCTGAGGGTCTTTATCCTGTCTGTATAAGCATGAAGTCGGTTCTAGCACTATAAGGGGTATAGGGTTGTTAAAAGATATCAAATTTGCCGCGAGATTTATTATTGCAATTGAATGCATTAATGCAATGTACAAAATTAAATGTAGTTATCAAACTGCTTATTCTTTCCCAAGTATGAATAACAACTCTAGGGTTTACTAATAACTGTCTAGACTCTTAATCTTAGATTTTTAACCAAAATTAAATTTTAAACACTGAATAAACTTTCATACTAATCCATATTCCTTGTAGAAAGCTTAACCAAATTATTGTCTTTTTTTTATTCTAGAGAAGATAGAATAGCTGCAGTAGACAATCAAGTTAAAATCAATTACTAAGGAGACAAACAATTATCAAAGAGACAAACACTTTTCAAAGGGACAAACATTTATCAAAGCAAGACAGTTACACAAAGTATAATAATTCCAAGAAAATTCCTTTTTTGTCATACCATTTGCTTATAACATTCATCAAGCAGAGATTATACGTGTATAAGATATTTATTATACATGTATTGTCCATGTTATATCCACTACTCAAGACTATATTCATATCAAGGCAAGGGTTATTGATAAATCATTACTGTTTCCATGGTAATCCTTTCTGATGGAACAAAGTGAACATGGAATTTACAATAATCTTGATGGAGTGAAACCTAGCACTTTTCGAATGCTTTATATTTCGCAGCCACCTTGTCTGATATGTATCGTCTAACAAATTCCCCTATATATGGAGTTTAGTGTACGATACAATATCAACCCTTTCCCAAACGCAAATTTTCGTCTGTCCCAAAATTGAAAGAGTTTGCAGACGACATTTCAAAATGTGATGAAATTGGAAAATTTTCTTCAGATAGAGCAGAAAACATTGTGGGAAAAGGAAAAATTGCTTGTTACGAGCAATTTCTCCTTTTCCAACAATGTTTTCTAAAGTCGTCTGCAACAAAGTGGTCAAATGTCGTTAGTGTATGATATAATATAAAGACATATCAGATGCAAACCTTTCAGTAAGATAATTATATACATGTTATTGTATATCATAATTCTTTGTACCGGTATAACAGGGTTACAGAAACCATTGAGACAGTGGAAAAAAATCATTCTAGGCATTTTCTCTCATTTCAACCCTTATAGTGCTGGAACTGACTTCATGCTTATTCAAACAGGTTAGATCCAGGCCAGTATAGACTGGCCTGTGGTCTTACCTGTTTGCTACTCTGAGTATCTTTCCTCAACAAAACTAAGCAGATATCTTTGGTTTTAGAAAGCAGGTGACGTGAAAATCTATTTTTTAGAAAATTACCCAGCATTCTAAGGGTTAAATCAAGGAACATTATGTAGTAATACTTGGTATAGATTGTTCAGACTAATAAAAAGCTGTAAAACATTAGCAATTAAGCATAGTATATCAAATATAAAGACCCATCATAACAAGCAATTAACCCAATTCTCAATGTAGACATTTCTTTCTTCTTTTTTTCCCATTAATGTACAGGACTCATTTTTGAGTATAATCATACATGTTCCCTGGTTTCTTACCATTACTAGGCTAGGAAATGTGTCTTGGCCAAGGACAATAATTACGGTAAAATAATTGGGCGACTTCGGGAAATGAACCCGGAGTTACCGGTCTCTGGTACCCGACGCTAACCACTACACCACCACAGAACCTGCAGCTGATCTTACGGTAATTGATTATTAAGCATACAGAACTAAAAAGAACAAAAACTGTATTTTTATTGTGATATCAGATAAGAACCAAGGTGACTAAAGCAAAATTTGTTTGTCATAATAACTTTTAGTTGCTTTGCTGCAGACGATATTTGACAACATAGTGACAAAAGAGGCAACTACAGCTTTGGCCTTAGGAATTGAAATACTTAATTAAATAGTCAATCTTCTCATGGCTAATCTTTGTCTGTGATAAAATAGCTTTTAGATTTAACCATCAAAGTGCTGGAACAAACTTCATGCTTTTGCAAATGTGCTAGATCCAGGCAAGCCGCCAAGTAAATTGGCAGCTGGCCTGTGATATCACCATTTTGCTACTCTGAGTATCTTTCCTCATCAAAATTAAGCTGATATTTAAGGTTTAGGAAAGCAGACGACACAAAAATCTATATACAGTGTATAGATAATTACCCAGCATTCTGAGGGTTAATAGTATTGGGAAGAAACCATTGAAACAAAAAGAAAAAATAATTATCATTTAGAGCCTTTTGTCATCTTGTCATTGTAGCTTCTTACAACTTCTACATTGTGTTCCTAGAGAAAATATATTCAGTAAGAGGGCTATAAAGCTTTGAACACTCATCTACATTGCAAAACCAAATGCATATGTTGGTTTCTTTGTGAATTCGGTACAATAATTGTTACTTTCAGTACTTGCCAACCCCTTAAAAACAGACCTGTCAATACCTACTCTGTTAATTAGTGGTCTATTTTAGTTTTTTAACAACATTCCAGCCAGTTAAATTGAATAAGAACAATCTTTCCTTGTACAAATGTATGTAGTTAGGAAAAGGGACAAACCTGTAAACTAGCAAATAGGGCAAAGCTGATAAGATATCAAATCCTAAACAGTTGATAAAGTCACTGAACATAACTACTCACTGAACTACATAGATGGCTGCTGTTTACAAACGAGGTAGACAAGATCCAAACACTGGCCCCTTAGAATTATAAAATTCTTATGTCTGCTCATTATAGAACTTTTTGAGTGGTCAAACTAGAAAACAGCATTATTTGTTCTAAGAACAAATTTTGGGATCAACATACAGACAGACATAGAGACAGACAGCTGGGAATAAAAAGTAACAATTAAGAAGAGCATTTAGTAGAAGCATTAACTGTTACGGAAGGGAAAATATGCATTAACAATTTGTACCTATCTTTCAGTAATATGATCGTTATCCATTTTCTTTAAATGTCTTATATAAGGTGTATATGAAGGAATGGTAAACCCTTATAGAGCTGGTACCGACTTCATGCTTATGCAAACAGGTAAGATCACAGGCCAGACGCAAAGAAACTTGGCCGCTGACCTATAATCTAACCTATTTGCTACTTTGAGTATCTTTCCTAAAAAAATTAAGCACCTTTTTAAGGTTTTGGAATGTAGATGACACAAAAATATATTTTTAGAATATTACCCAGCATTCTAACGGTAACAACCACTGCACAACTGATATGACGCCTGAGTTCTTTCACATAACATAGATAACAAACAAAAACCAACAGCTGCTGCAGTTTTGCATACATGGAGAAAAGATTCCTCTTTCCTTTTATGAATTAGGTTCAATGTGGGCGACAGTGGTGCAGAGGTAGAGCGACAGCCTCTTGTACAGAGGGTCATGGGTTTGATCCCTTTTAGGCGAGGTGAAAATTGCCGGGACTTGCCCTCAAATCGGTGCAAATACTGGATTAGTATCTAGGAAGCAGTCAGTAAGAGTGAAGTCAATAAGCTACAAGCTTCCTTCACAATCTATGTAAAACAATTAAGTTTGAACAATAGGGTTTAAAGCTCTTTCAATGATAGTTCTGTTATATTTCGTGGGATTCACTAGTTCAACACTAGGGGTCTGAAATTTCTTGCCAAAGGGAACTACTGCTTTCCAGCAGTGCTGGTGGTTCTTGAAACCGAGATTCCAAGATTGAAAGTCAACCATCTTAAAGGTGCATATTCACAGATAAAATGATGTCAAAACAATACAGTTGGTGTATTATTGTATGATTTACAATTAAAAGTAGCCAATGAAAGCATGATTAATTAAATATATCTAAGTATGTTCATTCTAATAATTCAATTCAAAACTGAAGATGAAAATTCATATTAATTCACTGTATAGTATCAGTGATTTTTTTCTATATTAAATCAATGAGTTTTTTTAACAAAACTTTAAAAATCAATGCGTTTTTCTATAGAAAAATGATTAAAATGAATGAAAGCAATGAGTTTTTGGGAAATTTTATGAGATTTTTAGGGCAAAAATTATTGATGTAGTATAATAACTTTTAAGACTTAGATATGATTTGATCTTGCTTCCAATGGCTATTTCCCTATGTATCATACAATAGTACAGCTGTTGAATAGTTTTATAGTAAATAAGTTTGAACTTCTAAGATACCTCACAGCTGTGAACAAGCACCTTTAACACTGTGTTATAGGGAGATTAGTTGAGCTGCAATCAGTCACATGCAGCTCAATTAATAACATGTTAACAGTTCCTTACAGAAATAAATTTAGAAGTCCATTTTGACTTTATTTTAATAGAATATTCTAAATGCAAGCTGGTACGTGATAGGGAAAGAGCACATATTGCATGAAAGATAAAAATGCTAAACCTGTCTAGTCTAGTCTGTCTTAAACCCTCAACTAGTTCACAGTTGTTATCCTTTTCTTTGTAGTTAAAGAGCTTTATTGCATTTTTGACAGATATTTGAAACCAATGTGAAAAAAAAACACCTATGGCATATTGATTGCAATGTTCATATGAGACATTCATAAGATTTTGTTCTGTTATATGATGCCATATGTCAGCAGTAAATTACATGTATAATAAGACATATTAGTTTGAATTATGGCAATATGTCACATATGGAGGGTTCAATGAAAAACTCTAGTAAGTACTTCACAAACATGAAGCACTTACTAAAGTATTAGATTTAAAACTCAATATAAAAATCATCTTAAGTTATATACAATTATATGGTTAGAAAACCATTTTTTAGACTATGGTAAGTCAACCTCTATTGGTTTGTTTGAAACAATTACATGGACACTAGCATACATGTGGGAATTACAAATGCATGAAGCCAGTTTATCTTGAGTCATGAACCTTGATTATCCCTTAGAATGTTGGGTAATTCTCTGAAAATAGATTTTTATGCCGTCTGCTTTCCATAACCTTACATACCTGCTTAATCTTGTTGATAAAGATACTCAGAGTAGCAAACAGGTTACATCACAGGCCAGTCGCCAATTTACTTGGCGGCTGGTCTGTAATCTAACCTGTTTGCATAAGCAATAAGTCGGTTCCAGCACTATAAGGGTTAACTTCAAGCTGAGAGCCTTCAATCCAGAATCTTATCATGGACACTTCTCATACACTTCACCTATACCTTGCTCTAATAGCTATACAACAGGCAAGCAACATCAAGGCATTTTATCAAATTCATCAAATGCATGACTTTTGCCACTGTAATTCATTTTATATTTAAGAAAAAAATGCAAAATTATATATAACAATATATAAATTGCTGTGGTGGAGATAAATCTTACAGGATGATAAGCATTTTATCATGAAAAGGTAGCTGGTATGATTTATTTCCTTGATACATGCAACTTCAGACATGCATTAAAGCAGAATTGCACTTCTTTATTGACTTCTATTGCAGGCCCCTGATTAAGAGGGAGGATTTAATGCAGCCTTCAAACCTAATATAATAATTCTTTAATCTTAACTCCCTTTCAAATAAAGGATTTTGCAAATAGTTCAAATTGACAGCAACATCAGACCTTGATTACATGTTGTAGTATCCACAAAAACTCTCCCCTGCTAAAATTGGGAAGAAACCATCATGACAAAAGGAGAAATTGCTTTAACAATGAGAAATTTCTTCTTTCGTCATCATCATGTGTCATTAACAGTTCATATGAAGGAAATGTTTCATAGAGAAGTCAGATTATCAGTGCACTTTATATATAGGTTAGAGGCTAGATAGTGAAATTTAAACGATATAGAAACCCCAAGGAAGGAGCGATAGCGACTGACGGGGTTTCTATGTCGTTTAAATTTCACTATATAGCCTCTAAACAATTTAGTGTTTAACCTACATTTCCATAGAGCGCTCTATTTGACGCTGGCAAACCACGCCTCTACGGGTATGATCTGCGAATGGCATAAAACTGCTGCTCAGTATTTTGAAATTCGACATAAACCACGCCTTCCGCGGCTGTCAATTGCATGCCAAGAATCTGCCATACCATATTTGGAAGAAGAAAACGGCACTACCCAGTGATGTAGATTGCAATGTAGTTTTGAGTTTAACCCGTTACTCCATAATCTATTCCTCACCTACAGCAGAAAACTTGAGAAGCCCTTGTGACAAAAGAAGAAATTGCTTGTAACGAGCAATTTCTCCTTTTGTCACAATATTTTCTTTTCAATTTCAAAAAGAAACTGTGTTTTTTCATAATATATATATGTGTTGTCTGTTGATGCTTTCAATTTGTACCCGTCACATTATTCCTAATGGGGTAAAAGGTTAATATAGTTCAGTTTCTTTTTTTTCTCAACGATGTTAGGATACCCAGTTAATTGTAATTCCTTTTTATTTATTTCTGTGTTTATTTCTCCCCCGCGACGTCACAGCGATCTTTCAATCGCTACCGTAGGCTAGGCTTACACGTGTCATTGATTTGGAGGTGGAGCCTAAAACTACACATTTATGCGCATGCGTGATACCAGAGTAAAAGTCTGAATAGAGC
Organism: Cerastoderma edule; assembly: GCA_947846245.1. Classification (NCBI taxonomy): domain Eukaryota; kingdom Metazoa; phylum Mollusca; class Bivalvia; order Cardiida; family Cardiidae; genus Cerastoderma; species Cerastoderma edule. The sequence goes on along the minus strand of OX401407.1, from coordinate 37,082,990 downwards.
CCAGATAGAACACTCGAATAGTAGTTTATGGAAAATAAACCAACAAAAAATTTCAAATTGACGCATTCTCATTGGATGAAAATGTAGGTTAAACACTAAAAAAAAAAAAAAATCCCAACAGTTAAATAATTTTATTCCATAAAGGTTAAATATAGGTTAGAGGCTAGATAGTGAAATTTAAACGATATAGAAACCCCAAGGAAGGAGCGATAGCGACTGACGGGGTTTCTATGTCGTTTAAATTTCACTATATAGCCTCTAAACAATTTAGTGTTTAACCTACATTTCCATAGAGCGCTCTATTTGACGCTGGCTAACCACGCCTCTACGGGTATGATCTGCGAATGGCATAAAACTGCTGCTCAGTATTTTGAAATTCGACATAAACCACGCCTTCCGCGGCTGTCAATTGCATGCCAAGAATCTGCCATACCATATTTGGAAGAAGAAAACTGCACTACCCAGTGATGTAGATTGCAATGTAGTTTTGAGTTTAACCCGTTACTCCATAATTTATTCCTCATCTCCAGCAGAAAACTTGAGAAGCCCTTGTGACAAAAGAAGAAATTGTCTTCTTTTGTCTGTTGATGCTTTCAATTTGTACCCGTCACATTATTCCTAATGGGGTAAAAGGTTAATATAGTTCAGTTTCTTTTTTTCTCAACGATGTTAGGATACCCAGTTAATTGTAATTCCTTTTTATTTATTTCTGTGTTTATTTCTCCCCCGCGACGTCACAGCTATCTTTCAATCGCTACCGTAGGCTAGGCTTACACGTGTCATTGATTTGGAGGTGGAGCCTAAAACTACACATTTATGCGCATGCGTGATACCAGAGTAATAGTCTCATAGAGCCCAGATAGAACGCTCGAATAGTAGTTTATGGAAAATAAACCAACAAAAAAATTCAAATTGACGCATTCTCATTGGATGAAAATGTAGGTTAAACACTAAAACCATATATTCATCTCTACTGAACACAAGTCATTCTCTCCTTTGAGAGATTGTGCAAGTTACCAAACCCTTCATCGAGGGTTCAGTGCAATACTAGAGCAACCACTATAGACTTCCTGTTGACAGGGTGGGGGTATCCCCCTTCCCTGTCAATTTCTTTTAAAACATGCATCCCAGGGTTTCTAGGTATATCTTTGAATTTAATGACAAAAATACCTTATCGAAACTAAACCGATTGTAACAAACAACGCAGATTCGCAGCAGGACAAATTCGGAGTGCTGTGAAAAAAATTTTAAGTGCCTCGGGATCAATTAAGGCAAGGGTTGTGCATATTTTGAAATTAATGCATTGGGACCCAACAGGGTTTATCAGACCTGGAGAAGACTCTGTTATAGTCTTGCAGCTGAACCATCAATATGAATGCAATAAGTACAAAGTTTTGCAGGCTGACTTAAGAAGCCAAAAAGTACACATTCCCTCGGACCCTTAAATACAGGTATAAATGTTAAGATCTCAGTGAAAGACTATGTTAAGCCAATCAGTAACTCAGAGGGTTTACAACAGAACTGACCTTATTGGAATGATTAATTTATTTGTTCATCAAACAATCTCTTTTCAACTTATGTTAACATGACTGCTCCAACATTCAACCCTGTTTAACCCTTTTCCTGTTTTGTGTAACTTTCAGAAAATGACTTCAAGATAAGTTTTGTAAGCAATGATTTGTTTAGCTATGAAAAGAAACTGAATCGTGCATTAATAAACTTTGAAATGATTAGGACAAGGAGGGGAAACTTCTCATAATTAGACAAATCTGCTATTGTCACAATATGTCTATATGTAACATGGACTGATGTAATTCAAAGAATAGAAGAAAGTGTTAGACTGTGTACATAGAGATATCTATCAATATTATTAGTGTAGGAATACAATATGAAACAAGCATAAAAATATGTGTTCCCTGTTCATTTTTTAAAGAAAATGTTTTAGGTCAAACTTAAAGATCAATTAGTCAATAGGCCACTTAGTGTTAAACATTCTCTCTTTCAGGTTCAAATTGAAAGCAGCAGTAGATGAAAGACACATTTCAATTTTTTTTAAACTATTTGGTGGAAACCATTGTTACAGAAAATGATCAAATTTTTCATCAGATATGAATTTGCCTTTTGTTACAGACAGCGGCTTAAGCAGAGACCATTGCATCTCTTTGCAATAAAAGATGAAATCTGTCTTTAAGCCTAATGGATTCAAATATTTATTCATGAGCTGTGCAGCTTGTTTTATCAATCTCTTCGAACAAGACATGAAAATTCCGTTTGATATCATCTGCTGCAATGTACATGAACCAGAAAATAGAGGGAAAGAACTTCTGCTATTTTAAGAACCATGATATTCTGTACCTAATTAGGCAATTCAGCACAATGTTACTATGGAGATAGTCACAGAAATACCTGTCAACTAATTCAATGGCATCTTCAGCCAGAACTCAGATTGCATTTTAAACCTTGTGAGACTATGGAATGTCCTTTATCTTTTTCCTGGCTTTACTGAGGTTTTGCACAGAACTCTTTATAACAGGTTTGCAAAGTTCACAGATTTACAAGAAGCTTATAATTGAATAAATTCTTCCATTTAAAACATTTCTAATCATATTTTCCACCTATTTTTAAAAAAATATTGTCAAATTATTGAATAAAATAAAAGTTTGTCATCTTGTAACACAGAAAGCATTTTGATCGTCTGCCTTCATTTAAAGATTGAAAATAAATGTCAAACAAAGAATTATCAGTTAAGATTGTCATCATAATGAGAATATCCTTAAGTCATAAATGTCATTGGTTGAAACTTCATCAATACTTGTCTGTAACAACAACAAAAGTGCGAAAACTCATTACCAAACAATAACAACATTTGACCAGAGTGTTGCAGCTGACTCTGGAAAACATTGAGAGAAAAGGAGAGAAATTGCTCATAACAAGCAATTTCTCCTTTTCCATCAATGGCTCCTGTCCTATCAAAAGATTATATTTCAATTTTAATCACATTTTGAAATGTCGTCTGCAAACTCTTTCAATTTGGGACAGTTGAAACTCTTTCAGTTTGGAACAGTTGAAAATTTGTCATTAAAAATGGTAAAGAGTTAAAGAGGGAGTGTCATGGTCTTGTGCAAATTTGCAATAACATAAGTAGGACAATTGCCAAGAAGGAGAAGAGTTTTTGCCTCAAGTCGAGTCATAGGCTCAAATTTTGTGAATAACTTATTTATTTTACATCGATTGTGAGTGCTTCCACCTTAAACAAATCACCTTCAATTCAGTAAAATCACATGAGTAAAAGGTTCCACTTTGCCTCCTGCCATACATCCACATTTGGCACGAGAACTGCTTCGAAGGTTTAATGCAAGACTATATATAGTGCTTCACAAGCATAAAGCATTAGTCTTGCATTAACCCTTTACCAAACGCCAAATTTTCAACTGTCCTCAATTCAAAATGATTGCAGACGACATTTCAAATTGTGACAAAATTGAAAAATAATCTTGATAGGACAGAAAACATTTAGGGAAAAGGAGAAATTGCTTGTTAAGAGCAATTTCCCCTCTTCCCACAATATTTACCAGATTCGTCTGCAACAAAGTGGTTAAGTGTTGTTATTGTTTGGTAATAGGTTAAAACCTCATAGTTCAGGAAGCAGAATCCATAGAGATCAATCTATATTATAAGAACATATTTTACAATCAAAATAAATCAAAAAGTTCAAACTACCTGAAATCTATGATGAGTTTACTACACAAACTTCTATAAATTTTGATAATTTCTAGTTACAAATTGAGCAAGGGCCACACACCATTTACCTAAAATTCTGCCCCTAAGGGGAAATGGCTATTTGATTCAGTGTGTTTTACAATGTAACTCCCCTTTCATGACTCCGAAATCAATTATTCACACAGTCTCAGATGCTGCTGCTATTTGACCCCTCTATAGCAGACAGCACCTGAGATTATACCGATCATTTCTAACCATCTCCTGTAAACACAAATCCCACCCTACCATTCTTACACATAGAATTCTGTGAACTTAGTTCCAAATTGAAAACAGCAGCAGTCAGCAATTTAACCCCTGGAATACAGGGTAATTGTCTAGAAACAGATTCAAGTGTTGTCTGCTTTACAAAACATTAAATATCTGCTTAATTTCGATGAAGAAAGATACTCAGAGAAGTAAACAGGTTTAATCACAGGCTGCAGACATGTTAAAAAGAGTATATATTAGGAATGGATATAAAGAAAGAACTTACTATAGACACAGAGACAATGAATTCAAGGGTTCATTGCAAGACTCTAACAAGTTCCTCACTTTGTGAATGACCTATGTTAGTCTTGCATCGGACCCTCAAATTGATAAGGATGTGGTGTAATCATTGCCTAGCCCTTTTAGTGCTGGTACCAACTTCATGCTCATGCAAACAGGTTAGATCAAGGCCAGCCACCAAGTAAATGGGGGGCTGGCCTGTAATCTAAGCTGTTTGCTACTCAAGTATCTTTTCTCATTAAACTTAATCAGATATTTAAGGTTTCGGAAAGCAGAGACATAAAAATCTATTTTGAGAAAATTACCCAGCATTCTAAGGGTTAAAATCTTCGCCTATGAATGAAACATGAAGCTTTTACAGCGAAGGGTGGACTACCTGGGATTTATTGATTCCTTAGCACTAATAGAGTCAAATAGTCCCTGGGTAGTAGGATTTATAAAGTAGAGGTTGAGAAAATGGGTATATAATTTTCTAATTCTATATGGTAAATTCTGTTCAATGGAACTAATTGGAAGTGTCTCAATTAGACAACCAATACAAGAACCTGCTGTTTGGGGTTAAGAGAGGAAATACAGAAATTAGCAAGTGATACACCTCTCTGCAAGAGCTATCTATGTATACATATTAGTAAAGGGAATAACTAGTTTATGCATTTTGATTCATAAAAAGCCCATCATATTGTATGTACTCCTTTGGACTAAGCAGTTGACTCCAAAAATATTGTAATAAAAAGAGCTTTTTTATGAAAGAAAAAAAATCACCCTTGCACAATATGGCTGCCAAACCAAATTAAAAGAGAAATAAATCTTTGATGACAATGCAATGTACATTGTGATGAGAAAGGCATTATTTTAACAGTTGATTGTTAAGGCAATATCTATACACTTAGTCTAGTCTGAGTCAACAAATTGCCACATTATGAATATTCATAAAGCTTTAACCAATGGAACTGTGTAGAAATCTCTGACTAACAAATCCATATAGGCATGCATTGCTTTTCAAGAGGTCTTATTTTGAATGCAACTCTGACAATCATTGGGCGGGGTTTTGGTCAATTCTTCAGTCTATATTACGAAAACTGGGTTCTATGGAATAATGGTTAACCCTTACAGTGCGGGAACCGACTTTGTAAATGTCTCTATGACACAACCGATATTTCAGTGAAGTATTCGCGTAACTAATTACGAAATTTCCTGTGTGTTAGCCCGAACTTAAAATTTCGTGTGTTTTAGCCTTATTAGTATTCGATTTCCGCACATGCGCATTGACACTCATAATTGTAAACAAAGAAACAAAACGATATCGAAACGAACGAACGAAGCAACGAAACGAAAATAATAAACTAACGAATTTCAACGATCTAACGCAATTTAAGTAGCAGCTTGGTAGAGGAATCGAGGTAATAATGTAATCTTTTACTTATAGAAATGCTGTTATTGTGTTATTTACTCTTTAGATGTTTTTATGATCGATTTTGTAGAACTTTCTTTGTTCCTTTTCAGGGCTTCGTCCTTTGTCTTCGATGCCTTTGTTTTGTTAATGTGAGATTCATTGCGATCGTTACTCATAATTTGTTGGTGATAAACATGAAATATTTAACGATTGTAAGACGTTGTAATTTACTTGATGGTTCAAATTATTTACGATGTTTTGGTTTTATTGTCATTCATAGCAGACGACATAATAACTAGAGTTATCTATCCTGATCCTTTGTACATTGTTAGAATATGTTTCTTTGTCTATTGAAATGATTTTGTATTATCCTGAATAGTTAACGAATCTAGTCAATATTATTCATTCTTCTTTGTCTCTGATTGTGAGAATACTTTAGTATTATTGGGATAAATCAGTGTTTTGTGAATTAATGGTTTATTTGTAACACAGTCATTGATAGATTGTATAGCTGATTGTGTATTGCATTTAGTCCTTTACTGATTGTAGTATTTGTATTTTATTATACCTTCAATCATTTAAACGAACGGTCACATGTAACATTTGATTTCATCTTAGTGTACTATTTCTGTTAACTTTATAACCTATTATGTTTTTAGTCATTTAATAATGATTTCAACTTAAAAGAGATATCTCACAGTTGTTTACATGTAATGGTATACTCTGGGTTTGTAGCAATCTCAATGTTATTGTATTTGGCGTTGATTAAGCTGCAATTTCTGAGTATCATTCATTTGGTTTATGGTTTAATTAATGCATTTAACTTTGTCATGAACGATTTAGTAAGACAATGTTATTTTGTATTTTCAGTTTTACGGTTCTGATGATTTATAACGAATCAACGAAATAAAAGAAACGAAATCATTGGGATCAGTTATTCTCTCCTTATAATCCAAGCGGCCCACTTACAGTAAAACTCGTACCTGTCACAAGAAGGGACAGTAAATCTCGACGATCTCACAAGAGGAGATAGCAGAACTCGAGCATCTGATAGAAAACAAGTAGACTGTCCTGACAAGACGAAGGTAGTGATTAACTTGACGTTCCCTGACAATAACGATGTCTCTCCAAAGTGACGAGATAAACCCTAACGAAACGTTTTTGGAACGAGAACATATAGATGGTGCTGAACGACGTTCCGAACGTATACCTAAACCAACAGATAAAATGGTTGGTTTCCAGGAACAGATCGATGATGATAAGAAGGAACACTGGACTCGATCATACACATCCTGGAAGAAGGCGACAAGATCACTTCGAGATCTTCTGAAGACTGACTGCGACCTGAACGTGCTCAACAACCTAAAAAAGGATGTTGAACAACAGGAAAAGCATCTTCTGGCAGAATTCGAGGAACTAAGACGAAGGGTCCAATTCGACCAGAAAAGTGTACGAAGGATGGACGCCAGCATAGCTGTCACTGGCGAATTGATGAAAATTACCAATGAACGATTGAGCGAGTTAGATACCTTTAATGAAGATAATGAATTGAAAAAACTTGAACAATTGAAGCATGCTTTTATAACTCAATCCATTTTTTCGGAACCTGTTTCTCATAATTCTCTTTCTTCCAGGCATTCTAATATTTCAGAGAAAGCTGCAGATGCTGCAGCAGAGTTAGCAGTAAAGGAAACAGAGCTGCGGTTACTGCAAATAACAGAGGAAGAGAAATCAAGGAGGGACATGCTAGAAGAAGCCGAGCATGAACATAAACGGTTCATTGCAGAGCAACAAAAAGAAATTCAGAAGATGAAATTGGAGAGGGAAATAGAGATAGCCAGTGCCAGACTGACGGCTTATCAATCTGCACTGAAAACAGAAGAAGATTCCAAATTTAGATTTGCGATGAAAACAGATGAACCCCTTCAACCAGCACAAAACGCAACGGTCTATACAGACACAGATAAACTGGTGAAGGCGTTTGCTGACTCCATAAACATCAGTAGATTGCCGGTTCCCGAACCAAGTATTTTTAATGGAGACCCTCTAGCATACCTGGAATGGAAAACATCCTTTCAAATGCTAATTGAAAAGCGTGGAATTCCAGCCAATGAAAGGATATACTACCTGAAGAGGTATGTTGGAGGTGATGCTAAAAGAGCTCTTGAAGGATTTTACTTGAGTTCAACTGAATCTGCTTACGATAAAGCACAGAGGCTTCTAGACGAAAGATATGGTCACCCTTTTGTTTTGCAAAAGGCTTTCAGGGACAAGTTAGAGAATTGGCCACGAGTCGGACCAAAGGATCCTTTTGCTCTTCGGGACTTAGCTGATTTTCTACGTGGATGTTTAGACGCCATTCCACATGTGCCGAGTCTTGCAATCTTGAATGATTGCATTGAAAATCAGAAGTTGTTGAAGAAGCTGCCGGATTGGATATCCACTCGCTGGAATAGAGAGGTTACAGAAGCGCTCGGCTCCCATGACAACTTTCCAACTTTCGAAAGGTTTGTGATGTTCCTCGTCAAGGAAGCCAGAGTGGCCTGTAATCCTATAACTTCCCTGTCAGCTCTGCAAGGCAACACAGGCTCAAGGTCAACAAAGGAGAAGACCAGATCAAAGGTTGAAGTCCTAACAACTTCAACCACTGAAACAAAACAGGAATGTGGATATTGTAAAGGAGCACATCACATCACCAAATGTACAAGCTTCTTGGCACTATCCCTCGCAGACAAACGAACCTTCATTAGGAAGAGCAATTTATGCTATGGCTGTCTAGCGAGAGGTCATCAAAACAAAGACTGCAAGAAGAAGCATACATGTGGGAGATGTAAAGGAAAACATCCAACATGCCTACATGAGGAACGACAAAAGGATTTGCAGTTAAACCCAGAAGCCCCCACATTCTTCGTGAACTCCAATGCCACCGACACAAGTAGCTGTGGAATAAACCGAAACAACGGACAGGGCACATCAATGATTGTCCCTGTATGGGTATCTCATACTAGCGACCGTACCAAGAAGGTCCTTACTTATGCCCTCTTGGACACTCAAAGCGACACCACCTTTATCTTGGAAGATTTGGCAACAAATCTCCAAATATCCCATCAGCCGATCAAGTTGAATTTGTCAACAATGACTTCTCAGAACACAATCATAGACAGTTTCCGTGTCTGTGATCTCGAGGTAAGAGGATTTAATTCAACTGACAGAGTCGCCATCAACCAAAGCTATACGAGAAATTTCATCCCAGCTGACAGAACCCATATTCCTCAAAGAAAAACAGCACAAGATTGGCCTCACCTCAAAGAAGTAGTGGATGTTATCCCACCTCTTCAATCCTGTGAAGTTGGCCTCTTGATAGGATATAATTGCCCTCAAGCATTGGCACCAAGACAAATATTGATGGGTGAACAGAGCAATGATCCTTTTGCAGTGAAGACTCTTCTTGGTTGGAGTATTGTTGGTGGATCAAATAGATGTGATGAAGGGTATGACAAGGGTATTAGTCATCGCATAGTTACGAAGGAAATACCTCCATGCACACCGAAAGACCTAATAAGGGTATTTGAGACCGACTTCAATCAAGAATCAAACAACGGAAAATGCTCTCAAGAAGATCTCACATTTCTTGATATCCTTGAGAAGGGCATTGTAACGAACGACAGTGGACATCTTGAAATGCCTTTGCCATTTAAGGAACGGCCAATACTGCCAAACAATAAAGTAGCAGTATTGCAGCGGATGAATCAGCTGAAACGAAAAATGGCTCATGGAAAGTTTCATCAAGATTACACAAAATTTATGACTGGTATAATCGAAAGAGATGAGGCAGAACTGGTTACAGATGAAAGCTGTGATGGGAACATTTGGTATATACCACACCATGGTGTTTATCATGCCAAGAAACCAGAAAAGATACGTGTTGTGTTCGATTGCTCAGCACGATACAGGAACACCTCTCTAAATCAACACCTTCTTACTGGACCGGACCTGACAAATGGATTGGTGGGAGTCCTCTGTAGATTTCGAGAGAATCCTGTCGCCATCATGTGTGACATAGAGGGAATGTTCCATCAATTCCATGTTCCAGAAGAGGACCGAAACTTCCTGCGCTTCCTATGGTGGGAGAATGGGGATGTTTCAAGGAAACTACAAGAATACAGGATGAAAGTGCACCTGTTTGGTGCAGCATCTTCCCCTGGTTGTGCAAACTATGGTCTGAAATACCTCGCAAGCTCTGTTGAAAGGAAGTTTCCTGCTGCTTCGAAGTTTGTAAAGAGGAACTTCTATGTTGACGATGGTCTGACAAGTGTTGAGACAACAGAAGAGGCCATTAGTTTGATTAATGAAGCAAGAACTCTATGTGAAGAAGGAGGACTTCACTTACATAAGTTCATGTCCAACCAGACAGATGTCTTGAACTCCATACCAGCAGATGAGAGAGCCAAAGAAGTCAGGGATGTTAGTCTGTCTTTAGAAAGATTACCAGTGGAGAGAGCACTTGGAGTAAAATGGTGTGTAGATACTGACACATTCAAATTCGAAGTGACAGTAAACGATCAGCCAGCAACAAGAAGAAGTATGCTGTCAACTGTAGCATCATTATTTGACCCTATAGGACTACTGTCACCATTTACTCTCAAAGGAAAAATGATTTTACAAGAGATGTGCCAAAAGGGAATTGACTGGGATGAGCCTATTTCAGAAAGCCTCAAACCTGAATGGGAGAACTGGATTCAAGACCTCCACAATCTGCAATTAATAGAAATCCCAAGAGCGTTAAAACCAAAGGACTATGGCAAACCAGAGAGAATAGAACTGCATCACTTTTCAGATGCAAGCAGCAGTGGGTATGGACAATGCTCATATGTTAGATACCTAACTCAAGGAAAAAGGCATTGTACCTTAGTGATGGCCAAATCTCGAGTAGCCCCTAGAAACATTGTTACTATTCCTAGATTGGAATTGACGGCTGCTGTTCTGTCTGTGAAAATGAGTCTGTTTCTTCGTGAGGAACTTGATTTGCAAATTGACCAAGAGTACTTCTGGACCGACTCGCGTGTTGTTTTGGGTTATATTAACAACGACGCCCGGAGGTTCCATGTATTTGTTGCAAATCGTGTTCAGGCAATTAGAAACTCCACAGATCCTAACCAGTGGAACTATGTGAGTTCTGAAGAAAACCCAGCAGACCTTGCTTCCAGAGGTCTACCTGCAAGTGGAATTATGAATTCAAAATGGATTAATGGACCCATGTTTCTCTGGGAAAAGGAGCTCAAACCTAAAGAAGGAGTTGAACCTAGTCTTCAGCTTGGAGATCCTGAGGTGAGAGTTGTGACAACCTTAAGAACAACAGGAGAAGAAATAACCACGAAAGCAAATTTATTGGAGACGCTGACAGAACGATTCTCCTCCTGGGATACAGTTGTTTCTGTTGTTGCAAGATTGAAAAGATTGGCAGAAGGGGTTAAAGGAACACAACCTTTGTCTGTTGAAGAAAGACAAGGAGCTAGAAGGAAGATCCTCAAACTTGTACAAGCAGATGCCTTTGATGATTGTCTATCTACCCTCAAGGCCAGGACACTTCCGAAATCAAGTAACCTGTTTACATTGAACCCAACAGTCATTGATGGTCTGCTCTGTGTTGGAGGAAGACTAAGAAAGGCAGATTTATCTGAACCGTTCAAGCATCCAGTTATTTTACCCAAGAACAGTCATGTGACAAAGCTTATTCTGCGACATGTGCATGAAAAGGCAAAACATCAAGGTCGTGGCATGACACTAAACTTCTTACGGAGTAACGGGTACTGGATCATTGGAGCAAGCAAGGCTGTTGCTCAATATATACGGAATTGTGTTGTGTGTCGCAAGCTTAGAAGACCAGCTGAAACTCAGCAAATGGCTGACTTACCAAATGACAGAGTCCAACCATCTCCGCCCTTCCTGTACTGTGGAATGGACTGCTTCGGACCATTCATTGTCAAAAATGGACGCAAGGAAATCAAACGATATGGACTTCTGTTCACTTGTATGTGTACACGTGCTATACACATTGAGATGATTGAAGACATGTCAACAGATGCCTTCATTAATGGCCTGCGATGCTTTATTGGAATACGAGGTGCAGTGAGGCAATTGCGTTCCGACCAAGGGACTAATTTCGTGGGAGCAAGAAATGAGTTCAGAAAGGCTATCAACATTGATAAGATGACTTCCTTTCTTGGGACAAAACAGTGTGACTTTGTATTTAATGCACCAAGTTCAAGTCATACAGGAGGGGTCTGGGAAAGGCAAATAAGAACCATACGGTCAGTTCTGGATTCGATTCTATTGCTTTGTCCTGGACGACTGGACGATTCATCACTGCGAACATTGTTTTACGAGGTTATGTCGATTGTAAACTGTAGACCTCTCACTGTTAACGAAATGGATAGTCATACAGAGCCTCTTACACCGAATCACATCTTGACAGCCAAGTCAGAGATTCCCTTACCGCCTCCTGGAGATTTCACAAAAGAAGATTTATGTCTCCGAAAACGTTGGAGACGTGTTCAATATTTACTTGAACAATTTTGGGCAAGATGGAAGAAGGAATATCTTGCTCAGTTATGTGTACGACAAAAATGGCATGCGCCAAAACGAAATATCAAGATTAATGATATAGTTCTTGTTAAAGATATTGATTTACCAAGAAATCAATGGCCTTTGGCAAGGGTCATCGGAGTTACGGTGGACGATGATGGTCTTGTCCGTAGAGCCAAGGTGTCACTTGCCAAAGGAGATACAGCACATTGCTCAGTACTTGAACGCAGTGTACACAAACTTGTTTTATTGTTGGAGAATTAAAACAAGCAACACATTGTATGATAATGTGATAAAATCTTTCTAAATGTTGTAATCTGCATTTGACTATGTTATCATTTGTTTAATGCACACTTTGAAAGATTTATTGAAAAGATTTTTACTCTTGACAACTTAATAAGTTACTTGACAAGGGAGATTAGAAATGTTTAATGAAAGAAAGATAAAGCTCCTATATTGCAGGAATGCTTGTGTTAATATAAAATGATAGTAATAATTCTTAGAGTCAAGAAAAATCTTTGCTTGAAATTATCATTTTATCGTTTTGACATACACTATATTGATGTGCCATTTTTCTTTTTATAGTTTAGATTAGTTTTATGTACCATATATTTTTTTTGTTGGTTAGCTATGTTTCATGTGCAAGCTATGTATTTTTCATCTTAGATTTTCTTTGTGCCAAAGAATCTTTTCCTTTGTTAAGATATGCGCCAAAGAACTTTTGTTCATTTAGAGTCCTTTAAGGAGACAAAAGATTGTTTAATATCGAAGTATGTTTGTTGTGTCGAAGGCCTTTTAATACGTAAGATATATTCATTGCGAAAAGGAATTGCGTGATTTTCAGAAATATTCATAATGTGCCAAAGAACTTCGTTAATTTAAAATCATGTGATTTTTGGTGGGAGTGTAAATGTCTCTATGACACAACCGATATTTCAGTGAAGTATTCGCGTAACTAATTACGAAATTTCCTGTGTGTTAGCCCGAACTTAAAATTTCGTGTGTTTTAGCCTTATTAGTATTCGATTTCCGCACATGCGCATTGACACTCATAATTGTAAACAAAGAAACAAAACGATATCGAAACGAAAGAACGAAGCAACGAAACGAAAATAATAAACTAACGAATTTCAACGATCTAACGCAATTTAAGTAGCAGCTTGGTAGAGGAATCGAGGTAATAATGTAATCTTTTACTTATAGAAATGCTGTTATTGTGTTATTTACTCTTTAGATGTTTTTATGATCGATTTTGTAGAACTTTCTTTGTTCCTTTTCAGGGCTTCGTCCTTTGTCTTCGATGCCTTTGTTTTGTTAATGTGAGATTCATTGCGATCGTTACTCATAATTTGTTGGTGATAAACATGAAATATTTAACGATTGTAAGACGTTGTAATTTACTTGATGGTTCAAATTATTTACGATGTTTTGGTTTTATTGTCATTCATAGCAGACGACATAATAACTAGAGTTATCTATCCTGATCCTTTGTACATTGTTAGAATATGTTTCTTTGTCTATTGAAATGATTTTGTATTATCCTGAATAGTTAACGAATCTAGTCAATATTATTCATTCTTCTTTGTCTCTGATTGTGAGAATACTTTAGTATTATTGGGATAAATCAGTGTTTTGTGAATTAATGGTTTATTTGTAACACAGTCATTGATAGATTGTATAGCTGATTGTGTATTGCATTTAGTCCTTTACTGATTGTAGTATTTGTATTTTATTATACCTTCAATCATTTAAACGAACGGTCACATGTAACATTTGATTTCATCTTAGTGTACTATTTCTGTTAACTTTATAACCTATTATGTTTTTAGTCATTTAATAATGATTTCAACTTAAAAGAGATATCTCACAGTTGTTTACATGTAATGGTATACTCTGGGTTTGTAGCAATCTCAATGTTATTGTATTTGGCGTTGATTAAGCTGCAATTTCTGAGTATCATTCATTTGGTTTATGGTTTAATTAATGCATTTAACTTTGTCATGAACGATTTAGTAAGACAATGTTATTTTGTATTTTCAGTTTTACGGTTCTGATGATTTATAACGAATCAACGAAATAAAAGAAACGAAATCATTGGGATCAGTTATTCTCTCCTTATAATCCAAGCGGCCCACTTACAGACTTCATGCTCATGCTTACACAAAAATCTGTCTTAGGAATTTATACAGCATTCTAAGGATTAATTTAATGTCTAGTAGATTCGCCGAATTCATTACATGAAATCTTGAAAGAGACCACATGCAACTTTTGTGAAGTATGAAAAGACACAGTTTATAGGAGATATCTAGCAAATACCTTTTGGACAAAAGGCGTTAATGCTCAACAGGTATGATAAAGAGAAATGCTTTGCTCATTGCAAAATACTTATCATGTAATGGAAGAAATGTCAATTTATGAAACCAGCACAAACAAAGAAAAGAATCCAAATGAAAATGCATATTGTACATAAAAATGTTTCCGAACCATCATAATCCAATTTGTGTCCTGAACTTTCATCCACTCAATCTTTTATCCTAGATTTTGGTTTACCACAAGTGTGTCAATGATGTAATAATTGAATGTTATAATAATCATATATGCTTTTCCAATTTGGTATTTCAAAAGGGGATCATCATGAAGATAACCTTTGTGTCCGGTCACACGATTCACCGAAATACCGTAATACCACCAAAACACCGGAATACCCGTTAAAATCATAGTAACACCGAAACACCCTTTGGTAATACAGGAATACCCTTTGTTTTGACTTTCTCCGATAACGTAAATTCATTGAAGCTTTTGATGTACAAGCAATTTATTTTTCTCGTTTATGTCCAGACTGGTCTTTGTCATAATCGTTAGGAAGACTGATGTCACTTAATTTAATCAATTTTTCTTAAAATCTAAAATCTAGTTTTTTGTTCACAGCTGATGTTGAAAAAGGACTCTTTCTTACTATTAGTTAATTGGCACTAGGCTCACTTTACATGCGGAATGTGCATAAACATAAGTATTACGATAAAACGTCAGTTAAGGCAAGTTATATGAACTTTAATTTTTCGCGCTCGATTACAGCATTTAATACATCAAAAAATGATCTTTGAAAGAGAAATCACTCAGCTTGATATACCTCTAACATCCTTTAATACATGTACACTATAAAGGTAATAGGTATTATGACAAACTTTGAGAACTCTCGCTAGCCTATATCTCAGGGGTATTCAGGTGTTTCAGTGGTATTAACTATTATGGTATTTTGATGATTCGAGTAACCCCTTTGTGTCCTCATACAGCAAAAGGGTAAACTAGTTTCAATACACATTTATACACACATACATTGACTATTACTACGCAAATAATGGGAGGCCACTTCAAAAACCAAATCCAAGACTTTTACTTAATCAATTATCTTTTAATTGCTGATGGGCAGTTAATATTCTGGTTTCTTAATGAAGAATACACTTTTGAAGGATGATGAATGCAATTTTGGAAACGGTAAATGTTTTAAAATGATATAAACTGAAAGACATTTACAGAATGGGTTGTTGAAGGTTTACAAAGTTGATCTTATGATGTCTGCTTTAAATCAGTTAAAGATTGTAATTAGCTCCAAACATGTTTACACAAGATTGCCACAGGTGTGATTAACACATAAAACTTTAACAATGAACACCCCTTTGGGCAATAACAGTTCTTGAGAAACACATTTTCATGAGTCAAAGTTCAAGATTTCTCTATTTGACCCTTCACTCAAAATTTCACAAGTTTTACACTACCATCGAAAATGGATTGAAACATGAAATAAAAATAACCAATCTAAATAATTCGCAATACGATATATGCTTCTCGATTGCACTCCAAAAGTTTGTATAGCTTGCAATGTACTGAAATTGTCGGCTGCTGCCTCAAATTAAGAGATACCTCAGACCACATACCTGTAGAAATAGGTGTTGTATCTTATTTACATTTTCTAACTTCCTGTACACTCAACCAACCCGGTTCTCCCCCTCTCAACAAAACCGACTTGAAAGACATGAATAAGTACAAAATATTGAACAGTTATAACCATTAAATCGTGAAGCTTACCTCAATTATAACGGATCTTCGAACAATGTACACCAATTACGTGAATTTTCACCGTTAAATACAGTGTTAGGTGGAAAAAGCAGTATCGATGTTAATAACGCCGTTCCCCACCTGCTAAAAAATCCCAGGTGTCGCGGAAGGATTCTAAATAAACAGAAAAAGTAGTCCGTCCGTATATTCTTAAATATGAACAATCGAATCTACAGCGTATATTCAATCGTTTAATTATACCATTTCATTTTTGTTGATATAGAATTTGCCATTGAATTAATTCAAAATGTTTTTGATTGAATAAAACGACAGACCAATTACCGGTTTTCAAATCGAAAGTACAAACCGGAAATCGGAGTTTTGGGGGCGTTTCGATTTCGTGTTCACCATTTGTGACGTCAAATATATAATTATAGATCGGGATCTAATCAAATAAAACGATGCAGTAATATCTCATAGGCGTAGGAGCTGGGGGGACAGGCCCCCCCCAATATCCAGGCGAGGGGGGGCAGAGTATACTTTGCCCCCAACACCCCAATATTCACAATGGAAAATGAAGATATTTGAAAAGAAAAATGAAAGAAACGAAATTTAACAGCAGAATAAAGATAAATGTGTATTTTTGTGCTTTGTTTAATACCAATTCGCCTTTTGTTACGAACAATAATCAAAATCTTTTTGACTTCATCATCGCAAATGGCAATCTGAACACATCGGGTTTATCCAATGAAAACTCGGCTGACAAAAATACCGGAAAGTTTTGATTGACGAAAACAGTGTTCTAAGGAGTCAAACTCAATTTTGTCATCAATTGTTAGCTAAAGCTTAAACAATAATTGAATTTTTCGACCATTGATCAAAGTTGAATCCGTAGCTGTGGTCGCTGTCACTCTTTGTTAAGATCAATACATTTGATATCCGCAATTCTGGTTCAGTAATATCTGGATCATGAATACATTCATTTCTTACGAAGTAATGTCTGGATCAAAAATATGTGCAGTCCTGACGAAGTAATTTCTGGATCATAAATATGTGCAGTTCTGTCGAGGTAATATCCGAATCATAGATACATGTAATTAATGATGCAGTTATATCGGGATAATAAATATGTGCAGTTCTTACAAAGTACTATCTTGATCATGAATATGTTCAGTTTTACGAAGTTGTGTCTGGATCATAGATATATGCAGTTGAAACGAAGTAATATCTGGATCGTAAATGTTTACAGTTCTGACGCAGTAGGGTAGGGTGGGACAAAAGACCCCCATTTTTTTGTTTTGTAATTATTTTGGTAAAGAATAAAGATTAAAGGGTGTTTTTTTTTTCATTTATATATCCGCCTTAGTCCACTGAATATCATGACACATTTAGTGCGTCTTTACATATTCGAGTTAGTTAATTATTAAAAAAAATCAAAAAAAATCTAAAGAGGCGTTTTGCCCCACGCTCGGGGCGAAACGCCCCTGCGTATGGGGCAAAACGCACCCAGGGGGCGTTATACACCTTACGTCATGAACTAATTTAGTATTGGTATACCTTGCTTAAATTGTAATTTCTGTAAAAGATTATCTCAGATGGCCTTTATAAATGTCACTGATTCCTATACATTACCTAGTCTTTTACATAGGTTACAATTTACACAATGTATGCATACATACTTCTCGAAACTATGAGAGCCCCAGTAGGACCGTACTGAATACTCTCTTCTTTGTCTATGTCAAAATCTGTCAGACCAAGGAGAGTCTCTGTCAGACCTCAGGGATTTCAGTCAGTCAAGGGCCTAGAGCCTACGAAGTTTCGGGAAGTCTGATGTATATACATTCTATATCATTTTATAATCCATAGAAATGAGGCTGCGATTAGACAGTTTTGAATATAACATTTCATTGAACTAGTGACGCCCAGTAAAGCTTCTAGGATTAAAATGTATTAATGCGTTTGTCTGAATAAGCTCATTTACTAGAAACCGATATAAAACGGGTTACGTCTGGAAGTTTTATTCATAACTCGGCATCAATCCTCAAAAGGTAAAATGACAAGTAAAGATAAGAAACTGTCATGTAAAAGGTTATTGTGGAGGACAATGGTCCAGGGGTAGATCGTCGGCTTCTGGACACGAGGGTCGTGGGTTCAATCCCTTGAAAAGCGATTTTTCATTAATCCACATTCGGCGCAAGTACTGGTTATATTTCTAGGAATCAGAATTGAGAGTGATTAATCCAAGTTGTAAGAGCTTATTTCACAATCGATGTAAAATAGATAAGTTTAAACTAAACTAATTCAATCTTCATCTGATACACAGTACGGACACACAAATGTCACAGTTCCCGGAGTACATTCGTCATGGGCCCACTTAAGACAGATTTGGCTTTGAAACCATTCTTCACCATTTTGCGAAATTACTTGGCGACTGGCCTGAATCTAACCTGTTTGCATAAACATGAAGTCGGTTCCAGCACTATAAGGGTTAAGATATGATATATCAAGAAAACTATGATAAATCAAATGGTAAGAGTTCATGTATATATGTACATTAAATGAATATACATATCCAAGTTTTCAAAGCATATTATGACTCGTTCAATGTACAATATATATATTTATTTTTTTCAATAAAAATCTTTTGATAAAACAATCTGTCTAAATAAGTATTAGCCCTAAATGGGAACAAATCAAAATCGTCTAACGAGGAGCCGTCCGTTGTAAATGGGTCTAATGTCGTCTAAAGCAACGTGATTTATACTTATCTGACAGAGTTGAACCATTTCCAAGGTCCTATGTCTCAACCCTTTACCAAATGCGAAATTGTCGACTATCTCAAATTGAAAGAGTTCGCAGACGACGTTACAAAATGTGATGAAATTGAAAAACGATCTTCGGATAGGACAGAAAACATTGTGGAAAAGTACAAATTGCTCGTTAAGAGCAATTTCTCCTTTTCCCACAATGTTTTCCAGAGTCGTATGCAACAAACTGGTCAAATGACGTTATTGTTTGGTAATGGGTTAAAACGTTTTTGCAACAGAAACAACCCTTTTTTAATCGAGTCAACCGATGCATGAGTATAGATCTTGAAATCATTTGGGTGTCCAAGTGGTTTCAAATTCCGATGACGGCAATTGGATATTCAGGAGGAGTTTTGTCATGACTGACTTATGCGAATGCGGATGGTTCCTATATATGAGATTTAAGACCTTGTCAACACTACTGCAGTAACAGCTTAGCCTTTCCTGGAAGTCAAAGGTAACTGTAGAGGCCGATGGTTCTACCCGGCTTGAACGGTTCTTATGGAAAGTAAAGCTGAGGGTCCTTCTTAATCACTTTATGCTGGGCATCGCGAAATAACGGAAGTAAAGTTGGTTTTACCTGGCTTGACCGATCACTATGAGCAGTAAAGTCCTTTTTAATCATTATGAGCTGGGCTTCGCAAAATAACTTAAGTAGAGTCTGTTCTACCTGGATTGACCGGTCAATATGAGCAGTAAAGTCCTTCTTAATCATTGTGAGCTGGGCTTCGCGAAATACCAAAGTCTGTTCTACCTGGATTGATCGGTCAATATTAGCAGTAAAGTCCTTCTTAATCATTATGAGCTGGGCTTCGCGAAATAACGGAAATAAAGTTGGTTTTACCTGGCTTGACCGATCACTATGAGCAGTAAAGTCCTTTTTAATCATTATGAGCTAGGCATCGCGAAATAACGGAAGTAAAGTTGGTTCTACCTGGCTTGACCGATCAATATGAGCAGTAAAGTCCTTTTTAATCATTATGAGCTGTGCTTCGCGAAGTAACTTAAGTAAAGTCTGTTCTACCTGGATTGACCGGTCAATATGAGCAGTAAAGTCCTTCTTTATCATTATGAGCTGCGCATCGCAGAATAACTTAAGAAAAGTCTGTTCTATCTGGATTGACCGGTCAATATGAGCAGTAAAGTGCTTCTTAATCATTATGAGCTGGGTATCGCGAAATAACTTAAGTAAAGTCTGTTCTACCTGGATTGACCGGTCAATATGAGCAGTAAAGTCCTTCTTAATCATTATGAGCTGGGCTTCGCGAAGTAACTTAAGTAAGGTCTGTTCTATCTAGATTGACCGGTCAATATGAGCAGTAAAGTCCTTCTTTATCATTATGAGCTGCGCATCGCGAAGTAACTTAAGTAAAGTCTGTTCTATCTAGATTGACCGGTCAATATGAGCAGTAAAGTCCTTCTTAAGCATAATGGGCTGGACATCGCAGAATAACTTAAGAAAAGTCAGTTCTATCTGGATTGACCTGTCAATATGAGCAGTAAAGTGCTTCTTAATCACTATAAGCTGGGCATCGCAGAATAACGGAAGTAAAGTCGGTTCTACCTGGATTGACCAGTCAATATGAACAGTAAAGTCCTTCTTTATCATTATGAGCTGGGCTTCGCGAAGTAACTTAAGTAAAGTCTGTTCTATCTGGATTGACCGGTCAATATGAGCAGTAAAGTCCTTCTTTATCATTATGAGCTGGGCTTCGCGAAGTAACTTAAGTAAAGTCTGTTCTACCTGGATTGACCGATCAATATGAGCAGTAAAGTCCTTCTTAATCATTGTGAGCTGGCGCATCGCGAAATAACTTCAGAAAAGTCTGTTCTATCTGGATTGACCGGTCAATATGAGCAGTAAAGTCCTTCTTAATCATTATGAGCTGGGCTTCGCGAAGTAACTTAAGTAAAGTCTGTTCTATCTGGATTGACCAGTCAATATGAACAGTAAAGTCCTTCTTTATCATTATGAGCAGGGCTTCGCGAAATAACTTCAGAAAAGTCTGTTCTACCTGGATTGACCGGTCAATATGAGCAGTAAAGTCCTTCTTAATCATTATGAGCTGGGCTTCGCGAAGTAACTTAAGTAAAGTCTGTTCTACCTGGATTGACCAGTCAATATGAACAGTAAAGTCCTTCTTTATCATTATGAGCAGGGCTTCGCGAAATAACTTCAGAAAAGTCTGTTCTACCTGGATTGACCGGTCAATATAAGCAGTAAAGTCCTTCTAAATCATTATGAGCTGGGTATCGCGAAATAACTGAAGAAAAGATGGTTCTACCTGGATTGATCGGTTCTTATGGAACGAAAAGTTGGGGGTTCTTCTTAATCATTATGAGCTGGGCATCGTGAAATGACTGAAGTGAAGTTGGTTCTACCTGGATTGACCGGTCAATATGAGCAGTAAAGTCCTTCTTAATCATTATGAGCTGGGCTTCGCGAAATAACTTAAGTAAAGAGAAGTGATGGGAGAAGGTAGTTGACGTAAAGCGCACATCATACAGGATTCTACTGATACGCTTAGTTGTGGGCAAGGTTGCCTTTACCGTTGTATGCATCTATGCCCCACAGGTTGGCCTCAGTGAGAACGAGAAGAACCGGTTCTATGAGCAGTTGCAGAGCCTTGTTGCAACAATCCCTTCATCCGAGGAGATGTTTGTATGTGGAGACTGGAATGGACACATAGGTAGCCAACCAAATGGATATTCAGTTGTGCACAGCGGACATGCCATAGGCCAGCGCAACGTTGAAGGAGAAAGAGTGCTGGAATTTGCTGTTGCATTTGTTCACATATCAATCTGGAGAGATATCAACACAGATTGATTACATCCTATACCGGCGCAGTTTCAGGAAGCATGTGACAAATGTGAAGGTCATCCTTGGTAAAGAATGTGCACCACAACACAGACTGGTTGTGTGTGATATGAAGGTAGAGCCTCCAAGCAAAGGCAAGCAAAAGTTCAGCCCTCGCATAAAGCTTTTGAAGCTCAAAGACCCAGACACAAAAGCAAAGTTTGCAGAACTATTTGCCTCCAAGCCAAAAGGCACCCAAGCAACCGACGTGGATGGGTATTGAAGGCACTTAAGGAAGGACTGACTGATGCTGCCAGGGAAACATGTGGTCTCACTTCAAGACACCGATGGAGAAAGCAGACTTGGTGATGGAACGACACAGTAGACAAAGCTGTGCAGGAGAAAAGAAAATCCTTCAAGGACTGGAAGTCAGGTGTCAGCAGAGAAACATACAATGCTGCCAAACGCAAAGTTAAACAAGCTGTCTTCCTTGCAAAGAATGCGGCTGAAAATGAGGGTTTTCACAACATCAACACAAGATCAGGAACAATTTACAAGCTGGCCAAACAAGTGCGCCGCGAAAACCAGGATGTGATGGGTGAGAAACCAGTCAGGAATGATGCTGGTGAACTATCTCTTGATGAGGAATATGGAAAAGTGCCATGGAAGCAGCACTATGAACGGCTGCTTAATGTAGAATTCCCCTGGAACCCCAACAACCTCTCAGAGGAACCTCTAGTAGAAGGCCCAAGTGTGCAAATTACCACTGAGATGGTTGAATCAGCAGTCAACAAAATGAGTGCTGGCAAAGCAGCTGGCCCATCAGGTGTATTTGAGGCGATGCTCAAGCCAACAGGCAAGGCCGGAATAGCCCTCACACGAGACCTCATTGAAGCCATTATTAAAGGGCCACATACCTACAGATTGGGAAGAAAGTTATATTGTCAGCATATACAAAGGGAAAGGAGACGCGCTGAATCAGGGGAACTACAGAGGCCTTAAGCTCATAGACAAAACCATGAAAGTTCTAGAAAGAGTGCTGGATCAGCTGATCAGACAGCATATTTGCATTGATGATATGCAATTTGGCTTTATGCCAGGCAGGAGCACAACAAATGCCATCTTCATCATTCGACAGCGCCAAGAAAAACATCTTGCAGCCAACAAGCCACTATATATGGCCGTCATTGATCTTGAGAAAGCCTTCAATCGCGTCCCAAGAAAAGTCATATGGTGGGCTATGCGCAAATTAGGAGTTGAAGAATGGCTAGTCAGGACAGTACAATCAATGTACGCCAACGCCAGAAGTCGAGTGCGAGTTGGAGAGGAATACAGTGAGGAATTTAACGTCCATCAGGGCTCAGTACAAAGCCCTCTCCTGTTCATCATTGTACTGGAAGCCTTGTCACGTGAATTTCGAGTTAGCTGCCCCTGGGAAGTCCTATACGCTGATGACCTAGCCATTATTGACACTTCTCTAGATTCGTTGATCAATAGAATGGTCACTTGGAAGACATGAATGGAAGAAAAGGGTCTCAAGGTTAACATGGGAAAGACTAAAGTCATGATCTCGGGCTCTAACCTGGACTTACTGAGAAGGATAGGAAAGCACCCCTGCGCAGTTTGCCTAACTGGAACAGGTAAAAACTCCATCTTCTGCACCAACTGTTCATGCTGGGTCCACAAGAAATGCAGTGGAATCAGTGGCCCACTTAGACCTGATCCATATTACATATGCCCATGCTGTGTTGGTTTAGCCTGGAGGCCTGGCCCGTTCGTATACCGCGAACTAGGTTAATGCGGGTTAGCATGGGCCAGGACTCCAGGCTATGTTGGTTCAGCCCGACCAATATTGATGGAAGGCTACTTACTGAGGTAGAAGTTGGAGGAGAAAAACTTGAAGTTGTTGCTGACTTTTGCTACCTTGGTTATACCTGGCTTGACCGGTCAATATGAGTAGTAAAGTTAGGGGTCCTTCTTAACCAGTATCATGGCCTGGGCATCACGAAAGAACTGAAAGGTTCACAGCACTAACCAGTGTGACAATCCCCTGTAGGTAAATATAAACATATGACGTTATATAGACTTTCGTAAATTGAAAACCTTTGAAACACATTTGAAGACACTACAGACTGTAAGGGGTGCTATGGTGAACTAAGATGTCTGGGAAAGTACTGACTCTATTGCTGAAAACTCAATTATACAGACAGCTTATCACTAACTTCCTTTTATTCAAAAATGTTTTATATCTGTATATATAACTATTTAAAGATATCAAGTCATAGAAGCTCATTAGTTAAAAGCAAGGGGGAACTAACCTGTGGGGAATGGCAGTGTAAATTGTGCGGCGAAAAGTACAAGGAAGACAAGGCTGAAGTACTTGAATGCGAATACTGTGATGAACATTTTTGCCGAAAGTGCCTCTCGATGTCAGCTGGGGACTATAGAACTCTTACTAAGAGGGCTGATATCCACTGGTACTGTCCCCCCTGCGAGACGAAGGCCATGAAAAGTATTAAAATAGAGAAAGAGGTGGAACTTTGGTGTAAAGAGTACTTTGAAAAGCTCGAGGCACGTTTAAATATACTAGAGGAGAAAGTCGATGATAAACCCGATAAGTGTGAGGTTGAAAAAATGATAAAAGAAAGCGAAGACAGGCTTAAGAGTGATATTGCCAGCGGAAAGACAGACAAAGATGTAATAGAGACATTAATTAAAGAAACTGAAGACAGACTAAAGAATGACATCGTCTGCAACACACTTGCCAGTGACACATCGACTGATAAAACGGACCAGAAACTGGCTGACCTAAGAGACAGCGAATCAAGGAGAAACAATGTCATCGTTCATGGCGTGGCTGAACCATCGGCAGAAACAACAGAAGACAAGATGATCGAAGATGACAACACTGCAGAAGAAATCTGCTCTGTCCTAGAATTGGCCCCAAATAAGATTATCAGAACATGAAGACTAGGTTAGAGACCAACTACCCCGGGCAGCAAACCAAGACCCCTAAAGGTCATGTTTGTGGATGGGCACGCAAAAGAGAGATTTATGAGAAGTCTCAAAAAACCTCCAACTGTTGGGGACAAATACAATGACATAGGTGTCTCCCATGACATGACCCCTAACGAAAGAATACAAACGAAAAAGAAAGTCGAGGAGGCCAAGGTCTTAAATGAACAAGAATCAGGAAATTTCAAACATATTTTAGTCGGGCCTCCCTGGGACAGACGAATCCTAAGGGTAAAGAAAAAAACAGAGTAACAAGAAGGCAGTTTTCAAATGTTAATACAAGGAATGATTTTAACTTTTTATACACAAATGCCGACCGTTTATTAAACAAGATTGAAGAGTTGAAAATACGAGTACACGACGGAGGAGAGACAGACTTCATTGCAGTTACAGAGATATTCCCAAAAAACTATAGGTACAAGCCATCCCATGCCGAACTCGAAATTCCAGGCTATGAATACCATTACAACGAAAATGGCAAAAGGGGAGTTGCCCTATATGTAAAGAAAAGTATAAAAGCAACGAGAATTCAATTTGGAACAAACTTTGAGGAGGCGATATGGGTGAAATGTCACCTGAGCAAAACAGAAGAACTACTAGTAGGAACAATTTACAGAAGCCCTAACAGCACAGAGGAAAACAATGAAAAATTAAACGCGATAATAAGGGGTATAGCTGGGGTGGATTACACTCATATACTTCTAATGGGTGATTTCAACTTCCCAACTATAGCTTGGCCAGAGGGAATGTGTACTGGCCCAACCGATGCAAGAACCTTCGCAGAAAGTGTCAGGGACAGTTACCTAACACAGCATGTGACAAAAGCAACAATGGAGCGCTTTGAATCGAATCCATACTTCCTGGATCTAATATTTACTAACGAAGAGAACATG
The DNA here is from genome assembly GCA_947846245.1 of Cerastoderma edule. NCBI lineage: Eukaryota > Metazoa > Mollusca > Bivalvia > Cardiida > Cardiidae > Cerastoderma > Cerastoderma edule. The sequence goes on along the minus strand of OX401407.1, from coordinate 37,057,178 downwards.
GTAGCTTTGCATAAACACGAGAGCCCACTAGGTCACAGCGACCACTGTGTCCTGACCTTCAAGTTCAAATGCAGGTTAGAAACAAATGTCAGTAACAAAGAGAAATGGGATTACTTCAAGGGAAATTATGATGCAATGAAAAAAGACTTAGATATCAATTGGGTGGAAATATATAGAAACCATGACAAAGAGGGAATGTGGCAAGATTTCATTTCCTTTTTCGACAACCTGAAATCCAAATACATACCCAAAAAGAAATTCAAATCCAAAGATAAAGCCAATTAACACAATTACGTGTCCCTAGACCGAACAACCATTTCAAAAATTAAGAAAAACACAGATTATGGCAACGATATATGGAAACAAAAGATGAAGAAAAATATAAGATCTATACCAGAGCTAGAAATCAAGTAAAGAGCCTAGTCAGAAACGCAAAGAAGAACATGGAGAAAGATATAGCAAGAAATGCGAAGACTAACACAAAAAAAATCTGGCAGTATGCTTACTCAAAACGGAAAGTAGAAGTAGCAATTCCGGACCTAATCTACTCAGTTGAGGGCGGGGAAAAGACAGCAAAAGACGATTTAACAAAAGCTAACATGCTGGCAGACTTCTTCAGCAGCGTCTTTACCCAGGAGCCTAAGGGGAGTATACCAACTATCGATCCAGTCAAGGTAGAATATGAGCATGCTGAAAATTGCATAACAGAGGAAAAAATAGAGAAATTGCTACAACGCTTAGATACCAGCAAAGCTCCGGGACCTGATAACATACAACCACATGTGTTGAAAGTCTTGGCCAGCGAATTAAAAACTCCTCTTTGTATAACCTTCAATGGACAAATGGATGCAATATATATGGATTTCATGAAAGCGTTCGACAAGGTACCTCATAAAAGATTGTTAAGCAAATTAAGTAGCCTCAAGTTCAATGACCAAACTGTAAATTGGATTGGAAATTTTCTTAAGGATAGAAGTCAAGAAGTAAGGATAAATGGGGTGAAATCTAAAACCCATAAAGTTACCAGCGGAATCCCCCAAGGAAGCGTTCTTGGCCCCATACTTTTTGTAATCTATATAAATGATATGCCCGATGAAGTGAAAAACACAGTATAGCTTTTTGCAGACGACACAAAATATATGCTGAAATCAAATCCGAACAAAATCAATTAGACCTCCAGAAAGACATTGACAATCTATTCAATTGGTCTGATAAATGGCTTCTTAAATTCCACCCAAATAAATGTAAACATGTCACTGTTGCGAGGGGTGAAGTTGAAGAAAGATTGTACCACCTTTACGACGGAGACCGCAATAAAATTACTTTGGAGAAGACAAAAGGGGAAAAAGACATTGGGGTTCTAGTCGACGATAAACTTAATTTTAAAAAAACACATAGAAAGCCAGGTGGCAAAAGCCAATTCGATCATGGGGTTAATCAGAAGGACATATACGTATCTATATTTGGAAAGCTTTAGATTCCTATTCAAAGCACTCGTAAGGCCGCACCTAGAGTATGCAGTCTCAGTTTGGTGTCCCCACAACAAATCGGATATTGAAGACATAGAGAATGTACAAAGAAGGGCAACGAAACAGTTGGCGTCAATAAAAGGACGTCCTACAATGAGAGGCTAAAAAAGAGATAGGGGAGATATGATAGAAACCTATAAAATAATACATCTTATTTATGACAAGAAAGTAACCAAAAATCTCTTAACTGTTACTTCTGACAAAAGAACAAGGGGCACGATAAGAAACTTGCAAAATCAGAGACACAGATCTATGTCTCTTGTAAAATCTAATCCAAAAAAAGATATCAGAAAGTATTCATTCATCCAAAGAGTAGTGAACATATGGAATAGCCTTCCAGAATCCGTTGTAAACGCAAAAAACGCCAAGTGTTTGAGGCAAGATTAGATCGCTTGTGGCATGATCAGGAATCAATGTACGATTTTAAAATAACGCGGATATAGACTGTAAATACATAACCGGAAGTCATACAAGTCAGGCACTTCACGACATTAACGAAGATCCAGATGCGGACAAAGTGGTCATCAGTAGCCAGCGTCCATAAGAAGTTCCTAAGGTATCCTAAGGTAAGTCATTACAACAGCTAAATTAATTTGCAGTTTCAAAGAAAACGTTGATTTAGTCATATAAAATGATAGGTTATTCATGTTTTTCGGTATATTGCGGTAATATGTAAAGCATGCCGGTCATTTCGGCAATTACACGAGAGTTGCGAGCCTAACAGTCCGGTGTTTCCTTCCGGTCTTTTACGGCGCAATTTCCTGCAAGTTATGTTGGGTCTGAATTATCGATGAAATGGGTGTTTTTGAAAGTATGTGCTTTCGACCATAGTTGTGATGAAGCGGATTTTTTAACTTTAGATGCATGAACAATTATTTTCATTTGAAAGCAGTAAGTGACTGGAGAATGTCGATGAAACCGAATTCACGTGGTCAGATTTGAGAAAAAAAAAATGGCCGCCGAACCCTCAATTCGGTTTTCAAACAGGTAAATCTTCCTTATTATTTACTTGTTTTTCATCGGATAACGTCTATCAAAGGAATGGTCGGGAGCGGTTTCAGCGAATGTCAACAGTTTTCGTCTAGGTGGCTTAATGACCAATATAACTGATGGAGTGTTTTGCGATTTCATGAACCAAAACGCGTGATGGGACTTGGGTATTTTTCGACGACGTAGTAATGGATCACATGAATAGACAAAGCGGATTCAGTTTTAACACAACCGTAAAGTGGCCTGGTGACGTAAATGGGCTTAGGGTTAGGGTTAGGGTTAGGGATTATGTTTTTATAAATAATATCTTTTTTTTTCATTTATATCTTTCATTGTTTCACATAAGATTTCTTATGATGCAAAGTATTCAATTTCATTCTGAGGAAGATTTAGATCTATATAATACAATGTCGCAAACGTTGTCGCAAATATGCGTCAACTCTATCCATTTCGTCGTCATAATTTTGATCCATTACTAGCTCAACCGGTATTTTTGGGGGGATAATGCAAGACTCATGAATAATAAATATCAATATGATTTCTGTTTTGTCAACATGCCTTAAATGTTCTTTGGAATATGATGAAAAAGATGATGCACTGTTTTCTTAAGAAATCCATCTTTATTTACAGACCACAATGCAGTGTATTCAATGAGAATTGGTTGAACAAGCCAAAACAAAATCTGAACAGGCAACTTGGAGGGGGGATCCATGTGGCTTCTTAACATCTCTGCCAATTTGAAATGGCAAAAACACAATTCGAAGCAATCATTGTGGCCTGAGACCTGTCATTAGCAATTGAGAACACTGACAATGCCCATTACCTGTTTTTATCAGAGACATAGACAACAGAGATTGGCAACTCCTTCTTTACCTATAGCCGGGTTTTTCAAACTCTCGCATGATGCCTTATTTAGCGAGACTTTTTGAGATCTGTCTATCGACGCCATTTTCAACAAAAAGCGAAATAGGCAACACTCATATAAGCGCGTTTTAAGTTATAATGAAATTATTTTTTACCGAATTAACTATGTTTTTATTGTTTGAAAGTTTCTCCATCCAACAAGACCATTCAGCAAGCGATTATCAAAGAAATAAACATGACAAATTGCAACAAACTTGATAGCAATGTTCGCAATTTTGTGGTTGGGTGTGATAAACCTGATAATAGAGTTGTTTTAGATTCAAAATGTTCTAAAGGAGGGTTTTTCAAACATTTCCAATTAAAGGCCATTTTGAAGATGGGGTTTGTTTTTCAACATTTCCAAATTTTCAGTTTGATATTCTTTGGCATTTTGAAGTAATTGCGTACTAAATATGTCCTATTTACGACCCTAACGAGTTCAACCATCTTCATTTCCAACCAAAACTTAACAAAGTTGTAGCAAGTAAAACTAAAAAACTATGCTCTGGATCATATCATACTTGAGTTTTTCCTGAAGTGTTATCTTTGTTTTATGGTTGCCCGCATTTTTATAGTGATCTTTGTTTCCATAACGAAGTTATACCAGGTTTACTTAACCACACAAGCATGATCATTATTTCGGCCATTTTATTTTCAGACAAAATATTTCATACTTGTACAAAGTAAAATGTTTTAATGGAGGTTTATTCAAACATTTCTAATTTATGTTCATTTTAATGGGATAATAGGATTTTGTTGATTTCCAAATTTTCAATTTAAGGCCATTTTGAAGATGGTGTTTGTTTTTCAACATTTCCAAATTTTCAGTTTGTTATTCTTTGTCATTAAGAAGTTATTGCGTACTAAATATGTCCCATTTACCACCTTAATGAGTTCAGCTATCTTTATTTCCAACGAAAAATTAACAAAGTTGTAGCAAGTAAAACTTAAAAACTATGCACTGGATCATATCATACTTGAGATTTTCCTGAAGTGTTATTTTTTTTTTTATGGTTGCCCGCATTTTTATAGGGATCTTTGTTTCCATAACGAAGTTATACTATATGTTTACTTTACCACACAATCATCATCAGGACTTCGGCCATTTTATTTAACCAAAATCTTCCATATTTGTACAAAGGAAACTGTTTAAGCGAGGTTTATTCTAACATTTCTAATTCAAGTCCATTTTAATGGGGTAATATGCTTTTGTTGATTTTCAGTTTGATGTTCTTTGTCATTTAGGAGTTGTTGCATAATAAATATGTCTTATTTACCACCGTTACATACTAAATATGTCTTATTTACCACCTTAATGAGATCAGCCATCTTGATTTCAAACCAAAATTGTAGCAAGTAAAAATAAAAAACTATGCACTGGATCATATCATACTTGGCATTTTCCTGAAGGGTTATTTTTGTTTTATGGTTACCCACTTTTTTATGGTGATTGTCCTGTTTATAAAGAACTTATACCAGGTTTACTTTACCACACAAGCATAATCATGATATCAGCCATTTTATTTTCAACCCAAATCTTTCATTTTTTTTTATCAATTAAAACTTTAATTGTGTGACTTGGATTTTATCAAACATGTTATTACTGAAAAAGTCTGAATGAGTTTGAATTGATCTTGTATTAAAATGCTGACTTAGTTCTATAGTAACACGTATTAACAAAGTGATATTCCTATATAAGTAGAAGAAAATCCATTCAATTAATTGACAAAAGAGAATGGATAGATTTTCTTAATCAGAAACACGATGATATTTCCTTTTTCGTCATATTTCTTCTTAATTTCGATCGCTGGCAAATATGTCAAGTAAAATGTGTGATTTGAAGAACGAAAGGCGATAGGGTCAATCACGGTAATGGACAATACAGGCTATGATTGTAAATTGCCACCCCATAAAATATATAGTTTGATGTCATAAAACCTTTTGATGCTAGGGCGATTACACAAGAAGTGTATGTGTCGCTAACCCTGTGTCCACTCTCTGACACCTCATTCAATTTTAATGAGCTTAAACTCCCCCCAAAAATAGAGAGGATTTGTTCTGTTTAAAGGGTCTGTCTGGAATTAAAAGTTGTGTGCTTTGACTTAATTTCTCGTTGAGAAATGATAATAAAGATGAAGGTGCAAGACACACTATAAGCTTTAGCTTAACATTCACTAAGCACACATTTCTTTTTTCTAAAATCCTTTCGGTCAGCAGCATGTTAAGACAAGAATACTTCCGTGTTTTAAGAATAATTATGTTGTTATTGATTTGCAATCACATCAGCTTTTGCTTATGTTTCTTTCGTTAACTAAAACCACTTTTACAAAAATTCTCATCACATGCATTTTAACATCATAAAATACTTTTCATTTTCTTAAATTGAAACATTTGGCTTGAAATAATGTCATGATGAAAAATGTGTTTTGTTTTGACAAAATTAGCACTGTAAACTGTTTTATGACACAGAATAAATGAAATTAAGTACGAAAGCAATCTTTTTATAATGACGAAAACTGTCATGTCTTGGTGGAAAATTTGTGCTTTGGAAATTAACTGCAACTAAATAGAGTCACTTGAATGATTTTTTTGACAAAATATTTTTCAAACCTTTGCTTAAAAGACATTGTCGTTATAAGTGCAATTGCACGGTAATCAAGCCTGTCATTTAAAAAGGAGGCCTACTGGAATCTTTTTATATTTAACATTATATCAAATGAATGAAATGAAAATAAAACAAAATGTCAAGAAGTTGGTTCAGATAACCAATCAGATAACCAAGACATAGCTATTCTACTGTAATAAAGAAGTATCAAATACGCTTGAAATCTCCCGTGGCAACGGATAAACAGGTACGCACTTTCCTTATCTCGCAATAACCTCGTGGCACGCGAGAGTTTGGCGGTAATCCGGGAGTTGCCAATCTCTGTTATCTATGTCTCTGTTTTTATTGACGGTTTAACTAGTTAACTCCTCATAAGTGTGTAAGTAGGCTTGTTCAAAATTTTCTCGGGTCATTTTTAAGACTAACAAAGACCTAATGCCTAATGTTTATTAGGTCTTTGACTTGAAGAACAGAATGATTTAAAGTTTTTAATTATTCTTATGCCTGAAAAGAACATCAAGTCCTAGCTAGGTTTGAAAATGTGAAGAAATGCATCAATCAAATAATCATGGGTATGTAAATTGCTGATCAACTCAAGAATTGACAAACTGTTTAACCCAATACTAAAAAGAATGGCTAACCATACCAAGACCTAGGGCTCTTTGCATCATAACATGGCCCATAAAAAACATCTTCCCAATGAGAAATTTCTTTGATATCATACAGTTTTCCCAAAAATTTTAAAGTCACATCAGCTTTTTAGTTTCTCAATTCAGTAATTTCAATGTGCAATTTCCCAAAATTTACAGGCATAGGCCTCTTCCCAATTCAAAGAAAAAGAGCCCTCAGACCCTATCTATACTATGTATCTCTTTCAGGTCAAGCATGCAGTAAACCTTCAAGCTGAACACATGTACCCTAAGGCACACATTTAGACGTGCCTTCCCTATGTATGTTGACAGCTGGAATGGCTTTGGTATATCAAGAATATAAGTACCTGATTGATGTTTACTGTCATCATACAGATGATCCTAATACCATAATCAGATTCTGGTCTTGAGACAGTAAGTATGCATTTGGCTTGAATTTTTATGCCAGGTATGCCTGTTCCTCTGGTGAGATTAACTATAATATTTTTGTGAGAAAACTACCATAATAACATGAATATATACTATTTTGCAGTTAAGAGCAGAGTATGACAGGAACATTATCAGCATAGGAAACATTAATTTGAGCTAAATTGTATTGGTCATTTAAGTTTCTAAACAAGTGGGATTAGTTTCAAGCAAAAGGAGTGTAACAGGATTCAAATGTTGATAACAACAGGCTTTTCAAAACTCCATTTTTAGCTTGACTTTTCGAAGGATATGGAGAGCTATATTATTCACCTGGGCGTCGCCGTCAGCATTACACATTGGTTTAGTTTTTACATGCAAGTTTGTATCTCATTTACTACTGTATGGAATAGGTTGGTACTTCACACAAATGTTCAATGTCATTTTGAAGGTCCTTGACCAAGTTTCATATCTCTTGTTTTGAATTTTATCAAATTATGCTGCCTTTTTAGGGCTCACCCTGGCTAGCAAAAAGTCTTTGCAAATCCTGAGGAAATGTCTACAATTATTTCATGATTTAAAACACTGTACTTGTTACATGTGTTAAATGCACATACTTGCTATACCTGAAGCACTCACTATAGTCTTGCACTGATCCCTCGTGTTGCAACATTACAACAAAAATATTGTAAAGGCTCTGTTAAAGGTCATATGTACAGGTTGGGTTTATTTCATAAAATTAAAATATGAAGTAATAGAATCACATTGAAATTATTTGCAACATTTTAGCATAATGCATTACGTCATAAATCACCGTCATAGCGCACCGATTAATAAAAGTTCGTATGACTTACTTCCCTTTGCTGTGACGTCACTCGTGATCCACTGAATGCGCCATGTAAAGGGCGTAAAGAGCGATCGCTTGTTAGAATTGGTGTTTTTCTTCAAATAAACGATCCTAAAGTCATTGTTTAGAATGACAGCGCATTTTCTTTATTAAATATGATTCATTTTATAAGAATATCAATTTGAAAAAAGATAAATTAATAACTTAACCCGTGAATTTGCATGGATTTGTCATTGCGTAAACCTGTTCATATGAAAGGAACGGCTTGAAATTTGGACGATTTTCCTCGAAATAAATGATTCTTAAGCCATTGTTTGGATTGACAGTGAATTTTCTATACTGGATATTTTTCATATTATAAGAATATCCATTTGAAAAACATAAACTAGTGATTTAACGCGTGAATTTACAAGGATGTGTCAATGCGTTCATATGAAAGTCCTGAGCGGCTTAAAATTGGGACTATTTTCCTCGAAATAGCAATCCTTAAGTCAATGTTTGGATTGACAGTGCATTTTCTTTATTGAATATGTTTTATACTATAAGAATATTTAAAAAAAAAAAAGTAAGTGACGTAACGCGTAAATTTGAAAGGATTTGTAAATGTTTTCATATGTAAGAATCGCCTTGAAATTTTGACGATATTTGTGAAAACAGCTATTTTAATTAATATTTGTTGAAAAAAAAAAACACGAATACTTTTTCGTCAATTATCGTGTATTAGCATTAAGGTTTTAATTGAGTAGTAAACAAAGACATAGATATGAACAAACGAATTGTCTTAAAACCGTACATCGTATAACTATTAACTGTCAAATTCACCCTGCATTGTTTTATCAATACATAAAATGAAACGGGAGAAGATCATACATTGCGAACAAACAAACCGTATTATAACCCAACTTACTTGTGATACGAAGGTTATCCTTTAACTCAAATTTTCAACACACATCAACTTACTTGTGATTCGAAGGTTATCCTTTAACTCACATTTTCACCACACATCCAAATTTCAAAACTAAACACTGGCACATTCAAGAGTATTTGTTAAAATCATCCGGCAACTTTCCAGTAACTCCACCCCCAGTAAGAGGTATATGATTTCGAAATTGATTCCGATGTCGTATTTCTAGATCAACTGTTTTGACTTAAGAATTGTTCTTTATTCACTTTACATTCATTTTCGTTTTCTCTCATGTAAGTAGCCTTGACATATTGAGCATTTAATTTTCGGACAGGTTTAGTAATTAACAGAAAGAATAAAAAAAAATCGTCATAGTTTATTCTACTTACAACCTTAAATAGACATATTTGAATTTATTTTTTATGATTTTGGAATTTAAATATCAATTTGAAAAAAAATGATTTTGATGTTAAATCGTTTTTTTTTTTGTTGAAAACAGAGTTAATACCGTTTTGGTGAATACTGATTATCATATACTTATTGAAGTGTCAAACTATTCTAATAGAATAGACAACATGTTCAATTCTTTGAATGTCATAACGACAAAGTATCAGACGTAAGTCACATTGAGAGATAAATATGTCCTGACACCTTATCAATCCAAACATCCTGTGAGAGTTTGGTCTTGATTGGTTATATCTTAACAATGGATTTTTTAGATAAATTTAATTACCGCGCATTGAAAGTGTGAGATTTGCCGCTTGTTATTTCAAGTCTGGAAAAGCAGAACGTGTCAGACCTGTTAATCAACAACAGAGATATTTAAGAGATTAACGCCAGAGGCTACTTTTCGCCTAAACAATAAAGGACTTGAGACTTGAAACAGACTGTGCAAATGTGGCAGATTGGTGTTAATTTGCATCATGACCCTTAATCCTTATAATGTCCGATGTTTGTTGATTGACCCTTTGTATGTGAGGTAAACTGACAATAATCAATTAAATTGTAAACAAAGAGATTATGTTCAAATGTGTAAATTATATATTTAGTGATTTTATTACTAAATCATCAATATAATTTGTAATAATCATGTTCGAACACCTGCATTTCAGTGTGACATACGTCATTTAAACCAATATTACCAATGGCAAAAAAATGAGGTGTGTGATTTAAATAATTCCGAAAAGCAGACGCTTAAGTTAAGATCGAACCCATTATCATTTGCGTTGATGAGTTCAGAGACAGTTTGCGGATATCAAATATTCATTATTTTGAATTTCCCAACAAAGACAACGGCAGATAAAAGAAACTTGCTTGTTTTAATCGGTTTGTTATGATAGCAATCAACGTAATTGAGTCCGATCATTTAAAGATCAATAAAATCAATTCTCTGGAAACGCCTAACAATGTGTAAACTTGCCGTCTTCGAAGTGAAAGTAACACAGCCTACTGTTCTTGTTTGGGGAATATATCTTTTGCTTATTTGTAAAGTAAACACGGTCCAGTTTACTTATCGAAACTTTTTGCAGCTTTTATGTTCGTCGGAAAACGGGAGAAACTCGCATCCCTGCGACCAAAAGCAGAATAACACCAGAAGACCTGTCAAAATACCATATTCAATATCCAATTTAAGTTTCCCAAAACACAATTCAACACTTAAAATGTCCGAAATTTGTGCAAAAACACCGTCGTTACTGAGAACTAGATTCTTCTTACTGATAGTTCATATGACTTTGGAGCACAAATGACGTCACAACAAGGGAGATAAGTCATTCACAAAAATCGATAAAGGTGAATAAAAGTAGTCAAAAACAACATTTTTCGCTTCTGTATGAGAAAAAAATCATTACCTCCGTCATTACGAAAACATAACCTAATTCAAAAAACATAATTAAAGAAAATTTTGTTTATCGGGAAATATGACCTTTAAAACAAATAAGCTTTCTATTTATTTGGACAGGGGTTTCATTAATATTTTTAGTAGTTTTTTTTTCAAAATAAGGCTTGGGTAATAAAGTATGGCGGTCCTCATCAGTAGATTTATCATAAAATTTAGCAAATAGCCAGGCTTTCTAGTTAAAGTAGCCAGGGGAAATACGGCCCCCTGCTCTTAATGAAACCTCTGATAAAGGAATTGCCATTTCTTGATATCCCATTGTTTTCCGAATTTAGAGTTGACCAGCAGATTAGTGCCAAGCCGATCCACACATCTAAAGTAATACAGTTACACATGAAGGGTATTGATGGATGCTGAGAGGGTGTTGGTACTCCTTTGATTTCTGACTACGAAGACATTATAAACAGTATAACAAGGCATTCTAGCATTGATGAAATGTTTCAAGTAGACACAGTAAGTGTACATTTGACTCAACTTTGGCAGGTTTTAATTGTTTAATGAATAGTCGTGTTCATGAGAGAGAGGTATCATTAAGTTGATGTGAGTATTTTGTAGCGTTGGTGAAAAGAATCCCTGTAACATAGATGACAAAACATGTTGATCAACATGAAAGTTTGAAAGTTTTATTTACATAAATCCATAAGAGTTGATTATAAGCCCATTAGGTACATTGTTGACACAATTCAGTGAAAATAAATACAAGAATGAAATACACGAAATTAAATATTGCAAATATGACGGTCTACAATAAGAACAAAGTTGTAAATATTACAAGAAAATTCAACACATACAACATAGACATACAAATATCTTTAGATTTTCATACAAACACATTTACATAAAAATGCCACCTGGAAAACCTTCCTCAACAAATGGAAATTGGAAAGAAATGAGAAATAGTGAAATGGGAAATATCTGTGATAACAATTCTTTGTGTCCATTCCTCTTAAATTTGAATATATTTTCTTGACTGGTTGTTTTGCCTAGTGTGTGAAACATTAAAGGTTTGAGACCAGTTAAAGTCATAGACAAAACAAATAATGGACCAATGATCTGTCATCACAAGATTACTCAAATTGTTTTTAGGATTCACTAAACTAGTTTAGTAGTGGTACATTAACCAGGAAGCATGAATAATTGAACTGTCATAGCGAAATGACTGCGAAGATTATGAAGATGGCATGATATAGAAATAAAAAAGAAATCAATTGACTTGCAATTTCATTGAAAAAAAAGTTTGCCTGCATGTTACTGGCATGAGGTCAGGTATTTTTGCTGTTTATTGCACCTAGGTCCTAGGCAAATTCATTGTTTTAAGGTTTAAAGTGATGAGAAAATGATATATGCTTTGTGAGACATAAATGAACATCAAGCAGTCTTTCTTGAAGTGATGGTCCTTGGGTCCTCACTGGCAAATTTGATTTCAGACCTCTAAAAATCACATTCTGATGGTATGTGCATCCGGCATTTTTTTGTAGTACTTAAATATGAAAATCATTACAAAATTGCGAAAAGCCACTAAAAGTCTTCGTAAACGTCAGTAACTTGGATTACTTTTTAGTGTTTGAATAAATTTGATTGGCCTCCCTTGCAATGGGTGCTGTTATCGTTCATTTGATTGGCTTATCAGCTGTATAAGTTATTAATACAGCCAATGAATTATTTTCTTCCAAATGCAGATGAACTTTACCTTTAAATCATATAAAGACAGCTTGAGAATTCAGACAGGCACTTTTGGTTTCGGACAGGCAACAATTTCAAGACTGATAGTTTTAAGGACAGGCAGATTTTGTCATATTGTGGAAAGACTAACATACAGTTGAAAATGTAAAACTTGCCCAGGAAAAACAACAGGGTATACAGGTTTATTATTTAACAAAAAATAAAAAAAAATCTCACAGAATTAGAATACATTGTCCAAATGGAAAGAGTGAGATTTGTTGTTCAAGAATTAGTCACTTCACAAATTCATTGTGTGAAGACATGTCCTTTATACTCCTGTGATGATTCCTTTCCACCCAAATACTCTCTGACAATCTGACAATATGTGTAGACTGTGAGATTTGTCTTGTCTTGATTGTATACTATAGCTAAGACAACTATGTTAAACTGTATGCTCAAAGATTTTAATCATTAGATTTGATTAATTATTCTTGATCCTGCATTCCATAACAGGACATTCCAGTCATAAATAACGGGCCAAACATTGATTTATTGAAAAGTGTAAAGTTTTTCCTTTGAAAATTGTGGAGGAAAAAAATAAATTCACAACTGAGCATTTTTTCCAATTGCTTTAAACGTCATCGTTTGTAATATTTGTCATGTTGATTCACCCAGGATTCTATTTGAGAATTTCTCAATTTATAACGTTTTATTTTTTTCCAGGAAAAAGACAATCATAATGCACCACGTTACCACTGCATTCCTTTCCGTTTTAAAAACTTACATGTCAGAAAGGACCATTAACAGAGATGATGTAAAGTAACAAGTCAAACAAAGCGATAGAGATACACACAGTTATTTCAACATTTCATCTAATAAACAGAACATTTGTCTTCTGTGAGATTGCCAACTACATGTAAAGGTAAGAAACATGTTTGTATATCACTACCTGTAACACTGTTTTCATGATTTAACCAGGGGCTACGAAATCTTATTTTGATTAACTTGTCTGTTATCGCCAAATTGTTATCTGAACTTGTCCATGTAATGGTGATAAAGCGAATTTCAGAGAGAATTCACTTGTCTATTGAGGCTTTTTTACAAGCTGGGCAATACAAACAAATGATTTTGCCATCCCTGGTTTAACCTCTCTACATCATGTATATGTGCCTTTATACTTTGAAAGGTTGAACAAAATTAGAAACCAATTTGCCTGATACAGGAAATTGCTAATGATGAGCATTTTTTAATTTGTTCACAATAGGTTCTTCCCAATATTACCAAAGAAATGTTAATTGAAATGTTTTGAATGCCCTATCAAGGAAGATTGAATAGTTACTAAGCTCTTTTAGCAGCAATTCCAGTTTCATACCTCTTTAATACATAGATATTTCTAGGATATACAATAACTCAAGTACTACTTAACATAGGTGTAATTGGGTCCAATGGAGTTTATTCTAAACAGTATGAGTTATTCACTATATCCCCTTTTACAAAGAGATTCGAGGTACATGTATCTAGATAATGTTCTAACAATACAATTTGCTTACACCCAAAGAAATCCAGGTCATCCTCGTCACAAGCTTTTGGCACTGGCCAATGTTAATTCGTCTCAATATTCATTTTCCTAATACAAAATACAGAGGTCTTTGCAGTCCATCATTCAGAGCAAGTAGTTCTGCAAAAACAACAAAACAAAAGCTAACATTTCCCCATAGATCAGCATCATTTGCAAAGTTGACCTAATTTATTTTAAGCCATTTTTTAAACACAATGCAATATCTTGATGCACTACCCGCTCTTTTTTATTTCTACCCTTTTAAGCATTGCTAAATAAAACCCAAATCTCAGTATTTAATCACATTTATTCTTTCGTAATCCAGTCTTACCATTTGTTTTAGAATTTGTTGAGTTCATGGGACTCTGTGTCGCTGAAAAAGTTGAGTCCCACTAGATATATTCTGAGTCCCAAATCATTAGCTTTTAACTAAACGTAAATGTGATGTAACATTTCTGATGCGCAGAATTACTGAAGACATAGTGCCTCATTTGAAAGCATTCACAGGCGTAACTTTTCTTTAATTCTACAAGCTGGGAGAAGGTGTGTATTGCAGTTTTATGGAATGGTTTAAAGGGGTCTCCTTTAACTTGATATGCGATACACGCCAATGTCTGTCACTCGAAACATCTCAAACTACGGAAATCCTCTGGAAGTCTGTGCATCCTGTTGTAAAAATGATTTTCTGGTTTGGCAACAAATCAAACATTTCATACAAACAGAAGATTCAGACAGAAGATTCAGATGGATTCACCTCTAAAGTAGCCAGTTTTTAAAAGGCTTTAAAAGAGACGACATTAGGTGAGGAATCCTGGAAGACAATGTTTCTTTTTCGCTGGCGTCACCGTTTTCCAGTTTCAATATCTAACCAGAAATCCTTAAAATTCTTTAGCAACAGAAGGTTCTCTTGTTCACCTCCCCACACTGACTTTCATAATGCAGCTGGGAACCAGTGGAATAGAAGAGTCAACAATCGCAATATTTCAGCTTATGCTTGGTATTTAAGTTGTAATTCGTACAAGCTTTGTATATTTTATGGGACACAATTACACATGTTTCTATTTATAAACTGTTTTGTGTTCCCAACAATTTAATAAAAATGATTTGATAAATAAAGTGTTAGAAGATTATCCTTTTATTATTTTGTAATGGATTAATGCAATTTAGAGGTCAAATCTATAGGTCTTATGTATAAAAATATTCTGTTTGTCCCAGCCAACTTTTGATGGGTGAAAAGATACTTTAAAGGCGTAAATGGAATCTCTGATGATTCATGCCTTTAGTGTCAGCGGCACTTGGTCTTATAAATGAGGAAGACTAATTCTCCAATTTACTTTTATTTCGTTGCTTGAGTGTAATTAAATCTTTGAACCGTAAAAACTGAAAACAAACAAAAAAGTATTTTTATTATACAGCTCTATAACATATTCAATACTATCATAATCCAATATTTTCATTTTATAGTTGTAGATTGTACGAATTAGTACAAAGATTTACTCTAAGTTTATTATACAATGCAATTGGAATAGTTTGATCTCAATGAGCATATTCTCTTCCATCTGCAATGCATACACATATTTGTTGTCTGATACAAATATCCTCTAACAATCCTAAGGCAGGACTCAAGGCGCAATTCAAATAATCGAGTACAAAATCTGTATACAGAAATCTGCAGCTAACACGAATTTGTATGGTCTAGATCAACATCAGAAGCTAGTAGAATGAATAACACACAGCTTAAATATATATATATATTTGAAAAAAGAAACCATCATAAAGCAATGACAAGACGTATCATACATCACATGACTGCGTTAAATTGAATGCAATAGTACACACTCTATAAATACTGCAATCAAGTAATAGTTCAAAGCATTAGAACAACAAACTTGTAATATTGTGTTTAACGCCATTTCAACAATTTTTCAGCTATCTTAACGGCTCTATAACAACTCTATTTACTCAAGAAAGACTGTATTATGCTTATAAATGTTATAATAACAGTGCTGCAGATCTGTCACAGTTTAAATAAAGTATATATGTAAATAGTCTGACTAACAACAATGATTAACAGTAGAAATAATGATTAGAATGTTAATCTTGACAAGATAATACAAGTTCAATAGAAAAAACATGTGGCAGAAGAAGGATTACATTGTTTACTTGTACAATTGGAACTTCTTGGCTAATTCTGTTACATCAAATCGCATACAACACCGAGAGGTTTCGATTATAGCCGACACACCAGTACTAACAAACTACAACTCTTGTTGGACCACGCTTCCGAAAGAAAAACAGTGCTTTATTATTCCATTTCCATACAACTCAATTTAATTATGCAAATCCTAAGCATCATATAAACTAAAACATATACAATTATAAGACACAATATACATGTATATCAAAACAAATTATTCATGAAGAACAATTCCCTTGTTTCGATTTGGTATGAACACAGACTGCCAACTCGTGTCGATAACAAATACAGAATTACATCATTTACACATCAAAACAGCTTGTCAAAGTTTATATGCATAAAGAAAAATACACAATACCTTGATCCTTGACCAAGCTGCAGTAGTAACTTTACTTTATTTCATGCAATAATGCTTTTTAACGCCTGCACATTGTTTTTTGTGTTAATCGAATGTCGGAAGGCTTTTCTGCCAAACTTGAAATGGTACGGACGTAATATCTGATGACTTAAGTTTCGGAAAACGGAATTTTGTAGATTGATCGGCTATACTATATAAAAAGCAGGGCCATTTACATTTAGCCATTTATTTTTTTTTATATTAAGTATTCTAGAATACTGCACAGATTAGATTTGAATAAAGTAATTCAGAAAATGTCATGTAGAGCAAAATATAGAAATATGATGGCACATGAGGTTTGAGAATATTCTTTCTAAAATGGACATTCAAACATTTTTCTGGTAAAGCAATTATCTGTCACAGGGTTATCATTAAGAGCCTGCTGCCAGCCAACTTCACCGCTTCAAATGACTTGCTTCAAACGACTTATTGGTAGTCTCATATACCAAAAAATATCAAAAGCTGTCATAAGAAGTAGTCAAAACACCTTATTTTTGTTGGCTGTTTGCTTCATTGGCCTCCTTAAATAGCATTGCATTCAGTTCCTAATTTGCATAAACATTCCACAAACTCTACACAACTCACACCTCTGAGAAGACTCATCCTGAATCTTGGCCCTTGGGAGATTCATGGGAAAGGCAACTCCCATATAAAGAAAAGTCTTTATCCCAAAGCTGTCTCCAATGTAAGAAACCGACAAAATTAAAACTCTACATGGCACATTCAATCATTCAAAAACACTGTTGTCCACCTATCAGTTGTATTGTCAATTTTTATACCTGTTTTGTCAATTTTTATACCTGCATTGTCCCTTGTTAAAGGTTTTGACATGAGAACAGATGGATGCCACATGAAATCAGTCTTCCCTCCAATTCAATTCTTGAAGGAATAAATATGACAAAGACAAAACATGACATCTTTACTGAAGCAATGCAATCTTTGGAACCAGTAAGCAGGTGAATTCTGTTAGTCTAGATATATACACTGTATCTAGTTACATTAACATACTCCTATTCTATCTTCAAAAAAGTAATAAAAAATTGTAACATATCAAAATGAAAGTGATACACAACTTTATGGCAGGCCTAGAAATGTAATATATCAAAAGGCAAGGGGTTCACAACTATTTGCCAGGTTTAGAAATTAAACATATTAAAATGCAAGTGATGCACAACTACTTGACAGGCCTAGAAAAGCCAAGGGATCACAAGTTCTACTTACTAGGCCTAGAAATGTTTCATATCAAAATGAAAGCGGTTCACTACTACTGGTACTTGCTAGGCCTGAAAATGTAACACATCAAAAGGAAAATGATGCACAACTACTTACTAGGCCTAGAAATTTAACTATGCAAAGGAAAGAGGTGCAAAACTTTTTGCTAGGCCTAGAAATGTCACTACTACTGGTACTTGCTAGGCCTGAAAATGTAACATATCAAAAGGAAAGTGATGCACAACTACTTACTAGGCCTAGAAATTTAACTATGCAAAGGAAAGAGGTGCACAACTTCTTGCTAGACCTAGAAATGTCACTACTACTGGTACTTGCTAGGCCTGAAAATGTAACAAATCAAAAGGAAGGTGATGCACAACTACTTACTAGGCCTAGAAATTTAACTATGCAAAGGAAAGAGGTGCACAACTGCTTGCTAGACCTAGAAATGTTTCATATCAAAATGAAAGGGGTTCACTATTACTGGTACTTTCTAGGCCTGAAAATGTAACATATTAAAAAGGTGATGCACAACTATTTACTAGGCCTAGAAATTTAACTATGAAAAGGAAAGTGTTGTACAACTACTTACTAGGCCTAGAAATGTAACTATGAAAAGGAAAGTGGTGTACAAGAACTTATTAGACATAGAAATTTAACATATAAAAAGAAAAGTGGTGCACACTTTTTCAAAATACATCATATTAAACATACAATACCAGTGATAATTTTTCATTTTGAATCAATGAGTTTTTAAGTGCACATGTTTTGAAACAATGAGATTTTTCAGAGATCAATGAGTTTTTTGTGCGTTATGCATTTATTCAATGATTTTCAACTTGAACACTTTTCTAGAACAAACATAGAAACAACAACAACAATTGAACAATTCAACATTGATAATAGTTTGTAGACATATATTATAGTCAAATATTTCACAAAAGCAGTGGGTCAAAATACAACAGTGTAAAATGTTTATTCTTTGTCCATGCTTATCATTATGTATTATTAAGTTTACTCTGATCACAAGATGATAAAGGCATCATGAAGTTTGCTGCTGATTATGTTTCGCTATCATTAACAAACAGAGTATCACTCAAATTTGGACTTGTAAAGCCTTGCTTGTAGTCAATGTTTGAGGCCATCTTAACCTGTATTAACTTGTGCTGGTTTTCAACGAGCAGCCTGTTTCTGCTTTTTGTTAGAATGGCATTTTGTGCAGAGAAACCTCTCACACCCTGCTGTATGTACAGCCGAAGTGAGTGCCAATTGCTAGTTTTATAATATTTGGACAATCTGATGAGTGGTATTTTACTCTAGCCACGAGTAAATAGTACACCATTTATGCAAAAACTTAGGTGCAGTCGAGATTTTTTTGCTCATGGGATCACTCACAGCTTCTCTTAAGGAATGACTGGAGGACCCACTGAATTCCAAAATCGATCGTTGATCTCCAGAGGAACACAATTTTTTTTTTCGGAGGCATCATCTGCGTTTGTATTGAAGAAGGTTGACAAAGGAAACCCGAACCATGCAGAATGATCTTCGGCTTTGTATTGGTTTGCTTATTCAGAACTGGGAACCTACGCAAAAAGCAAAACAAATGACGTCAGCGGATACGGTGCGTCGTAATACTTACACACTCGTCAGAAATTATTAATAACAAAGCACGCAAATTCACGAAAATGCGATCTCCGAGAACTCTTCGATTTGGACAGAGATGTAAAGTTTTTTTTATCGCACATCTTTATGGATCGTGCGTTTTATGCGAGAATTATGCGATAACGCACATTAAAAATTATGACTGCAATACCTCTTCTGAAATCTTTTGATATTCCATCTGACTCTGTGACTGGATGGTCCATTTGATAAAGTCTTCTGCGTCTTGTATGACAGCCTTTCCCTGCTTGATAGCATTGTCTGCATTTCTCTTAGTTGTCCCTACAATCCTGTCACAAGGACCGTTCCCGTGTCCTGCTTCAAAGTAATGCTGCAAAGCACTTACACAATTATTTTCTTTGAAAATTCTGACAAGTTCAAACATGGTTTAATTTCTGTATTGTGATGTTGAAGAGTCTGTCCAAAAATGTATGGAAGTCAGTCCAACAACACTCTCCTTTGATTTTCTTTTGATTGCGTGCACCATTGCTGCATTGTGATGTAAAACTTCAGATACATAGACAACACTTTTGTGTTTTAATTCAATGTGGTTATTTTTGAAATAGGTAACAGTAGGGTTGAGAGCTACAACAGATGCATTCCAGTAAGCGGACTGAACTTCCTCTAGATTTTGGCATGCATAATTCTCACTAAAATCCATCTGAACTAAAACATGTCCAGTAGGTAATCTTTCTTCTATACCCTTGAGTGCTTTGTACTGCTCAGACACTTTTTGATATGTTCTGTAAACTCTTGATATGCATCGGTCATCATCTTGGGATTGGCGCCCACTTTCTTGTGATTTGGAATTAAATGGTAGTTTCACCTTCAATAATGTACCTTCTTCATTTGTGGTACTGCTTACACAGTCTTCGCTTGTACTTGGTGCTTCAATATTGCTACTTTGTTTGTCTTTTCTTTTCTCTCTCTACTTAGTTGCATGTTTGTTATTCTTCTCTCTCAGTTATGTTTGCTTGCCAATGGATATTTCTGATATTGGCTTGAAATAAGTTCTCAACCCTCACATTTTCCCTTTTCAACCATTCATCATCCAGTAAGGCTTTCATTCTAGCTCTATACTCTTTCATTCTTTCGTATTTTGTCTTCGCCATTCTGTAACAAAATTAAAGTGAAACATTTTGAAAACATAGTCTTATTACTCAAACTGAAAAATCAACTTGGCCTATTATGACATTAGTTGTCAAACTTTATGCAGTTCTTATTACTGTCATAAGATTAGCTGCAGTTTCCATTGTGGTTGAATGCAGCAGCCTTTAAACCCAACCCAAAACTCCCACATGGCGTTATATTTAAGCTTTGTTCTAAAGCTACATTTCATTTCTTACTTTACCATCAAACATATATATTACTTGATTGCATTGATTTTCAAAGAATTCATCCAAAATATTTCAATGTCAACATTCTTCATGAGCTTTTTGAAACTTTCTGGATTGAATTAATTCTTTCCTTTCTCAAAAAAACAAATTGTGATTCCTTACTCATTTTAAATATGCATTTATCAGTATCATTAACTCATTACAAACTATTTATTTAATATCACACATTCATTACAAATTATTTATCCACTATCATTTTTTTTTTACACATTTTCTATCGACTATCATTCATTCATTACAAATTCTTATTTATTTTTCTTTAACCAAATACATTTTAACCTGTAAATAATTTTAATCATTATACATTTATCCACATCATCATAATGTGCGCTAAATGACCTTAGCTGTCAATGTGCCTTAAAACTTCATTCATTCACTAGTTCATTTCTTACTTATATAACCAAAATGATCATTCCAGATACTCTTTCAGCAAGCTATTTTTCTTAATTGGATAGTACCTAATAACTTCAGTGAAATGCGTCTAGCCTAGTATTCATGGTTACTTGTGATCATATCAGTTGAAAACTAGAGAAGTCGTAAATGACGCATTTAAGATCATGTTAACGGTTTTCTGTATAATTCAGTTTATGATCGACTTGTGCTTGTCACACTAAAAACGATGCTCATTTTCTTTAAATGGGTAGTAACAGCTTCATTCATAACATGGCATATTTACTCGATCATGATAGCTAACAGTATGCCTAAGTGGCTGTTTGGTGTAGCAGTCGTAAATGATTGGCAGTTTGAGGACAGGCATTAGTCATGACATGTTAGATTTAATTTTACCTTGTTCAAAAGAAATTCAGATTGGCATATTCTTGGAATACCTGTCTTTGCAGTAACACATTATTTTGTGGCCAGAAAATGTTTGATCCTTGTGTATACATACATGCCTAAATCAAAGCATATTTTACCAGGGACAGGCATTTTTCCATGTAATTCAAGTTTCAAATGTCACCATACAAGACAGCTTATGCTATTTCAGTACCAATTTTGGATTTTGATTTTACCTAAATATCCGTTGGAAAAAACAGTAAGATTATCTACATATATGTGAATGTATATCTCCTTTACATTGCATGAACGCATGATGACAACATTTGTCACCCCTTTGCGAGAATGAGTGCTTACCTTTAAACTAGGGTGGGGGCCCTTCAAATTCAAATCTGAGAACCCATCATTTCCAAGAATTAGTGAGAACCTTCCCTCCTACTTCCTAACCCCTTTTACCAATCAACTAAAGACAAACCAGCCATCATTTAGATGTTCTATTCTAAGGACATTTTCAAATTTGTCTTTTCTATACCTCAGTAGATTTTAGCACAAAAGTAACACTTGCTCATTGATGCTACTTCCATTATGCATGAGTCAGATATTCAAATTGAGATGGTCTTATTGTTACATGGAGTCCAAGGCTAAAGCCCCACTAGTAAAGACGGTTTTATGACAACACACAACAGGGTCTAGTATTATACTGGTGATAATCAGGAAAGCCGTATGATTATTCAAATGTAATATGGCTTTTTGAAATGGTGATTCAGTTATCAGAGCCCTTAAGAGAATTAATATCAATGAAGAATATACCCATCATTGGATGTGTTGTATTGTTTCTAAAACATGCTATTTTGATGGTTAATCTTTATTTCTGGAACGTTTTTAGTCTAAGATGGGAAGCTTATGGCCTAAAGCAAATAAGGATGATTTTTAGTGAAGCCAAGGTTGCACTTGATATGAAAAAATAGTCTTTGTACATATAAAAAGTAACAGTTAACCTATATGATCGTGTTGTGAGAAACCATTTATGTTCCAAAGTTCTGAAGATATGAACATGATGTTGCAGAATTTCTCAAAAAACAGCTGTTTTTGTGTGACTTTTTTTTTTTTTAAATATTTTCTTAAAATATATTTTTCATGGACTGTTTAAAATGTTTTCAATGTTGTTTTTTCTTTCAAAATATTTAACCATAAACCTAAAAAGTTGAATCATTGAAATTATTTTAGGTTTAGTATTATTTTTTTTTAAACACTTTCTGAAAAGTACCCAAATGAAGCAGAAGCACTTTAATTTATGCCAATTTCTCATATATTCAAGTGCCAAAACAAAATAAGCATGCATTAGGCAAAGAAATAGAGTTTTTCTGATGTCAAATGAAATTTACAGTAAGACTATTGTTTCAGTTTTTAACTTTATATCCATGTCTTCACAAAGCATGTAGTCTTTTAAAGACGTTCTCGGTAGTTTTTTCTGTGCACTTTATCTGCCCATTTAAAGGAGATAATAAATCTGTTACTGAAGAGATACTTGTATAGAAGTGGATAAACATTTTTATTCAGATGAAGTACTGTATGCAACACTTTTTAAAGAAAAATCATATCCCTTAAACTGTAAAAGGTTATTAACACTATTCTATATTTCTCATGCATATTAAGTCACCAGCTTCTATTATTCATGTTTAAATCTATTCTAGTTGATTTTATAAATGTTTTTTCAAATACGGTTGCCATGGACCATTTTAAAAAAGGACCTGACTGGTCAACATGAATTTTTTTTTTTTCATTTTGTTTTCCAAGATTAGATTTAACATCACATACTGTAAAATAAGAAAATTCTATGGAAGGATTTTTTAACATCTTCACTTTTTTGTGATATATGTATACATTTATATTATTTTTTGTCAAATACATAAAACTGCTTTTGATTACAAAAATTGAAGAGATTGTTATAATTAATATAATGTTGAATTATAAAGTAGTGAATGTGTAGTTCATGTTTGTTTTGTTTATAAACCTTCCATGAATTATTTTATTACCTTTCAAGCTAGTATGTTTATTTTGGGCAGTTTTGCCCCAAAACGGTTACCATGGAAACTGTTATTTGTTAACTTGTCAATCTGCATTTTTTTTCCTTTTTGAATTAACAATACAATTTTAGATAACATATCAAAAATTAAGAAAATTCTATCAAAGAATTATTTTCTTCTTAAACTGTAGAAAATGTCCTTCATCTTGTTTTTTGTCCCAACCCTTATGACTTGACAGTTTGCTTACTCCTAAATGCAAGTAGCATGTTATGGTGAGTTTTATATGCTTATACTATTTGTAAATATTTCCCTTTAAGTTTACCATGTCATTTTCAATTTTTATGTTAATTTGTTGATATCACTAAGTGAAGTGTTACTTTTTTAAACTGTTTTTAAGATTTCCAAAACCAAACATTGTTTGTAAACTTTGATGTTTTTCTTTGAAATGAAAGTTAAAAAAAAATTGAGTACAATCATTTTTTGATAAAATGTCACACTTTATTTGCTCTAGGCGTTATAACATAATGCTTGTTTGGAATTTTTAACAAAAAAAGTTCACATGTATTGATGCTAAATTTATTCGTCATTTTCTTGTTCTAAATTAGGAACTATTAAGATCTGTTTACATTTTGTTTACTAATATAACTTTTATTTGGCTAAGAACTAAATAAAACTTGATATCTTTATTGTTTTGCTTTTATGTATAATATGTATGTAAATTAATCTCCTAAAATGGAGATCTTGCAAGGATAAAATGTCCTCACAGTGATTGCCTATATGGAATTGATAACTGCCAACACAAATGTCACATGGCTATCTGATTAGAAATGAGAGAAGATTGTTTCGACACCCAAAATATGTTTCGACACCCAAAATATCTTCCATTTGTGCTCTTTTGTAAAGAGAAGAGATTTTTTCAATTCAACTGTTCGGAAAGCAAAACAAGAAGACATTACTATATGCTGAATAAAATGAAAAATAAACTCATCTTTAAAATTACACCTAAATCTTGAAGAAAATCTTGTGGTGGCATTGATTGATGCAGCTTAGCAAGATGAGATTACTGTGAGGGGTTTGGCAGAACTAGGTAGTTAATTGTTGAAATGTATATATAATCATAGAAATGGATTATAGTCAGGTGAAACAAGAAACCATTGTATGGGCCAAAAAAATGTTATCTTGTAACAAGGCTGTTTTGTCAGTGGCTATCTGTAAACCCCAGAATCAATGATACCACACTTTTATGCATATGGAGCTAACAGCACCTAATGCATCATTCATCAATTTATCACAATGATTTCTACTCAATAATATGATACTAAGGAAAAAGAACTTTCATGCTGTTTTTGTTTGCTATTGTTTTTAATTTGGAGCTTTCATAAATGCCATTTGGGTATTGATCATCCCATTCTGACGAATGACAATTCACACCATTAGATGCTTTCTCTTATGGGAAGTCTTGAAAGGTAAATGCATAATTTTTATTAATTTTCAAATTTGTCACACTGAGGAATTTTGTTATGCCAACTTATTATCCTTATTTATGAGGGATGGATATCCACTTTTTATTTAAAAAATACTTAAAACATAAGTTTATATTTGTTAAAGATGAATATAGAGTCTGATTATAGGTCCAGATAAAGCTGTGGATTGATTATTTAAAGTTCTCGGACGTCATACAATAGAAATATATATGTAAAATGTGAATTTGGCATATGGTATTAAGCTATGCTGCGAACAAATATTCATAAAAATAAAGTCACCGAATTGCTCAAAAATGTAGATAATGAGGGAAACCCCCACAGTATCACTAACTGGATGATACATCCACTGTATGGTAATTAGTTACCCGTATATCCTGTTGTTCTTTCTGTATAAGTTCTACATGGCTAACCGTATGTTATTCCGGCTAGTATGAGAAGACTTCAGTGCAAATAGTGGATGTTTGCTTTCAGAGTGTTTTCTGGGTATCGAGAGCAATGTGTTTATAGCTTGACATATATGCAAGCTTTATCTAGGTCATGTAGCCTTTTCTCCGAATTAGTATGAAATAATATATACGCCCAAAGTTAGCAAGTATTTAATTGTTTTCTCAGCTGAAATGTTAAATAAATGTGTATTCCTTTACTTGCATGAGTTCCCAAAAAAAATATTTTGACGTCCGGGGACTTTAATATGCAGTATTCTAAGTATTTAAGTGGAAAAAACATGAAAGTACTCGCTAAAATGGTCAAGATGCGATATTTTCAATAAGTAACCACATAACATTGATAAAGAAGGAAAATACAATTTTTACCTGGATCTTACTGATTGGAGAGTGCGCACCATCAAAGATATGAATATAAAGAAGAAATAAAAAACAGAAATGTTTCAAATTAAATGATACATTCACATTCAAATGACAACATATTTCGCCAGCATGTAATATCAAGTTTGGCTTGTTGAAATTTATGTGTCTGTAATTTGGAAGAAAGACCCCACTTAACCCTTTACCAAACGCCAAATTTTTTATAGTCCCAAATCAAAAGTTTGCAGACGATATTACAAAATGGGATGAAATTGAAAAATAATCTTCTGAAAGGTCATAAAACATTGTGGCAAAAGGAAAGAAATGTTTTCAGAAGTCTTCTGCAACAAACTCGTCAAATGTCGTTATTGATTGGTAATGGGTTAAACTATATTTGTGAATTTTGAATTAGATTGTATGGATTTTTGTCAATAATGATTCTTAACCAAACGATCCAAGGATGTTCTACTACAGATGATGTTTTGTGGTATTATGGGAAAAGGACCACCTATTGCTCAAATGAGCCATTTTCCTTTCGTCAGCAATAGGTTTTTACCTGCCTTCCCTTTCCATCATGGAAACAATCGGTAAAGAGATAACTTGTGGCCATTCTCAAAGAGACAAAAAGGTAAACCCCCATGATGTTAGCCTAACAGGGATTGATAAAGGGGACTTAGTCTGAAATTCGGATGTACCTGGTACACTAATTAGGCTCTGATTAAGAAAGGGCTTTTCTTGAATAGGACCCCCCTTTCAAAAATAAATCATTTTTCCAAAGTTTTAATACTCCAGAGTGGCTTAGAAAAATTGCCTACCATACTAGGTTCTTCAGAGTTGACCTTGACCACCATCTAATATAGTAAATGACCCCCAATACCTTGATATGAACCTTAAAGATCATTATGTTCTATTTACAATTCCATATATAAGGGGTCAACAGTCCCCCAAATTAGCATAAATCAAGGGGTCAATGAAACCCAATTCTTTAAACTATGATGTTCTCAGTCTTCTTGTGTATGTGTACATGTATAAATTATGATTTTTACCTTTTGACTTAAAGCCTCTCGTAGGCATGAGGACATTTGCTTAATCAGTTATCCTCTTTTCTTCAATAAACACATCTTGTTGCACTGTTACAGGTAAGTATGTAGGTATCAAGGCAGACACCCGTCTCTTAAAGTTTTCATGTGTTCGATCCCTTGAAAAAGGGTTCTGCCTTGCACTCAAAAACGATAAATACTGGCAACCTGCTCTTAAAGCCTTCATGTGTTCGATCCCTTGAAGAAAAGGGTTGCCATTCTCTTTCATTTTACAATTCGGAATTAATGCTCAATGAAGCATTAGTGGAAAAAAATAGTACCCAATGACGGACTAAGTGGTTGGAGAAACCACCACAGTCTATACAGGGACTATATAACATTTCAGTGCCAAGATGGTGTTGTCTGCAAATCATGTCAATTTAATCAGAAAATGTTTTTATTTTATATATCTTTTTGTATCCCTTTAAACTATGTTGTTCTTCTTGTGTTTGTATGTGTACATGTATGAAATATGATTTCCACCTTTTAACTTAAAGCCTCTCGTAGGCATGAGGACATTTACTTAATCAATTATCCTCTTTTCTTCAATAAACACATCTTGTTGCACTGTTAAAGGTAAGTATAGTAGGTATCAAGGCAGACACCCGTCTCTTAAAGTTTTCATGTGTTCGATCCCTTGAAAAAGGGTTCTGCCTTGCATTCAAAAACGATAAATACTGGCAACCTGCTCTTAAAGCCTTCATGTGTTCGATCCCTTGAAGAAAAGGGTTGCCATTCTCTTTCATTTTACAATTCGGAATTAATGCTCAATGAAGCGTTAATGGAAAAAAATAGTACCCAATGACGGACTAAGTGGTTGGAGAAACCTCCACAGTCTATACAGGGACTATATAACATAACAGTGCCAAGATGGTGTTGTCTGCAAATTATGTCAATTTAATCAGAAAATATGTATATCTTAATCCATAGATATACATATGCTACATGTATATGTACATACACATCTGACGAATTTTGGCACCTTTTTTTTTTTTTACATGTATATCTCACACAAGATTGACTGCTATCAAACATCAAACATAATTTGTATTTGCTCCAGAAACCATTAACTTACAGCACTAAGTATTAACTTGTTCTTTGAAATACATGACTTATACTTATTTGGGTGAATCTTGACCCTTTATATATGGAATTGTGGGAAGAATATGAATATCTTTAGGGGTTATATCCAGGAATTGGGGGTTATTTACTATGCAAGTTGGTGGTCAAGGAAAAACACTGAAGAACCTAGTATGGTAGGCAACTTTTCTAGGCCACTTTGGAGATATTCAAATTTTGGAAAAATGATTTATCTTTGAAAAGGAAGCCCTATTCTTAAAAGCCTTTTCTCAATCAGAGCCAAATTCGGGTACAGGGTACATCCGAATTTCAGACTAAGTCCCCTTTATCAATCCCTGTTAGGCTAACATCATGGCTGTTTTCTTTTTTTCTTTTTGTGAATGGTCACCAATTATCTCTTAACCGATTGTTGCCATGATGGAAAGAGAAGGCAAGTTAAAAGCTATTGCTGATTAAAGGAAAGTTACTTATTTGAGCAGTTATTGGTCCTTTTCCCATAATACCCCAAAACATCATCTGTAGTAGAAATTTGATGCAGTTGTCTTATGAACCACATTTGAATGAAGGTAGGGTTAATCTTTTTATATGACCTTTTATATCAGAAGGTTCTATGTTTAATTGACCTCTTTTGTTTTTACAAACAATTAAGTATATAACAATGACTAGAGTAGATGGTTAAATAAGAAAAAGATATTGTATGGTATTTTGAGTGTTCTGTATGAAAAGATGATGCTGATGCTGCATGACTTTACAACTTTTTTCTTTAAATGGATATGTATTATGGTTGAAATGTACCTTAAACTGCAAGTACATTGTACAGAGTTTGACAGTGATGGTTGAACGTGTCTTATGGACTTCAATGGACTTGGAACATATAGTATTGAGTGGTTTGTGGACTACTGTGATTTGTGGACTACTTGTCGACTTGAAAGATATCGTATTAAGCTGGATTTAAAGGTAGACTACTGTGATTTGTGGACTACTGTGATTTGTGGACTACTTGTCGACTTGAAAGATATCATATTAAGCTGGGTTTAAAGGTAGACCTCTGTGATTTGTGGACTACTGTGATTTGTGGACTACTTGTTGACTGGAAAGACATCATATTAAGCTGGATTTAAAGGTAGACCTCTGTGATTTGTGGACTACTGTGATTTGTGGACTATGTTTTGACTGGAAAGACATCATAGTAAGCTGGATTTAAAGGTAGACCTCTGTGATTTGTGGACTACTGTGATTTGTGGACTACTGTGATTTGTGGACTATGTGTTGACTGGAAAGACATCGTATTTAGCTGGATTTAAAGGTAGACCTCTGTGATTTGTGGACTACTGAGATTTGTGGACTACTTGTCGACTTGACAGATATCATATTTAGCTGGGTTTAAAGGTAGACCTCTGTGATTTGTGGACTACTGTGATTTGTGGACTACTTGTCGACTTGAAAGATATCATTTTAAGGTGCGTTTTATGCTGGACTGCCATCTTATGTGGACTATGTGTGGACTTGAAACATATCAGGTGAAGTTGTGTTTTTGCTCATCAACAGTCTTCTTTGGACATGAAAGACTTTAGTTTGTAGTGGTTTAGAGACAAGAATGTTTAGAGACAAGAATGTTTAGAATATGATAAAACAGGGAAATAGTATTGATTCAAATGAATTATCTAGTATGTGTGATTAGATGTTTTTAATAGGACATAAAGGGATTGTAACAATATGATTAGCAGCCAAGTTCCATATATTGCAAGTATTTGAGTATTTTTAAGAAGTATTATCTCAATATAAAGAAAATACTAAGCTGTCTTTGTCCAATCAAAGTTGTTCCATGAAGAAGATAAAAATAAGTACATATAAAGACATATAGAATATAGTTTCGCAGTAACATTATTGAAAACGGTTCAGTGCAATCCTTTTGACAGCAAGTCATTTTTGTGAAGGGCTTGCTAAAATCCTGCACTCAGCCATTAAACCATTACTAAAAAATAATGACATTTGACCATTTTGTTGCAGGCCAATCTGGAAAACAATATGGGGAAAAGGAGAGCAATTTTGCTCTTATTGAGCAATTTCTCCTTTTCCCACAATGTCTTCTGCCCAATCAGAAGATTATTTTTCAATTTCATCACATTTTGAAATGTCGTCTGCAAACTCTTCAATTTAGGGCAGTCGAAAATTTGGAGTTTGGTAAAGGGTTAATACCTGATATGATAACTACTACTTTTATGTGGGATTCTGCTGCAAGAATACAGGCCAAGTGAGCATGGCTCTTGAAGTAAATGGTGTCTAACTTATATGTATTGGATATTCTACCTCTACCATATTGAAAGCATTAGCGGATGGCACACATGAAGGCATGGGGTATTACAATTCATTCTAAAAGTGAGTAGAAATCATTTAGACCAAATGGAGGAATCACTTGGTATGAGAATATCTTTCTAATTTTGCTGAAGATATTTTGGAAACTTTAAGGTGTTTATACAATGACATTTTAAGTCACTGTCAGCATATAAAACTAGTACAAAAGCTTAACTACTGAGTAGAAATTGTTTTCGCAGTTTTTATGATACATGTACAATCAGTTACATGAATTAAGGGAGGATGCTTTATGTAATAAATAGTTTAAAAAGAAATGCATCTTACTTTTGTTTTGACATTGTTAAGTGTTGGTGTTTGACCAAAAATTTATGTATAAATACATGTTCTATTTAGTTTTCATTGTGTATTATATTTTAAACAGCTGTATCAGACACACCAAGAAACTATCCATGACAAAAGTAATTGATGAAAGCTAGGTGTATATCTATTATCCATCATAAATTGTCATCAGCCTTAATTCACCACCACCGATGCATAATGGATGACAATTTTATAGCTTTAAAAATGTTTTGTTTTTTTCATTATGTAGAAGTCAAATGTGGCTATAGGTGAAGGATATTTCACCTTCAAAAAAGGTTTTGATGCTTAGGTTGCTTAAATTGTCTGCTACATATGCACTAAAATTAGTTATGATTAGGATTATGGATGGATCAATGTCTGGATGTTAATGATTATTTTTTATAGTGTTGCAAAAGATATGCATTATGTTCATCCACTTGATTAGAAAATCATCATAACTCCAATAAAAGAGGTAAAATTACACCATTGTTAAAAAGACGTGCTAAAAGAAAACAAAGCACCACAAAAGATGTGTAAATAACCCAACTAAAACATGTGTTGAAATTGGAGTGCCAACTAAAGAGACATAATTGCACAAATCGAAAAGTATTTGTATGATAACTGAACAATCTATGAACATGTATATGATTCTAATGTTACAAAAAATGCCTGTGTTGTCCAGTTAACCCGTTCCCAAACAGCAAATTTTCGACTGTCCCAAATTGAAAGAGTTTGCAGGCGACATTTCAAAATGTGATGAAATTGGAGAGTAATCTTCTGATAGGGCAGAAAACATTGTGGGAAAAAGAGAAATTGCTCGTTACAAGCAATTTCTCCTTTTCTCACAATGTTTTCTAAAGTCGTCTGCAACAAAGTGGTCAAATGTCGTTATTGTTTGGGAAAGGGTTAAAAGATGCACTAGATAATATTTTGTTTTGTTTATCAATACTGGACAAACTAAATGTTGTTGTTTAGTAGAATGTTAGAGGAGATTCCTTTTGTATCAAACTTCTCCACTTTTTGATATTATGTTTTCTTTTAATGTTATTGTTATTATTTTGATATCATTGAACATGTTGTTCACATTATTCTATTCCTTACCATGTGTTTTGATCAACCTATTCCCTTTGCCATAAACACAACTTCTCATTTAAACATACCCATTGCAAATGACTACAGAAATTATCAAGACTAATAAAGATAAAGTTGCTTGTTACAAAGAGTCACAACGGTTTCTAAGCAATATAGAAAGACGTTTCTTATCCATAAGTTGTGGTCTTCTCCTAAAATTGTTCAACTATTTGCAGAATTTTCAAGGGAATTTTTTTGATTATTTATTTAGGAAAAGATAGTTTAATAGTTAGTCAACTTTCATCTTAAGAAAAAAAAAGGTAATATATAACAGTTCCAGAAAAGATGTGTTTTAATGTATCATGCATGTTATTGTGGGTGCAAATAAGACTGGTCTGAATGTGACCACTCAAATAAATACCCTAAATACTGGGTTTAAAGGGGGAATAAAAGAAGTGAGCAATCAAAAAAGCTTATCTAGCACTTCTGATTTCATATAGCATTCAAAAATTAACTATAGAATCTAGTTATTAAATGTTCTCTATCTTTTTCCTAGAAATGCTTAACAATGTTTAACAAAACATTGTAAACTTCCCATTATCTTCGGATATCAAGAAAATTATATACCAGTATGTTGAAGTTTATAAGTTAAGTAATGGTATAATAAGTCCTAAAAAGCATACTAGCGCTCAGAAAAACTGCAAAACTTGGTAAAATGAGTTATAAATTATGATAGAATATATTGAAACAGCGAAAAACCACAGGATCATAACAATATAATGCCTGCGTTATTTATAATGTATTTTTGCAAAGTGCGGCTGTGCCATTTTAACAAATCTGGTGACCACCTATTATTTACATTCGAGCAAGATCTAAAATAGCAAGGAGCGCATGGATTAATGAGTGGCAATCACCTGGTTAGAATAATGACTTGTCATTTATCCAATATTCAAGGCACAGGAAAGGAAATGAGTAAAAAAAATTACTGAAAAAATATATGGAGTTCTTTTATAATGTTCATAAAAGTCATGAAAATTAATAAATGAATGCAGTGGGACCTTATTTAATAAACTTCTCTAACATAAGTTATTTAGTGCTTGAAATATAGTTGTCTCCAATTCAATCATGTTTATCAACAAGTTTATTTTCTTTTTTAATATTTCCAATAACAAGTTCTGATTGGTCGGTTAAAAAAATGTGTGTATCACATGACCAGGTCAGAGGTGAATAATCAGGCAATTTGAATTATCAAACTGGCTGATTTGGGTTATTTCACGTTGGCTTTCATATTTAAGTTGTGCTGATAGGTTATTTGGTGAAAATTATTTGAACCTGACCAACAGTTTACCAAATAACATAGTTTGATGTAGAAATAATCTCCTTTCATGGGCCTTTAACAGTGTGAACATTCAAAATGAAGAATTTCTTGGGTTTTATTGGTTCATAACGTTTCTCGTCTGACCTTGTTTTATCACTAATTGTAAACAAACCATATAGTATTCACTTTTTTAAACAGCATCATGTGAACATGTTACAGTCTCAATTCTTCTGAAAAGGGAATTTTAAGTACTTTTGAGTACATTTTCAATAATTCTACAACTTTCACAATTTTAGTGTAAATGAGCACAAGTATCGCTTTACAGTTTGTATGTTAAGTATCAAACTAGTGAGTTGAGTTTAATGAAGTGAAACCATATATAACAAGAAGCTAAGCACAAATGATACCAATCAACGAAATGCTTACTGAAACATGCAAAACTTGGTTCTATTAAACTCCTTTCTATAAAGAGGCCAAATGAATTGTTTTGTGGTAGTACCTTTAGAGAGAAAGTGTTCAACACTCAATAGATACTAGCTAATCCTTTTTGTATTCTGTAAATTGAAGCTACATGACTGTAAAACAGCTCAAATTAATTACTGGTAAACTCCTCTAAATGCTATGCCAGACATTGATATCTTTTCAAATGATATTAGAAAAAGCTTCTCAACTTTGAACCCCACAATGTTTGTGACCATTAGACCAAATCAGAGCTCTCATATTGAAAAAGATGGCCTGCTCACTTTGCCTTATCTTAGAAGTATTTTTCAATGGTATGACACCGATGATGGCCAATTGTTTCCATAACGATTCTTCAGCCATTCTATCCTCAATAAAGATTGACTTTGTTGAAATAAAAGCTGAAAATCCTAACCATACTTTGATGAAACAAATAAAGATCTCTCTAAGACACAATATCATCTGATTGGTTAAGACAATGACATGATTGGTGAAGAAACTGTCAGCAAAGGACTGGTTGTTCTGCCTTAATATATAGACCCACATGTATTGAACAAGTAGAATTTTAATGCTGATGCATCAAGTCACCTGTAGAACATAAAGTCGCCCGTAGAACATAAAGTCGCCCTCAGAACTTGATTTTCCTTTCTATATCATTAAGTTCAAGGCATTAAAGAAAACAACAGGTGTATAGTAAGAAATGTTTATTTTATTATAAAAACTGCATAGTGCATAAGACTTTTAAAATAGGTTGCCATCTACAGAAAGATAATAATACAAAACATATTTCAAATAGGACTGCATATGTTAGTTTCATGACAATCCGATAGGCTGATCAGCAACAAATTGGAAATGAAATCCATGCAAAAGAATGATTACTCATTCCAAGCATTGTCTCCTAACTCTACAATAGTTCTTTTTAATCTACTGCAAAGTCACATCTGATAGTTTAAGGTGTATGTTCTATGGCTGCAATCTGATCTTTTAAATTTGAATTATTGATGCTTACAAAAAGTCCAAGACCTTCAAAGAATGAGTATTTCACAAATGGTAATTCCTCAAAGAGCAACTTATGTAAACAGTAAAACAAAATGAAAAATGTTTGAGAAACATTCTGATCACAAACAAAATCTCAGCAGCAATTGGAAATAAAATCCATGCAAATAAACATTACTCATTTCATGCACTGCATAACCTTCTAAAGGGCTCACACACAGAGAGATAACGCAGCATCAAGCTGTTATGAATCAGAACGAGGCTTCAGCCAATTGGATCAGTCAATGAAAATTACACTGCATTTTGATTTATAATATTTAATAATAATTACGTGTTTTTGTAAAACGAACGTGAGTGTTGAATTAAGCATCAAGTGACAAAGAACAGATTTGGAAACTACTTGTTACTTCAACAAGCAGTGGTGAGTTAAACATTTTAAATGAAATCAAATGGATTCGTTTGTATCGATGAATATCATGCTGAACGCATAAATAGTTTAAATTGATCATATTTTCATGAAATGCCGATTAGCAGACTCTCTGCAAATCATTTGGAAGTCAATATCCCATCTCCTAGTCAAACAAATTTGACACAATCTGGAAATATTGTAAAAAATGCATCGGTTAATAACCATCTTCACCCATCAGAAAATAAAACGAAATCTTGACGTCAAAATAGTTTTGACTATTGTAACTCCATACTCTTACAACAGTTTTTAAAATCTACTGTAAAGTCACAATCTTACAGTATAAAATATTGCATAGGTATCATTTTCTATATATCTAGAGCTAAAGACTTGAACCATTTAACACCACTGTTTTACACGAGATTGATACTGTTTCAAGATTAATTAGGCAATGTGTAAACATCAGTTTAAGTGCTAGCTTGTTGAGTATCGTCTCTATTTATAGCTTTCAAAGTAATTGTAGAGATATAAAAGAACAATATTCTTCCTTCAAACCTATATACACTGATGGATTCAAGGATGGCGATTCCGTTGCAGCTGCAGCTGTATATGGAGAAAGGGTAAAGAAATGCCGCCTTCCAGACAAGTCCTCTATCTTCTCTGTAGAGATAAAGGCTGTTGATATAGCTCTTAACCTGGTGTAAAATGCAAATTCCACCTGATTCATTATATTTTCCAGATTCTCTATCTGTGCTGCAAGCCTTATCAAATCAAAAGTTGGAGAACCCTTTGGTGTGTCAAATTATTCAAAGGATCTCTCATATTTTGTCTTCAAACTGACTTGTTCTCTGTTGGCTACCAAGCAACACTGTGACTGGTATCATGGGTAATCATGGGTTTCAATTGCACAAATCTGAATTGGTCATTCACACATTACACACTCCTGGCTCTTGGCTAAGGAAGATGCACCTGAATGCATTCCATGCAATGCATCCTTTACCATCAAACATATATTACTTGATTGCATTGACTTTCAAAGAATTCATGCAAAATATTTCGATGTCAACACTATTCATGAGCTTTTTGAGACTGTCAGGATTGAATTAATTCTTTCCTTTCTCAAAGAAATTGGAATTTACAATAAATTGTGATTCCTTACACATTTTGAATATATATGCATTTATCAATAATATTTTCTCATCACAAACTATTTAATATCACACATTCATTACAAACAATCTATCAACAATCATTAATTTTTTACAAATTTTCTATCTACTTTTATTCATTAATTGCAATTTCTTATTTATTTTTCTTTAAAAGAAATACAGTCAAATCTGTGTACAGCACAGTGAAGGGAAATACCAAAAGTGGCTGCTGTGCACAGACTGGCTGCTGTTCACAATATTTGATATTGACCATCCATTTTGCATCTCTCTTACAGAGTAAGAATGAATATGCATACCTAGATGATGTTTCAACCAATTATTCTGTAGATTTTTACGTAAAATCACAAATAAAGAGTAAATATATTTTTTATTTTGTTTTTATTCAATATTTACAAAGTACATGTATCAAATTCATACAACAGTTGTAATATTTATAAGAGATGGTTATATGCATGATCTAAAATTTCATCAAAAAAGAATATGATTTAAGTGCATAATTAACAAAAACTATGGTAACCAAATGTGCTAGGACAGAGCAGTGCAGCATTTGCTTACTTTGGATTTAGAAAGAAGTCAGTGATGGATGTTTGCTTGGAAGTCTTTGCAACCATTATCTCATATATTAGCTGTTCCTCAACATCCATGACGCTTTCAAGAATGGACCCATTCCCAATTTGGAGAGCAAATTCCCTTAACTTTTCCAAGTAATCAGTGGCATCATTCAAAGAAACACATGTCTGGCTATTCTCTACACTCAATTGTTCACCCTCATCATCATCATCATCATCACCAACACACTGATCACTTTGGAGAATATCCATATAGCATTAGAATCCCATTGGCTCATGTCTGTGTCACATGTCCTAAATGTGCTGTCAATATTGATAAGGTTTTGCACTTCACACCCAAACAGTTCATTAGAAATTTTCACAAGTGAAAGAGGAAAATCATCCTCATCTAATCCACCCAACCCATGTTCACTACTTATCACGCTATCACTGCTTGTCATGCTAGCCGAAGACCCAGCTTCTATTGGTGGCACACTGTTTGTTTGTTGACCAAAACCCACTTTCTTGAAACATTTTTCGATAGTGGAAGGCTCAGTTTCACACCAGGCCCTATTCACCCAATTTATTGCCTGTAACACATTGATCTCTTTAAGAATTTGAGGGCCTGTTTTAACACTGTCTTAGTCCATTTTGACAAGGACATGTTGAAGTTGGCGTTTTCTGTACTTCAGCTTCATGGTCTGAATAATTCCCTGGTCCATTGGCTGGCAGAACGACGTTGTGTTTGGAGGGAAGAACATTATCTTATCATTGGTCAGTTGTAAGTGTGGGTGTGATGGAACGTTGTCCAGGAAAAGTAGCCTTTTCTTTCTCATGGTTGGGTCAACATGTTTTAGCCAATCTTCCATCAATTTAGTAGTCATCCAAGCCTTGGTGTTTGTGTAGTAGCGCACTGGGAGTCACTTTCACCCAAATCATTAAATTTTGAAAATTTCAATGCTTTTTCCTTAAGAAGAGGTCCCGAGACATTAATCTGCCTAGAAGAAGCACCTAAAAACCACTTATAGCAAAGATCGTCAATTTTCTCATATGCAACATTCACTTTCACACGCTTCGCAACAGGATTGCCACTTTCATATTCATCCATGATCCAGTTTACGTTTTGCGACATTTTGTATTTAGGTGCGCCCAACACCAAACTCCTGGGCTATAACACGCGAAGAACGTCCCGATTCTAGCAATTTGACAACTTGAACTCGTTCCTCTAAGGAGAGCAAATGTATGCATTTTTGCAATCTTCGTAGATTGCATCCAGACCCCGATCTGACTCTAGGCAATACTAAACTAGAAGTTGTGCCAGAGTTCAAATTTCTTGGAGTCATTTTTGACAAAAAGCTTTCTTTCTTGCCTCATATTAAATCTCTTAAAAAGAAATGCCAAAAAGCAATGAACATTCTTAGAGTTATTGCACACTCAGATTGGGGAGCCGATAAGAAGGTCCTGCTAAGGCTATATCGATCCCTTATTCGATCAAAACTTGATTATGGTTCTATAGTGTATGGATCAGCCCGTAAATCCTATCTCCAGCTGCTAGATCCAATACAAAACCAATGTTTAAGGCTTGCCCTAGGAGCCTTTAGAACATCTCCTGTTAACAGCCTCTATGCAGAGGCTAATGAACCTTCTCTATATTACAGAAGGGAAAAACTATCTCTTCAATACTTTTTAAAATTGAAATCCAATCCTTTTAACCCTACTCATCGAGTAGTTTTTAACCCCCAATACAAACGCCTTTTTCAACAGAAACCAAATGCTATTGCCCCATTTGGTATTCGCATGGAGCCCATTATAGATAATCTTGGGGTAGACACTGATTCCATAGCCCAGTACAAGTTATCTGACATACCTCCATGGACACTGGACACAGCAAACTTTTTATTTGATCTTACCTCTGATAAAAAATCAGAAACAGATAGAGCTATCTTTCACAGTAAATATATAGAGATAAAAGAACAATATTCTTCCTACAAACCTATATACACTGATGGATCCAAGGACGGTGATTTGGTTGCAGCTGCAGCTGTATATGGAGAAAGGGTTAAGAAATGCCGCCTTCCAGACAAGTCTTCTATCTTCTCTGCAGAGATAAGGGCTATTGATTTAGCCCTTAACCTGGTGGAAAATGCAAATTCCACCCGATTTATTATATTTTCTGATTCTCTATCAGTACTGCAAGCCTTATCGAATCAAAAGTTGGAGAACCCTTTGGTATGCCAAATTATTCAGAGGATCTCTCATATTTTGTCTTCAAACAGACTTGTGTTCTGTTGGCTTCCAAGCCACACTGGTATCATGGGTAATAAACATGCGGATAGATCCGCTAAATCAGCTCTTAACCTTCCCATTTCAGATTTTAAAGTACCATACACCGATTTTAAACCTTCTATTCTAACTTACATCACATCCATCTGGCAATCAAAATGGAATGATGATGTTTTTAATAAATTGCATTCAATTAAGCCTACCCTCGGAGAATGGTACCCTTCCTACAGGACCGTACGAAGAGAGGAAGTTACAATTGCACGAATCCGAATTGGTCATTCATACATTACACACTCCTGGCTCTTGGCTAAGGAAGATGCACCTGAATGCATTCCATGCAATGCACCCTTTACCATCAAACATATATTGCTCGATTGCATTGATTTTCAAAGAATTCGTGCAAAATATTTCAATGTCAACACTATTTATGAGCTTTTTGACACTCAGGATTGAATTAATTCTTTCCTTTCTCAAAGAGATTGGAGTTTACAATAGATTGTGATTCCTTACACATTCTAAATATATATACATTTATCAATATCATTTTTTCATCACACACTATTTATTTCATATCACACATTCATTACAAACAATCTATCAACAATCATTATTTTTTACAAATCTTATATCTACTTTTGTTCATTAATTACAAATTCTTATTTATTTTTTCTTTAAACAAATACATTTTAACCTGTTAATATTTTTAATATCCATTCATCCACATCATCATAATGCGCGCTAAATGACCTTAGCTGTCGATGCGCCTTAAAACACCATTCATTCATTCATTACAGACTCCCGTTATGTGCAGTGTATTTAAAGAAGGAAAATGCACGGGCGGGTCTGAGCTGGCCACTGTTGACATATCGGCCGTTGTTCAGGTATGACCGCTCCCTCAGATTTTACTGTACATTTTAACCTGTTAATATTTTTAATATACATTTATAGACATCATCATAATGCGCACTAAATGACCTTAGCTGTTGATGCGCCTTAAAACACCATTCATTCATTTTGTCCAGTCTAGCCCTTTCACCTTGAGTATACCATCCTTGTAACCCTGACTTGATCTGCGATGGGTTTCCCCAGATCAAGTCCCCATGGTGGGCGGGGACCAAGGATGGTGAACATTTTAAATTGATATGGAATCCCATAAAAAGGCTGCAAAGCGTACCCTTTCAGACAGCAATTCAGAGGCAGTCTTCTCCGTCACCACTAAATTTTCCACAATTTCTTTTGGTTGAAACAAAATTTCTTCCAAACCAATAACACACATCTCACCATTTGTTATCGAGAAAACTATCAAAAATATTCTCGGTACACCAAAGTCTGTTAAAAAACTCAAAAACAACACCATACTTATCAGATGCTTCACAAAGCAACAAACCATCAACATACTCAAACATAAAACTTTATTCAAACAAGCAGTCAAAATTTACCCACATCCATCCCTCAGCTCATGTAAGGCAGTCATCTGTTGCAAGGACCTCCATTACTGCTCCTCTCTTGAAGACATCAAGGACAACTTGAAGTCACAGTCTGTTACTGATATCAGACCCATCAGTGTCAAAAGAGATGGAGTCTTGAAAAACACTAACACATACATAATCGCTTTCTCATGTCCTACAGTTCCACCTACTCTTAAAATAGGATTTGAATTCTTAAAAGTCAACACATACATTCCCAACCCTCTTCCTTGTTTCAAATGTTAAGGATTTGGTCACCACACCACCAAATGCACCAATACACCAGTCTGTGATAAATGGGCATTTGTAGGCGCAGATCACAGCACTGGTCACTGCACTGCACCTGCATGCTGTTTCTGTCGCAAGACTTTGAATAATTTCGAAGTTTTGGATGCAATGGACACTGAAGACCTACTTGAAGGCGATTCTTCAGATGTCAAGCAGTCATCTAGGGTGGTTCTTTGGACGATTTGGGGAAAAAACCAAATATGATAGACCCCGATTCCATGCCATGCATCCTTGAACATTAAACATATTACTGGATTGCATTGACTTCCAAAGACTTTGTTCAAAATATTTTAATGTCAACACTCTTTTTGAGACTGTCAGGTTTGAATTAATTCTTTCCTTTCTCAAACAAATTGGAATTAATAATAAATTGTGATTCATTGCTCATTAAAAATTCATATATCAATTTTATTTACTTATTACAAACTCTTTACTGAATATCATACATTCATTACAAATTATCTATATACATGTACTATCATTATTTTTTTTTAAATTTCTTTCTACTATCATTCATTCACTATAATTTCTTATTTATTTTTTCTTTAACCGGATACATGTTAACTTGTAAATAATTCAATATACATTTATCCACATCATCATAATGTGCGCTAAATAACCTTAGCTGTTGATGGTAAAATACTATTCATTCATTCGATGGACACTGGACAGAGCAAACTTTTTATTTGATCTAACTTCTGATATGAAATCAGAAACGGATAAAGCTATTTTTCACAGTAAATATAGAGAGATAAAAGAACAAAATTCTTCCTACCAACCTATATACACTGATGGATCCAAGTACAGCGATTCCGTTGCAGCTGCAGCTGTATATGGAGAAAGGGTTTAGAAAAGCTGCCTTCCAGACAAGTCTTCTATCTTCTCTGCAGAGATCATGGCTAGTGATCCAGCTCTTAACCGGGTGGAACATGTAAATTCCACCCGATTTATCATATTTTCCAATTCTTTATCAGTACAGCAAGCCCTATCAAATCAAAAGAATCCCTTTGGTATGACAAATTATTCAAAGGATCTCTCATATTTTGTCTTCAACCAGACTTGTTCCCTGTTGGCTACCAAGCAACACTGTGACTGGTATCATGGGTA
Organism: Cerastoderma edule; assembly: GCA_947846245.1. NCBI lineage: Eukaryota > Metazoa > Mollusca > Bivalvia > Cardiida > Cardiidae > Cerastoderma > Cerastoderma edule. The sequence goes on along the minus strand of OX401407.1, from coordinate 37,015,353 downwards.
ATGAACATGCGGATAGAGCTGCCAAAACAGCTCATGACCTTTCCATTTCAGATTTTAAAGTACCATACACTGATTTTAAACCCTCCATTTTAACATACATCACATCCATCTAGCAATCAAAATGGAATGATTATGTTTTTGATAAATTATTTTCAATTAAGCACACTCTTGGAGAATGGTACCCGTCTTATAGGTCTGTATACCAAGAAAGGAAGTTCATTCATTCATTTACCATTAAACATATTACTTGATTGCATTGATTTTCAAAGAATTCATTCAAAATATTTTAATGTTGACACTCTGTAGGTGGTTTTTGAGACTGGCAGGATTGAAATTTACAATGAATTGTGATTCCTTACTCCTTTTTATATACATATATCAATGTCATTTACTCATTAGAAATTTTTTACTTATATCATACACTCATTACAAATTGTTTATCTACTATCATTATTTTATTTACAAATTTTCTATCTACTATCATTCATTCAGTACAAATTCTTATTTATTTTTTCTTTAACCGAATACGTTTTAACCTGTAAATAGTTCAATATACATTAATCCACATTATCTTAATGCGCGCTTAATGACCTTAGCTGTTGATGCGCCTTAAAACGCCATTAATTCATTCATTATCCACATCATCATGATGCGCGCTAAATAACCTATCATTGCTGTCGATGCGCCTTAAAGCACCATTTATTCATTTCATTCATTCAATTGTCCTCACATCTGTGAATAAGCACCTTAAAACAAAAAGGACTTTTGATTGAAAATGATATAGTTGTTGACAGCAGACAAAATATCAAACTTATAACCTGGTTTCATGAATAAAAGTCTGATTATAAAATTTGTTAAAAAAACACAATGTTAAACCTTAAATGTGGTATGCTTATTTTGTTTCATATGCCTCGGAGATTTGGGTTGTCATGAGAGATAGAAGTTGGATGACAAAACCAGGATGCCACAAAAGGCTTATCAGCATCAGAAGCTTCTGTCAGGATGGGCAAACTACAAAACAACAAAACCAAGAGCTGTTGTGAGTATCTAAATTCATACATAGATCCAAATAAATGCAACAGATTGAAAATTATCCTGTTACTAGTGTCATTTTAGGACCGATTAACTAGGTGCCGTATAACATTTGTGATATCCGGCGCTAACCATATAACACATGCATGTGACAAATCATGACGTCATAAGAACATTTTACATCATTCTCTACTTTTTTTTCCCTTTTTCTCGTGTTTTATTCACATAGTTTTTGTTTGAAAGAATACATGAAGGTAACAGGATAAATAGAATAGATGGTTGGTGTCTTTGAATGGGAAAAATTATCGGGCTCGGCTTCGGATTATTATCCGTTTTGCCTTCGGCTCACCGGATAAAATTCCTAAGCCTTGCCCGATAACATTTCCGATTCACGACACCAATCATCTATTCTCTGTAAAGCTTTACAGGATGTGAGCTTTCATGACAAAAGTAAACAATTCCTCACATATGCAGCTTTTCATTTTTGTCATATTTGTGTGTGTGTTTGTTTACTAAGGGTTTGTTAAAACTTGTATATTAGGCAAAGAGTTAATAAAATTCCTATTATTATGTAAGGCCATTTTGGGGTCAGAATCCAGATAATTTTTCCATTTAAACTCTTCTTCATCAAGAATCTCATTCTTCAAGGCAAAAGAAATTTATTTACTCTGCTCTCACCACTACACAGTTCAGTTTTATGTTAGAAAGGACTCCTCCTCTTATTGTGGGTCCTGTGCGGTCCAGTGGTTAAGGTTGCAGAACTCCAGGTCCTGGTTTTAAGCCCTACTGATACCTCTGGTTTCCTTGTTATCTTCTTTGGAAAAACACTTCAGAGCCATCATTTGGATGCTACTACTGGTATGTTCAATTTGGATATCCAAATATACCAAAATGATAACCACATACACCAGTGATCATACTGGACATCAAGTACAGGCTGATTTTTGCACACACCTGTCTGTAAAAGTAAAACATTCAGTTTTCTCATTGTAAGAATAATGTACATTTTAATGTCCCACATCAAGCTTACAGTGTCAAACTTTCAAAATGGGAATGAAAAAAACAATGTCATTAGATATGAGCATAAAAAACCTTGTGTAAAAATAAAAATCAATGTTTCTAACTTATTTTTCAAATATGGTGTAGTCTCAGGTGAGCGTTATTAGGCCCATCATTGCCCTCTTGTTTGGCGATATTCTGGTCTAGTGACACAGGAATTGCTTCTAACATCCCACATGCTGTTGTGTAGCTGTTGTACTTTATTTCCTCACTAATTTTCAAACAATCTAGTTGTGGTCTATCTAAATCTTGTTGAAGTGACATCAGGCTAGGAAACTTTTCAATTTTGTAACTTGTATCAGGTCCCTCTCGGAGTAAAGCCCTAGTGGGTCACCCATCCAGGTACTAACCACTTAGTATGTTGCTTAACTTCGAGAGAAAGCCAACCACTCTACTGAATCACCCATAAAAGCCTGCTTCTAGAGCGAGACTGTAGAAGTAGTATTTATACGTAATCCCTATTACTGTCACATTTCTCCCACCTTTCTCTTGACTTCGTCCCGAAGTCACTAAAGTCACAGACATACATGGCCAGTTACCGACTTTTTACAATTCAAGAAGGTACTACTGACACTATTAACACTGCCACTATTAACACTGCCTCAAAGCAGAAACAAGGGTCGAGAATATGTGACAAACTACTAAGCGAACGGGAATGATGGTGCTATCAAACCAAATCCCACCGCTGCCACCAATTTTGTAACATGTATCGGGTCCATCTCGGAGTAAAGCCACCGTGGGTCACCCATCCAGGTACTAACCACTTAGTACATTGCTTAACTTCGAAAGAAAGCCAACCACTTCCGAATCGCCCATAAAAGCCTGCTTCTACAGCAAGACTGTAGAAGTAGTATCTATACGTAATCCTTATTACTGTCACAAAAGAATTGAAACTTGTTCAATACAATTTTTTGCAAACATTTTATTATGCCCTTCTGTTTGTTGGTCTGAGCATTAAAAATAGCAATGTTAAATGCTTGGCATGCAGCTAGTGTCATTATTGCCAATTTGTGGTCCAACGAAGCAATTTGACACTGAAGAGTAGTTGTACGTTAGTTATTGGTTCCCAGAGCCATTGTGTTTTTTCATTTTTTGGTGCCTACAACAGTGGCAAAACATTTAATTTTTTGTTTCATCAAACCTTAACCAACTGTGCTTTGTTAGCTTTGATTAGAATTGACAGGTTTCTTCGTCGAAGAGGAGTCTGGGGAAGATTCCATTTCATCACTCAACTCTGCCTACATATCTGGTGTTTATGTATCTGGTGTTAAAAATTAAGTTATCTTATGACATGAAGTCACCTTGGCATTTGTTTTTCTCTTCGGGGACATGATTCTCAACTTTCGATATTTTTTCCCCAATTTCAGACAATGGACCGTTCCGAATTCCAAATTTTTAACCAATCAGAATAAAGCTTTACATTCACTGCATCATAGTCTGTTGCTATGCTTCACAAGGGGATCTTTAGCGACAAATTGAAAAGATAGTTTAAAGGGAATTAATGGCACGTAGTTTTGCAAGAAATGCGTGTCTTGTTCATAGTAGGTATCCAGAAAAGATACAGGTGATATGCTCTTTCCCTTTTTCTAGCCCAAAACCTATAACATATGAGTTTTTGCGGTACATAGCAGCTCAATTTTAATAACATCAAGACAAACAAGTGATATGCTCGAAGGGAAAGTGTTTTGTTCTAGAGTGGAAGTGCAATGAATGAATCCCCACTTCGCAATAGTTTGTCAACGCTATTTTATACACCTAAAAATAATACTTAAAAGGCTCAAATTATCGGTGCATTTATTCATCAATTAGAAGACTTGCTACATATTTTGCATACAACACAACACTTGTTGGGGTTGTTGAGTGAGGCGTTGAGTGAGTCGTTGTGTATAGAAAAATACAGGATTTAACTGTGTTTAAGCACCTTATTATATACAATATGATGACATTAATTAGAAATTCTAGATATATGTCATTTTAATTGATATTAAGGGACCAAAAGACAGATAATTAAGAACAGGGTTATTGCAAGATTTTCTTTTTTTGCTGCATTTTTGTGTAGCAAGTATAGTTTTTCCTTTATAGAAACATTGTCATAACGTTCAGCACTGTAAAAGGTAACAACTAATTAATAGTATTGCAGCAATTAGAAATGCACCAGATTTGTATCTTGGTCTCATTTCTGCTGATGGGAGTGAAACACTAACAGTAAGACCCTCCCCCAAATTAGCACTAGTCCCCTAAACTGTTAATTATAAAGAATGTGTGTTAGATAGGTATATATTACATATGTTTATGCAAAGACTGTTTGTGAAATACAAGCATAAAATATGCTTATCAGTATACTCGAAGTTCTGTCAATGACAGTAGGTATCTTGCATTCATGTACCTGTTACACATTATGAAAATGCCTATGTATTACCTTTTAGAAATGAATAGATAGTTTCCCTCATAAGTTTTAAGGGTTAATGTTTATATATACATGTAATGCCTAGTTACACTTTAGTTTAAAGTTTGTGTCAATGCTATAATTGTTAAAGGTATAAGTTAATCAGAGTGATCCAAGTGATCAATGCCAAATAAAGCTTCAAAGTGAGTTTTATCATGTTCAGGTGCTAAACGACTTACTGCTTTAAGTGCTTTTGTTGAACATGTTTAAAACAAAACAGATGTTTTAACATGAAATAGTGTTGTCTTTTTATGTCCCTAGTCATTTTGAAGAACAAACACAATGATAAAAGTGTTATTTGTGAAATTATTTTCTTTTCTTCTGCCATGAACCCTCTTTTGTGGGCAGTTATTAGAAATGTCCCTCCACGACCAGTCTGTTTAGTACCAAAAGTATTATTTGTCTTGTTTTTCGTGAGATCCTGCATATAAATGAAGATGGTCAATTCGTACATACAGCTAGCTTCTTCTGTCATCCACACTAACCATAGTTTAGCTACAACAACATTGTCAAATTGAGTACCTACTTTTGAAGAGGAATATTCAAATAGTAACTGAAATTTTGCCCTTCTTCAAATGCACATAAGGACTTTCAATTACGCCGTTGCCCAGTGCGAACTTTTATTGTGAGCTGCCACCCCCTCACAGTATTATCCAGCCTCTCGCGCTGACTCTATTTTTATGCATCAAAGAATCTTTTTTTCTTAATTTTGTAAATGCAAGTTTGGCACAAGTAGTCTTAAGCAACTTTAAGGATGCGATCGGCAATGTTTTCATGATAGATATATATCGAATATGGATGTCGTGAGAAATAAATTCAAGCGATTTGGTAGCCGTATAGTAGACTGACGCCGCCATATTGGAAGTAGCTTGTGAAGCTTAGCAACAGTAACTAGGCGTCATCGAGTATTTGAAAATTCGCGGAATGGTCCATTGAAAATGTTCATAACAAAAATATAAGTGTAACAAAAATGACAAAATCTTTTGAGCATATGACTTGGTTACCTGCTCCCCGATTTCTCCGGCGATCCAATTCTCCATGCCCAAAATGGCCGTAATATTTCATGCGAGATTTTATTCTTATAAATGCTTTTAAGTGCTAAATTTTGGTTTTATATGCAAGAATCTTGCAATTTTGCAGCCCAAAGTGATGCTGAAATTTTCTTCCAAACCATGCAGCTTTTACAGGTAGCACATTTTACTGGAATTGAGGGTACTTGCCCAAATAAACTTACGGTCTTCATAGTCGACATGGATTTCTCTTTTATCTGATGACTTCATTGATGTTAAGTTGATGATCAACATAGTCAAAACATTTCCTGAAAGATGAAAAAAGTATATCTTAATCATCATGTGATAATTATTTGCGTATATAAATTACATGTAAACAAACCAAATAAATCTCCAATAAATTTATGGTCTAGAGCAACTGTTGATTCTGGGGCAAACAATTATTACTCATGTACTGCGATGCATATGAAAATGTGATATAAATATTTTTTATTCAATCTTTTTTCATTTGTTTTTCTCGTTAAGAGCAATTTCTCCTTTTCCCACAATGTTTTCCAGAGTCGTCTGCATTAAACTGTTCAAATGTCGTTATTGTTTGGTAATGGGTTTATATATTATTAACCCGACTGACTTACGGAATGCCGATGGTTCTACCCGACTCGACCAGCCCTTATGGGCAGTTGAGTATGGGGTCTTCCTCCATCATTAAGAGTCGGGCAAAGTTATCTCAACCACTACTTAAGGGAATAAATCGAAACTTCACACATGTACCTGGGGTCATTATTTAGGCTTTGGGACAAAATTCCATTGCATATAATTTAAGCAAATTATGTCCCTTTACTTGATTAAGGTTTTGTTCATCGCCATTTATCGCTTTCAAACGTTTTGTCGGATAGTCAATTCAGCCATATATAGAAAATTATAGACAATGACACCATTTTCTAAATAGATTTATTAGATGGCATACATTCTTTCTTTTTCATTTTGAATTCAGGATGGGCCAACAAGGAGAAAAAGGAGAAGGGTGGAAATGTCCACAGCAGGCTACTTCAGGAAAAGGTAGATAGAAAGCAAAGGTAGATAGAGCTTTTGTTATTTGTTCTTGATGTGTTTATGATATAACCTGGGTGCAACTTGCTGAATGGTTAGAGTACAGAACATGAAATCACATGGCCCCTTTTTCGTGGGTTGAAATGGTGACATCAATTGGATTTTCATCAAAGGCAGTCTCGATACGGGCCTTAAAAGTGTCGATGGTTCTACCTTGCTTGACCAGTTCATTTTGGCAGTTAAGTTTGGGGTCTTCCTCAATCATTAAATGTTGGCTTCGTAACATAAGTGAAATAATGAATATGCCATTAAAAACCAATTTATAAAAAATTGAAGACATTTGACTGGGTAACAAAATTCTTTCTGAATTTGCTAATATAATGGTTAGAAGGCAATTTCAGTAAGACGTCACTTGCCTTTAAAGGCATTTTGACATGCTGGGCAATACAGACAATTGATTTCACCACTACTGGGTTCATTTACTTTGATGCGCTGTAAAATCCTTACAATGGTGATAAATATCATGGCTCAGTGGTTACGGTGGTGGACTCAGAACTCATCGGTGCAGGGTTTGGGGTTTGAGCCCCACCTGTGTCAAGTCACTTCAGAGCCCTAGCCTAGTACTGGTTCATCCAGAAAAGCTGTTACAAAACTGTTAATGTTGGTATGGCACTGACAAAGAGGACCCATATGGGACCTGTGTCAGTAACTAGAAACAAATGTAAAGGTAAGACTTTTTTTCCAGACTGTTCCAGTAGCTTCATCAACATCAGAATCAACACCAACAACATCAGAATCAACACTAACAATATCAGTATCAACACCAACAATATCAGAATCAACACCAACAATATCAGAATCAACACTAACAACATCAGTATCAACACCAACAATATAAGAATCAACACCAACAACATCAGTATCGACACCAACAATATCAGAATTAATACCAACAACATCAGTATCAACACTAACAACATCAGTATCAACACCAACAATATCAGAATCAACACCAACAACATCAGAATCAACACCAACAACATCAGTAACAACACCAGCAACATCAGAATCAACACCAACAACATCAGTATCAACACCAACAATAGAATCAACCACATCCAACATCAGAATCAACACCAACAACATCAACACCAGCAACATCAGAGTATCAACACCAACAATATCGGAATCAACACCAACCACATCAGAATCAACACCAACCGGCACATCAGCCAACAACATCAGTATCAACACCAACAACATCAGTAACAACACCAGCAACATCAGAATCAACACCAACAACATCAGTATCAACACCAACAATATCGGAATCAACACCAACCACATCAGAATCAACACCAACAATATCGGAATCAACACCAACCACATCAGAATCAACACCAACAACATCAGTATCAACACCAACAACATCAGTAACAACACCAACAACATTAGTAACAACACCAACAACATCAGTAACAACACCAGCAACATCATTACCCATCAGTACCAACACCAGCAAGCAACATAGGGTCACCATCAACACCATCAACACCAGCATCTGCACAGACACAGGGGAGCACCTCCACCACACCTATAGTCCCTGGGGGCAACAATGCAGGGGCTGCTGGTGGGATGAAATCCTGGAGCAGTGTGTGTAACGATGGGAGAAAAACATTTGGTTGGACACAAATTACTTTACTTCCAAGAGGAATTTGCATCATAAGCTGCTACAGGGGAGGAAAAGCCCAAAGAAGGGGAGAAAAAGGAGACAGAGGGAAAGGAACTCTAGTATGGACCAGGGCCAAGCTTCCATCCACAAAGTAGGTCTTGATGCATTTATTTGATCATTTACTTTAACCCTTTACCAAACACCTAATTTTCGACTCCCAAATTGAAAGAGTTTGCAGACAACATTTCCAAATGTGATGAAATTGAAAAATAATCTTCTGATTGGTCTGCCTTATTGCTTAGGAGCTATGCTCAGCAGAAAATGATTCAACCAAAGACTGATCTTTATAGAATTTCTCAACTTTTCTTCATCTACTAGTACAAGCGGGGGGGCCTCCGTGGCCTAGTGGTTAGAGTACAGAACATGAAATCACATGGCCCCTTTCCGCGTGGGTTCAAATCCTGAGAGGGATATGGATTTTCATGAGAGGCAGTCTCCCGACTGACTTAGGGAATGCCGATGGTTCTACCCGCCTTGACCAGCCCTTGTGGGCAGTTGAGTATGGGTTCTTCCTTCATCATTAAGAGTTGGGCATTTCTATATAACTGAAATAATGTTGATGTGATGTAAAACCCATAAAAAAAAAAAAAACTAGTACAAGCGGTGAAAACTCAAACAAACAATAAACCAAACTAAGATGTATTTTCTAAAATATTGCCAAAATACTGACTTTAAAACTCATATATGAGCTCATAATTCAAAATGACTAGAGTAATACAATAGATCTTGGCTAATTGTTAATTATAACGGTTTAAAAGGCTCATTAAAGGAGACAAATGCTAAATTAAACTTTATTATTTGGCAAACTTTTGGTCAGATTCGAATAGTTATCAAAAACCCACCAGCACAATTTAGATGTGAAAGCCAACAAGAAATGACCCAGATTAGCAATTTAATAATTCAAATTGCCTGACTCTTCACCTCTGACCTGGTCGAATAATACACTCATTTTTGAACCAACCAATTAGAATTGGTTATTTTGAACATGTAAACAAAGAGATTATTGATAAACAGGATTGAAATGGAGACAACTATATTTCAATCACAAAATAACTTATGTTAACGGAGTTACTTAAACAGGGTCTCACAGCATTCTTAAGTTCATTTTCAGGACTTTTAGGAACCTAATAAGATAACTCTATATATTTTTTCAGTAATTTATTATTCATCTCCTTTTATGTGCCTTTAACATCATATAAACATTTTTTAAGTTATATCGCAATGTCCAACTCATAATGATGAAAAAGAAGTCCAAACTTAAATGTCATAAGGGTCAATCAAGCCAGGTAGAACCATCAACATTCCGAAAGTCAGCCAGCAGATGACAACAGTGCAACACTAAGACTTTACAAGTTCGAACCAAATTTGCTAACATTGGATTTAATCAAATAACATCATTTTAAAGTACACAATGAAATCAACTTGGATCTAAAGTAAATTGACAAAGTATTTCTATGAAAGAATAAGGATTGAACGACAATGTACGTAATGGCAGGCAAAAGCCGCAACAAGTTTGCAGCAAGCTTGCAGCAAGCAGGGGAACCCCGAACTCAAAACATGATGACGTAACACGGCATTCCTACAAGCTAGCAAACTGCATGCAAGGAAAGAAAATAAAGCAGATGCTTATAAATCAATTTCCTGGCAGGCGTAAACAAAGGTATTCCTGTTTACTTAAAGAAAATGTCAACACTGAATAAATGGCACTAAATTCAAGTACTTACAGAGTGTGGCGACTTAAAAAAAAGTGTAGCGCAAAGACATGTGGTTTCTATATATAAATGTACATAAAACAAAGAGACAGTCGGAAAGTAAAATAATCGCTACTTCGATAATCTAATTAAACCTTTGTATAAGACTGCACAAGTTATTTCCCTTACACCATTAGTGAGGTTCTAGATACCATATTGAAATAAATTCTTTGAAAATAATGATAATACCTAAACTAGACAGGACAGAACACTGATAGGGCAGAAAACATTGTGGGAAACGGAGAAATTGGTTGTTTTTCCTTTTTTCACAATGTTTGGCAGGGTGTCTGCAATAAACAGGTCAAATATCGTTATTGTTTGGTAATGGGTTATTTAAAAAGCATAATTATTTGATTTTGCCAAGCATATTAGCACTCAGAAAAACTGCAAAACTGGGTAATACAAGTTATACATTATGATAGAATATGTTGAAACATAGCGAAAACCACTAGATTATGACAATATAACACCAGCACTATTTATTATCTATTTTTCAAAGTGCTATTTTCACAAATTTTGTGCCCACCAATTTAACTTTATTGTTTACATGAACATTCAAAATGGAGACTCTCAGGGTTTATTGGTTCCTGACATTTCTCGGCTGACTTTGTTTTATCGCTAATTTTAAACAAACCTTATTATATGAACTCTTTCGAAAGCATCATGTGAATGTGTCACTGTCTCAATTCCTTTGTTAAAGGTGATTTTAGGTACTTTTAAGATTTCTCTTAATTATTTAGAACTTTCACAACTCAAATGTATATGAGCGCAAGTAGGCTTTAAGTGAATGTGATGTAGCCTTATTCTTCCAGAGTTACGTTATGCACAATTATTGTATTTGATTGTGTAGATGAATGCTTTTCAGTATTGTTGCTTTGAATTATCTCGAAATGTACATGAACTATTGCGAGTTTAGATTTGATGAAAAACTTGATCCAAATTTAAGACATAAATAACGTTTAACACACCTAACAATATCTCCGGAGTCGACGTTCCGGGAGCACACCCTCTGGAATCCCAAAATTAATCCGTTAATTGTTATCCCTGTGTCAATCAATACCTGAGGCGTGTATCGATTGTGGTTTAATTGCAAACAAATCGGCACGCTTGGTTGAGAAAAATATATGACACTCTTGTACCGCAAACTGATTTCTATTACGAGTATCAATTAAACTTTTATTCCTTTTATCCATCATTTGTGTTTACTTTATATGATACTTTAATAAAAGCTCATTCTATTTCAAAAGATTCATGCAATGCATTTTAATCATATGTATCTTTTACAAGCATTTGATTCTCATGTAGATCACAAAACAAAGTGTGATCCTTGCTGTAAAAAAAGCACAGGTATTTCAGAGTAGTTTTTATGTTGATGTCGAGGATGGGGTTTTATTTTCGCCGTACCTGCAACAGACTGTCCCGCAACCATCGCGAAATATAAACCCTGTGATTTTAGAAACCTTGAAAAAACAAGAAATATTGACACCACGAATATAAAGCGCTATACAGTATATTGAAATGAAATAGAACTTAAGAATCATTTTTAACTTGTCTTTTCCTGATAAAATGTAGTTGCATTATATGAAAAACACCATTTAGTCATAGAGTCACATAAGAAAGATTGTCACTAGATTTTTTTTCATGTATTTTGTTTACTAATGATCATATAACATATCTTACAAAAGAGATCCTGAGTGGCTTAATGGTTAAGATGGGGGACTTCGAACTCAGGGGTCGCGGGTTTAAGCCCCACTGATACCTCTGGTTTTGTGAGAGAGACCAAATGCAAGTTACTACAGAGCCCTAGCCTATTACTGGTGGATCCAGAGAGCCGTTGAATGATTAAAAAATTGTTGATACAGCTTTTAACACGATACAAACAAATATCTTACAAAAGGAAGAACCATAAAAAAAAAAATATCCATTTGGTAAATTCTTAGTTTGAATAATGTTTCAATGAAGGGTTGATGTGTTTTATTATTGAATGATAAACTTGAATGTTTCCTTTTGAAGATGTTGGGTGTTGGAAGGACGGCGGCGGTCATGGCACATTGCACACAGCAGTCATCTCCAAGCAAATGGTCCGTCATCTCAGCCCTCGTCATCATTGGAAATCCAGATAGAAACACAGCAGAATGGCCCCCCAATGTCGGTTGGAAGTGGCCCTGGAGAGGTCAGTCTGTCCCCACAGATGCCAGTCCCAGGGATGCCTATCAAGGTACAGTTATACAAAACATTTTATGCTTATAAGTTGCATAAGTTCAAAACGGCATTCCTTCTCATTTCGATATTTGGCTAAGCAGTATTACAAAGTAACACGTCATTAGATGTGTCTCTTCGTGACACTGCCGATGATGTGTAACATTGTTATATTGTACTTGCAGTATGGATACTATCCATGTTGATAAGTTTTTACTTGCGCCAATATTTTCCTCAAGTTGTTTAATAAAATAGTAGAATAAGTCCTCTGCCATACAATATGCCTCCTGGCTATAGGGGCATTATACCACCTTATGTACAATCAACAGAGATGCTTGTCAAGATATTTTGTTTAATGACTGCTGTCTTCTGCAAATTTTAAGGCGTTTTTTTTTTCAGACTATACCCGGGATTTCCACCCTATTTACCCCTACCTTACCATCAAGGGATGCCAAGACCCCCCCTTACCCATATTATGGACGGTTAGTTGTGATCTTTATTAAATCTTTCTATGTGTTTCTTAGTTTCAAAGCTTTTTTAGCTTAACTATTATTTTGTAGAATAAGAAAAGCTCTACTACTCACCCAGGTGTTGGCGGAACACTTTAGTTAAGTTCTTACATACAAGTTTGTAACTTGTGAACTACTGTATGGAATGGTTTGATATTTTACACATGGCAACTTCCATCTAAAATGCCCTAAACACTCCTGTTAAAGTGACTGTACTTTAGTTAGCAGATTGTGAAAAATATTTGGCACAAATGAGAAACAGGTTGAAGGAAATGGAATCATATGAAAAAGAAGTTTATAAAGGTCGAATTAAGGAAGATATTATTAATTTCAAAATATGTTTAGATCGTCGGGTTTTGAGGGACATTTTGACAGACAATGATGACGATCACACATTGGTTTTCAGATATTGTTCAGAGGGTACGAGCGGTTTTATTCATTGGTATAGAAAGCAAAGGTCTGAAAGATTTACTCTTTCTGAACATCTTTGACCTAGAACAATTAAATGTCCAATTATCAATTTAATGAACTATAATTTGTCCGTCAAACATTTGGAAAGTTGCATCCGATTTCTGTCAAAATAATAACGATCACAACACAATCTTTCTATTCAGAGCGCATATTTTGAGACAACAATGATTCATTTGGACTAGCGGTTCCTAAATAGTCCTTTTAAAAAAGTCATATTTCCCAGTTAGAATGCAAGATTAGCTGTTGTCCCTAGTGTGATCGTAACAGGCTGCGATCGTCATATGAATAATGACAGACTGCTTAAAAGATCAATTTTCTCCCCTGTATTGCTCCCCTGTGTTTCTCCCTACTAGGTGTGCATCAATATGAACTCTCTAATCGTATCAATTGTTTATGCAAAACATCTTAGATTACCCTCTGACTATGTTGCGATCATAAACAGTCAGAATTGACAGAATCTTCAATCGCACACGATTTGATTCCAATAGAATCAGATATATTAGATGCATCTAACTTGTACCCACATCACTTGAAATGGAATTTTAATCGAGGGCATTGTACATTATATTTGAGAAATATCATTACCTGTGCGATCGTCATTACTATTGCAGACTGAGGGTTAAAATATTAGCCCCATTACAAGTTCGTTTTCTCCTATACCAGATGGTTTTATAAACTATGAATTGAAAAAAGATGATATATTTATATTGCTTTTAGAGATACCTTAGATTGAATTATGATTCACACATAAATGTGTAGTGCTGTTTTAACATTAAATAGTATGACCGAGAAATTGGGAGTTGGGAATTACGTCTGTTAAAATGTTATAGAAGTGCAGATATAAAAACCTGTTTTTCCTTCAGATATGATTCGAATGATAATATGTCATTTGTTTTAATTAGACATTGCTGCTGAAAATCTAGATTCCAAAACCTAATTCCAAGTGAAAAACTACTGTGCGATTTTTTTGACAGTTGTCACATGTGTACAGTGTCATTATGTAAGGTCTTTGACACAGAACATCTTGATTTTAGTTTTGTATCTACCTTTATATTTCAGAATCAAATTATTATTCACTGCCCAATATCCCTCTCAGACATATATTGAATAGTACAGCATGCTGTCTTATGGACAGCTCTTGTTTCTTTCACTTAAACCAATTTTTAAGCTTTGGTATAGTAGTGCAATCGTATGAGTTCCCACAGTTTATGCACAATACACAATAAAAATAGGAACAATTTAGGATCTGCGATAGGGTGGCTGTCTTGCCTGTCTGATATGATTAGATACGGTCTGATACGTTCTTCATCTGATTTACGATATACATTATGCTATTAACGATGGACGTTAAGTAAGGACAAATCACCTGTATTATCAACATACATGCCGGCTAAAATGGCATGCCCTTAAATCGGAAACTATCCTGTTGTAATGTTCTCAGGTCCAAACTAAACAACGTCTAGACCATCTTAAAGAAAAGAATTAGTAACAAATATATGGACTCTCTCTTACATGTAAAAGAATAATAAAAACATAACATTCAGTGAAATAATCCTTTTGTTGCCATGTAAAATTATTTTATTTAAATGTATATATTTTCCTTTGGTTTATTCTTGGTTTGTTTTTACAAAAAAGTATTCATCACATGCCTGACGAATGTATTTCTGTTTTTTTTATTTTGCCCAAATAAAATAAATGTGATTTGATTTATTGAAAAGACACGATTGTGTTCATGTATTACAAACCTTACCATAATGTCTACATATATCAGTCCATTATGAAGAACTGTTTACAATTCACGGTCAATGATATCTTATTTACAATACACATACGTTCGCCATACGATATGACATGATAGGTTCATTTTGTCTGATACCATTCGATTAGCTGTCAATGCACCTTAAAACACCCGTCATTCATTCATCCATGTCATTCATATGATATGTTAAATTCAATTTTGGATCTGGTATGTTACTATACGAAAGATATAGGCTGTTTTTCGAATTTTGGATCTGGTATGTTACTATACGAAAGATATAGGCTGTTTTTCGAATTTTGGATCTGGTATGTTACTATACGAAAGATATAGGCTGTTTTCGAGAACTCATACTTAAGTACCACTGTACTTGTACTGAGCAATAAGGGATTTACAAAATGATACTGGTTACACTATTGTACCCGAATTTCATGGGAGTACATTATGTACAAATCTTCAGATATTTTTACGTTTATTTTATGCCTGTATTTTTACTTAAGATTTATTGTGGGGTTTTGAATAGTTTTTGTTTTTTGCCATTTCACCCATACCTCTCAAAATAAGACAATCCAAACAACTTGGTAAGGACAGCAAAAGAGAGGGTTATACTTTAAGTGATATATAAAACCAGGGATCAGGAAATCTCTGAATCCCAATCGGTCCAAGATTGGCGAGAATCGGCCAAAAACCCTTCAATACCAATTCAAACCATTCCCCCCCCATAAAAGAAATGATTATTTATTTCTGTCATGCATCTAACCATACATTATGCTTTATGGGACAGTATCAATATAAACCTTTAGAGATAACATTAAGTAAAAAAACTTTATTTTGTTTCTGTATTCTTATTTTCAATAACTATTTTAGAAATGTTTGATCCAAATCAAAGGTAAACAGTATTTGAGGTTTGTTTGTTGTTTTTAAACTCTGCAAGACCACCTTTTGATGATTTCCATGATGTTCAATAAAGTTATGGATTTTTGAATAAACATGATTCGTCGGTGTGTAAAGCCACTCAATATTATGAAACTTTAATTTTTTAATTCTTTGAATTCTCTCAATAAAACTAGTATCTTAATATATCAGATTGAAGTATAACCAGCTTTTGCTGAACAAGCGTGTCATACGGCAGCATACTTCTCAATCAAGCATGCCAGTTTGTTTTACAATTAAACCCCCAATTTACCAATCTGAACACATCGGGTTTATCCAATGAAAACACCTCTGAAATAATAGGGATGACGCCATATTGTTTCCTGCGGAATGACCTCACTTCACTTTCGTTTTCAAAAATAGATCTTAAATGTGAAATCTAGAATGTTGTTTAATTTGATTAATGAAACAGCTATATATGTCACAACTTATAATTTCGCCATTTCGTAAGAGTTACCGATGAAAAATGATTTAAAAAGATGTCCAATGCTTCCATACACATTGAACTACTTAATGTGCACGAAAATGTGTAATACGCCGGGGCCGTTTTCTCGTAAAATTGTAACCCTACACTTATATCCGAGGTGTATTTCACAGCTCACAAAAATACCAGCATAGATGCTATTGCCAATTTACTACACACCTCGGGCATTGTTTGACATGGGGATAACTATTAACAGATTAATAATGTGAATCTGAAAATATTGTTAGGTGTCTAGAGTTTCATATCTGTCTATATCGGTACAAATATTTTTATCAAATCTCAACTTGCAATCGGTCCAGTAGAACCAAATTCTGGCCAAAACCGATATTTTCCAGATCCCTGGATATAACCATGTATTTGTCAATATATCTTCCTTTCCTATATCAAGTATTTTATTTGTGCAAACATTGTTGATGATTTTGTGTTTCTATCCGATTGATCCTCAGATTTCCAAGACATCCGCCTCCCCACATGCCTCAGCAGGGACGAAGTGGTGACAAAGGGGATGATTATGATGATGATAAGGGTGACAATAGACCAGCAATTATACCAGGAAAGGATCTGAAGAAATGTGATGAAATCTTGCACTTGGATTCAAATGGAGGATGGGCCAGCACTCAAGGAGAAATTGACAACAGGTGGGCATTTTGTCTGTTAAAGACAAAAATGAATTCTATGGAATATGACTTTGTTTTATACATTTTCATACTTGTACTCAACTTGAAATATGAGTGACTTGCAGTTGATCTTTTTTTAAGATCCAATTATTTCATCTGTTTTTCATTTAGGGGTTTCAATTGGAGTTTTTAATATAATATAGTCCTGCATGGCTGAATGGCTAAGAAAGAACAATCAATTTGTCTTTGAATGTCTATTTGTATAGTCTGTATATCCCCTGGGTCATGTATAGGCTCTACCTATGTAAGTGGTCTGTCCTTGTTAAAAGCATACTAGGGATCAGAAAACTGAAAAATTGAGTAAAATGAGTGATAAATTATGATAGAATATGTTGAAACATAGCGAAACGCCACAAGATCAAGACAATATAACGCCTATACTATTTATTATTTAGGTTTGAATGTGCTATTTTCACAAATTTTGTACCTACCAGTTTAACTTCATTGTTTACATTGAAGTAACATCTTAATTAGCAAGAAGTACTAGGATTCACCTGGTAGAAATATCATGTGAAACACGTAAATAACTGTCATGTATCCAATACCAGCAACGTTATATTCGATGGAGAATTTCTCGGGTTCATTGGTTCCCGACGTTGCTCGGCTGACTTTTTTTTATTGTTAATTGTAAACAAACCTTGTCATTTTCACTCTTTTAAAGTTTCTGATCGTCATAGGATTATTTTTTGGAACTTTCGAAAATAAAGGAATAAAGATTAATTTAACATTTCAGCAGAGAAACCAATAGCATATTAGATGAATTTTGACATTTTTCATTTTAATAAAATCCGAGGGAAATCCAACATAATCTAAATACACTGCAGACTCATTATAACGCGGTTGTCGGGAGCCATGATGCTAGATCCGCGTTAATAGTGGGGTTGACAAAAATAACGCGGGGTCCCTTACGCGCTATATGCCAGACCATAACCACTTAAGAAACAATAAGATTCAAGAAGTAGTCTATTCATATTTCAAGATTGTGTTGAGTTACGGACTTATCATTGAATTTATTGTGAATAAAAGAAAAGCAAATAAAAAACATAATCAAAACTTACATGTTTAACTATATATTCCTTTTTATTTGTCCATTACGATTCAAGTTAAGGATAATTGATAGAGGCACGTGCAGTTTAAATACACACTACAGAAAAAGGAGGGTGGATTCAGTTAACCCATGTTCTATTTATAGATTTAAACTCCAAGTAAGGAGTGAGTAAATTTTATCGACAGTTCTCCCAGCATGTGTACCTAATGCTTTACCATTTAAACTAGGTGTAAAACACTCCCCTGAATAAGCGTGTACAAACTAATGATATTATGTAATTTATCAACACTATGTACACATAGATTTAAATCTTCCCTCGGGTCACGGATTGTGTACGTATAAAGGCCACGCGCTTTGTTTAAAAGACCGTGACAAACAATGGGGATTACCCAGGGAGTTATTGATTTTCACGCCTTCGGAGTGCAATTTGTAGGTAGACTTTCTATTGAGGATGCCGACCGCGTCATTTTGCAGAAAGGGGGAGATTTAGGCTATTGTTTAAGCCCTAATGTGCTTGAAATTTTGGGAGCCATAGGAGACCCGCGTTATAATGAGTATCGCGGTATAACGAGTCGCGGTATAATGAGTCTGCAGTGTATAGCGTCAAGCTATGAACAACCGGTCACATGACGCTCACGTGATACTAAGACTACACACTGAAAACAAAAATGGACGCTGATGCTAGTATCTTCTAAGTTAGGTGTACATCATTACGTGACAGGCCATTGACAGCCCACGCGACGTAACTAATCACCATATAGCTGTAGTAACATACTAAAGTCGAGGCCGTGGGGGTTTTCCGTCAATATCTTCATTAATACCGCGATACCGCAAACTTTCTCAAGAATAGAGTTTGTGGCACAGTAGAGCTATCATATGAGTTCCGGAAAACATCGTTTATATTTTGTATCGTAACATCAGATTCTAAATGGAAGCGTTACATATATCGCATCATATGGTATCAGAACCTTTTGTATCGTATCGTACCGTATTGTGAACATTAAACGTAATATGTACATTGTAAATCAGATATCATAGACCGTATGTCGTAAAGCGCTGAGATATGTAAACTGACATTATGGCAAGGTTTGTAATACAAGAACTGGGCGCCGTCTTTTCAATGAATTAAAATACACTCGTTGTATTTTGGCGAAAAACACCAGAAAACAAATATGATTTTACTTTCATCAAGCATGTGATGAATACTTCTTTGTAAATACAGTCTACTCTTACTATCTGGAAGTCGCCGGGAACAAGAAAAAAAATCGAGATAACGAGAGCTAGAGATATCCAATAAGGCGTTTCCAAAAAATAAAAAAACCTTGTGTTAGATATCTAACTACAGAGTGGTCTCACTAAAGCTGTCACCGTCATTTTATCTGAATCATCAATTTGCTCTTAAATTCTAATTTGAGCGTAATATTACGCTTTCAAATCCGTATTTAGTTTGCATTAGCTCGCTTTTTCACACATGTTCAAATTATGCAGTTCTAAGCCCCACCCAAAATCCAACAGAGAAGCGACATCCAATCAAAAACAATTGATGGAATGTAACTCCATCTAGTAGTTAACAGTGGTACCGACCGATAGTCGGTACAGAGACATCTTATTGTCACCAAATGCTATGATTCCTATAAAAAGAAATGCCGAGTTAGATGAAAAAGTGCTTACAAGTGCGTAAAATGACAAAAATGAGAGTTTTGGGAGATTGAGGTGCATTATAATGGATTATCTTTAACCACATGTGTTTTTGTTGCCAATCATCACCTCATTAATTAATGATCATAGCGGTTGTGTTTCACAACCAGCGAGCTCGAAGATCGTGTCCGAGAACAACGAGGCAGTAACAACTTCTATTCTAAGGGTTGTGTAATAATTGCAGTTAAATTTAAAGTGACATGCCTCACTCAAGTGTGAATGGATAACAAGGCATGTGCCGATATTGACGCGATTAAAATATCAATTGTCTACCACACATTAGCGGGAGCATCAAGGTAATCTAAGAAAGGAATTCACACCTTTTGCGGGGATGCACTTTGGCCGGGAATGATTGGCACTTTGAGATAAACCACCATAATTACAAGTGAAATCGGGAATCGGGACAAATTTTTACCTCGAGATATCAGATTTATCGAGATAACAGATATCGAGATATGCGATGTTTTTTTATATGGATAAAGAAGGAAAAGAGTTGGGACATTGAGCTTACCTCAACATAATATGGAGAAAATCAAGATATCCGATGTCGAGACAAAGAGAGTAGACTGTACAAAGAATAAACTAAACAAAACTATATACATTTAAATAAAACAAAAGTAGTCTATCACATGTTGTTTCCACTTATTTCCACTTTTTCATTAAATGCTATTATCATATTATTTTCTTTACATGTAAGCAGGGATCAGGAAAATGCCGGTTCTGTTGGTTTTGGCCTGTTTTTGGTTTTACTGGACCCATTACAAGTTGAGATTTGATGGAAAAAACAGTCTATATTGTCACATAAAGCATAAACTATGGTTAGAAGCATGAAAGAAATTAACAATTAATATTTTTCCCTCGGGGATTTTCTATCTACTATTATTCATTCATTACAATTTATTTATTTATTCTTTTACCAAATACATTTTTACCTGTAAATGATTTAATAATTTAATATGCATTTATCCACATCATCATAATGCGCCCTAAATGACCTTATCTTTTGATACACCTTAAAATACCATTCATTCATTTATTCTTTTGGGGGAGGGGTTGAAGATGTATTAGGGGAATTTGGCCGATTCTTGGACCAATTGGGATTCAGAGATTTCCTGATCCCTGCATGTAAGAGAGAGTCAATAAATTTGTTAATATTTCTTTTCTTTATTTAAGATGGGTCGGAGACTGTTTTTAGGGCAAGCTATTTTAGTAGGCATGTATGTAAAGACTACATGTACTTCCTGCATTGTTTAATATATTTTATATATCATATATCGTAAATCAGATGAGAAACATATCAAATCGTATCGAATCAGACAGGTAAGACGACCGCACTATCGAATATCCTTAATCACACATTGGAGATCGTAAATCTTTCGTATTTCTATCATGTATCGTGTGTAAACCCTGGGAATTCATACGATAGCACTACTGTACTTCATTGGCAACACAAGTTTCCAGCCCGCACTGTTAGTGGAATGTAGAATTGCTGAACATTTGGGCTTCACACTTGCTATGTCGGCTTTGTGTCTGTTACCGATAATCATATAAACCTGACACACTTGTTTCTCTGATAATCTAAGATATTCGTCTCAAATCCCATCAATTTGAAATGTTATCTGCAAACTCTTTCAATTTGGGACAGTTGAAAATTTGGTGTTTGGTACAGGGTTAACATGCTGTTTGTAAACTTTTACAAGTTTGATTTTTGAATTTATTTTTTGAACAGTAAAAGAACAAAGGAGAGAAGACCCCAGGACATAGTAGAAGGCATTGAATACAGAAAGGCTAGTGAAAAAGAGACAGAGAAAGATATTGTAGAGGAGAACAGTAATATTGACAAGTATAAGGTAAAAGGGCCGATCATTTATTCTTTACAAACTCAGAATTCAGAATTGCAATTCGAAAGTCCTTAACCACCGCCAGGTAAACATTTTGATATTCTATCCAAACAAACCTATAGTGCAGCAAATTTTACCATTTGGTAGTTTTGAGTATTATTATTGATCAGAAGAACCATTTAGCTTGATATATAATGGCAAATTGCATGATATTGTACTGATTTTGCAAGCAAGGTATTGGGAGGATGTATTTTCGAGTTTCTTCGGTGAGGAAAAACGAAGAAAACTGAGACTTTACCTATAGGTGGTAAGTTTCAATAAAGATTCAATCATGTTTTTTGGATTTTTGATTATTTGTCTTAAAATGTAGAAAATAGCAAAAAAAACTACCATAAAAATACTAAACCGGAAGTTGAGCAACCAATTTCGTCATGAGTACAGCGGTGGTGCAGCAGAGCATTCACCAGCCGTGATAAGGCTTAAACAGAATATCATGTGGGCAAAAAAGTGTATCTTATAGATTCAGACTGGAGATATATAAACTTAAATGCTGTTGAAAGCAGTGTAAAAGAACTTTTGTATATCACTGTGTTAGATAATACAGTTTTTTATCAAATGCATAAGTAGGCTAATTACTGCATGTATACAAAAAGTAAAAAGCTAACTATTTCCTACAATTGCACAAATCCAAATTGGCCATTCACTCATAACACGCTCCTGGCTTTTGGCTAGGGAAGATGCACCTGAATGCATTTCATGCAATGCATCCGTTACCGTCAAACATATAACATAACATAACATAATTTTATTTCAACATTTTGCACATAAAATTATGCTCATAGTTCTTACAATTATATATTTACATGCATGCTATGTTACTTTATCCCCAAAATGAACAAGTAACTAAATATCTACTCTGCTAGTCAGACTTTATGAAGCTCAGTTTTTACGTATATAGATCAAGACAATATATAACACAAGACATACATAAGGTGAGGTCTGGCCATTTATTATTTCAAATAAATGACAATAAGCAATCTAACTAAAACAAAGATTGTTATATGAAGCAAACTGAGATCAGATTGAAATGACTTTGTCAGTATTAAAATGTTTTGACAATGAAGTGGCATGAATACCCAGTGATTATCAAATATTGACATCAATATGCAAAAGTTTTGTGCATAAAAAGGCCATAAGCATGGGGAATAAATTCTGTGCCAAAATGAGGAAAGTCAGACAGTAAAAAGGCATAACCTTGGTAATAGATAGTTTGCTTAAAGGTAGCATGCAACAGTTTCCTGCAGAAATATGTGAATTGGCCATAAATAGAAATATTGGGAAAGGGTAAGATACAACTTCATATTTGAAGGCAATGGTACATGAGGTATCTTCAAAAAGCATGATATCGTAGAAAGATGCAATAAAGTAAGTTTATAACTAAAATGATACGACCTTTGGCCTTCATGACCAATGTTTATTCCCAGGATTGTCAATGAGGAGTGTAAAATTAATGGTCTCTGTTGGTAAGTTTACAGTGAAATTGATATAGGGCTTACACTTTCCAATATTGTGAAAACAGTAGCAGGTCTGCAGGTACTTTTGGATGCATTCACAGCTTGCATGGTGTTTTGCGTCCAAGAATAGCAAACAAATGATGGGCTTTCATTTCTGTTTTTTTGTATGCGACCTTTTGGGCCAAGGCTAAAATGATTGATTTGATATCAGTTTTCGCGGCCAAATCATTTTCTGCAGTATCATGCAAAGTACATTTATTACTATTGTGAATGTCTTTTTTTATTCTTTTTCTTGTAACACTAGACCCCATGAATACAACAAAATGTTTCCTGTCATTTCAGATAGACTGTGATGGGTGAGATTTAGTTTGAAGAGGATTGGGTATCTGACAGCAGACAATAGGACCCCATAAACCGTGTGATGCTACCTTAAGAGACCTCTTTAAGTTAAGGTATGCATTGAAACCAAATTCAGACAATACATGTACAGTAAAAAAGAACAAATATCTCGCATTTAATTATTATGAATTGTTAATTTGCCATTTAAATAAAAGAAATTGAGTTGTGAGATATCAGCACATATCATAAGGTAATCAGAGGCATAGAAATATGATACTACATACAAAGACATAATGGAGAAATGGGTTTACATCAATAAAACATATCCAGTGGTTACAAATAGATAAATAAGAAATGTGTAAAAATGAAACACATGGGGCAGCTGAACTTAAGTTTCACATCAAAATTTAGGATGTAACATATAATACCCTTAAACTAATATAGTGCAGACAACTTTTAACCACTCTGGACACAGTCCACTATGTAAATGAAGATAAACACATAATGTAAACTTAGATGTTATTTTACCTTTCATTGTTTCTATAATCCAGCTTTAATGTACACAAGTATAAATTCACGTTGAATTTCTCTCCTAGCTTCTATGGCATGACAATAGCTTTATAAGGAAATGATGCAATGTGATTTCCTTGTTCCATACAGAGCCTGTGGATCACATGCATCAATAAATTCCAACATGTACGAGGGTTGATAGGGAAGTTTGTGGACTGATACTAGAAAAAAGATATTCAGCAGTATACATGTATAAGATATATATAATCATACAATTCCATCAATTATCTTCATAATGTATAAATTTCATGAATGTGTGACTAACATTTAAGATCCTGGAAGTCATACACTAAATATATATAGGTAAAAAGAAGTTTGCCTTCAGCTATGTTTCTAACAAATACTCATTAAAAAAAATTGCCGAAATCGCTGTATAATTGAAGATATTTACGGAAAACCCCCACGACCTCGACTTTTGTATGTTACTACAGCGATATGGTAATTAGTTATGTCACATGGGCTGTCAAGTGCCTGTCATGTGACAATGTACACCTAACTTAGAAGTTAATAGCGTCAGCGTCCATTTCTGTTTTCAGCGTGTATTCTTAGTATCATGTGAGCGTCACGTGACCGGTTGTTCATAGCTTGACGCTATATTTAGATTATGTCGGATTTCCCTCGGATTTTATAAAATGAAAAATGTCAAAATTCATCTTATATGCTATGGGTTTCTCTGCTGAAATGTTAAATTAATCTTTATTCCTTTATTTTCGAAAGTTCAAAAAAATAATCATATGACGCACAGAAACTTTAAAACAAATAAAACATAAAACAATAATGCGGTAGTATATACCCGGAGCACAACGGCGTACAAAACAAGACGTCATGATAACGTCAAGATAATTCTAAATGTCTTTTCAAACCTTTATTGTAGACATCATTGTACCAGTCACTGTCATAGGATTTAACCAGATTTTGTGTGTATGAACAAAGCTGCCTAGAGTCCTCAAACCTCACACCTTTAAGCATGGCCATTATCTTTGGGAAAACCTTAAAATCCATTGGAGCTAAATCTAGGCTTTATGGCTCATGTTCAATGATTTCAAATTCGAGTAAGTTCGATTTCTAAGAGGGTTGATTTTGCTCTGTGGCCTGGGGCGTTGTCTGGGTGAAATAGGATCTGGTCTGGATTGAGATTGGGGTGTTTCTTTCTTAAGGCTTGCATTAAATCTCTTCTGAGGACCTGACCTGAAGTGATAAAACGATTACACTAAAGATTTTGGTATGAGTGTTTTAATCTTTTCTTAAACAATAAAAATAGTAGAAACAGGTATCAATTAATGTGCTTTTAAATTCCCAAAACAATGTCATTAAAAGTTTATACCTTTAAATATCAACTTAAAGGATTTCTCACTAATTTCTGCCTCACTTTTATTGTTTTTTTTTTATACTGGCGCATGTCAAACACCAATGTTACTTTATATCCATGAACAAATTCATAACATGTTCTGTCAGAATCAAAACAAGGAAGTTTGTGGTATCTCCTAAGATATTAGAAAAATAAACACACTCATCATCACATGTCAACACCTTTTGTTGATATAGAAGCCGGTGCTTGTACATATAGAAGAAATGCAACACCGAATTATACTCATGAAAGCTGTTTTGATTAACCATCGTGAATTTGGGCATTTTTCATGTTATACAAATCATATGACAAGAAGGCAGAAGTCATGTATGTCAAGCTATAAATAATTGGTTATGTGATCCTCAAAATACATAACAAACAAACATATTACATGCTCTTGCACTGAAGTGTTTACATCAAATTAGCTAGAATAACATACAGTTGACAATGTAGAACTTACACAGAAAGAAAATTAGGGTACACAGGCTTGATAGTTAACAAAAAGAAAAACAACAGCTTCTCGTTACTTACAGAATAAGGATACATTTTCCAAATGGAAAGTGATACTTGCTGTTTACGCAGTTGCTTCGCAAATTCATCGTGTTTAGACACGGCCATTCTGCTCTTTTATCTATTTTATTCCTCCATAGAACTGTCCTGCAATCTGACAATATGACTACACTGTGAATAAGTCCACAATGTACTTTGTTTTGCCTGTACTTTTGATTCTGGGCTAAGCCACTGCATCAATGGTTTTTTCTTGTCCGCCATGGTTATCTAAGTTTGGTGTGCATCGTCATGTGATAGCCCACATTACGTAACATACATTATTACCATAAAGTGGATGTATCATCCAGTTACAGTAGATTTTCCGTCATTATCTACATTTAAAAAGGGATTTCGGTGACTTTATTTTTATAAATATTTGTTTGAAGTATAGTTCATTACCATATGCCAATTCAACATTTTACATTATAGTTTTATTGTATGACGTCAGAGAACTTAAATTAAGCACATGAAATCATGCACAATTTTCATTGATCATGGATATAAACATGAAATGAATGTCATATGCTCATTTTATTCTTTTTTTTTTCCATCAATGGTTTTCAACACACTCTAATACAATTATTTATCATGCTATTTTGCATCTGCTTGTTGTTAAATTTCAACCAGACACAAAGCCCCAAATGGTGGAATGGGGGTAAATACACTATTACTACATAAAACCTTGCATAATAACAAATACTATACAATTACCATGTCAACAAGTTTGAATAATTCTTTTGAATGTTTGAAAAGAAATTCTTATAAACTCAACAGCCTCAATACTTTGAATTACCTTTTGAATTGCTGAAATTGATACAGACAGTTTAACCCTTTACCAAATGCCAAATTTTCAACTCTCCCAAATGGAAAGAGTTTGCAGACAACATTTCAAAATGATGAATTATCTCCTGGTGGGGCAAAAAGCATTGTGGGCAAATTAGAAATTGCCCGTTTAGAGCAATTTCTCATTCTCCCACAATGTTTTCCAGAGTTGTCTGCAACAAACTGGTCAAATGTCGTTATTGTTTGGTAGTGTGTTAATTCAAATTTGTTGTGCAATGATAGTTTTCATTGTGTTTTTTAAAGACCACCTTTCAAGGGCCAGCCTCGGCAGACACCACCATCACATCCACAAACCCCTGAGCCAGGGACCCTGTCTACTCCCAGGGACCCAGACTACTCCCATCAAGAAGGGGGGAGATGAGGACAAAGTCTGGAGATGGTGAAGACAAGAGAGGAACCAATAGGTGACCACTGCTATAGAGAGAGCTAGGCAAAGGCGAGTAGAGGGAGAATGGAGGCAGAAAGAAAACTGGCTGCCCAGGAGAAACTTAGGCATTGGATGAAAGTACAAAGAAAAACGATGATTCAAAGGTAATTTATGATTACTCTTAATATACTTATAAGTACTAAGGTTGATGATACAGTAGTGCTCATGTATGAGTTCACGAAAACAGCGTATATTGTTTGTATTGTATCGTAACGTAACATACCAGATCCCCAATGGAACCATAATGTATCATATCTCTTCGGATTGTATCACAAAACAAACCTATCATGTGGTGAACATATAATGTAAACTGTATATTGTAAATCATATATCATAGACAGTATATATGCAATGTATATCGTAAACTGTATATTCGAAACTGTATTTCGTATAGGGCTGAGATATATAAACAGACGTTTCGTGTTTTATCATTACTTGAAGTTGAAAACCTTTATGGAAAATGTGTGGCAGATTTAAATTTTTCCCTTATGAAATATGGCCTTGCGCAGACAGGGATATTCTTATCAAGGGATAGTTAAGTGTTTAAAAAGACAAAAAAGGTGTTTATTGTTCCTGACAGGGAATTCGGAAAGCCAATTGTATACAATATTCTAAACAATTTGGTTCAACAGTAACAATGGCTGCTCATACTCAAGGAAAAAACATGAAGTTATGAACATAACATGAATTTCGGATGTACATGTACTGTAACTACACATTGTCAGTAAATGATTAAATTGACAGCATCCTCTCTGTAGTAATAGTCCCCAGCTTCCTTAATCGTATAGAAGCACACAAGTATAATACTTAGATATGAAATATTGAATAAAAATCATACCTTTGTCAATTAGTTCCTAAACAATGTAATCCTTGAAATCATACAATTGTCCAGACAATCTTGAGTAAGCAGCAGAAATTATGTAGTACAACAATATATGTTTTAGAATGTGACGGAAGCACAATATCTTGTTATATCTATACCATTTTCAATGTTTCCCATTCGTGTGACATGCAAGAATTTCTGCTGGTCTTGACATTATGTCAGACAGTTTGATAATTACTCTCAAATTCAAACTCCACAGTAACGGAAAAGATCCTAAGGAAATTTGTGAACGAGTGTCCCCATCACCCCAACCACCACCTCCTCTAACCCTTATACCATTCTATTCCATTCTTAAAATCTCTCAACCCATATGTAAGTCTTTCTATTTTCAAGTCAAATCAGCTATTAACCTTCCCATCTTAGATTTTAAAGTACCATACACCAATTTTAAACCCTCTATTTTAACATACAATAAAAACATCTGGCTATCAAAATGGGATGATGAGGTTTTTATGAATTGGATTCAATTAAGCCTACTCTCGGAATATATATTAACAGGTCTGTATGAAAAGAAGAAGTTACAATTGCAGGAATTTGAATTGGTCATTCACACATTACACTTTCCTGGTTCCTGGCCCCTGAATGTATTACAAGCAAAGCATCCTGAACTATCAAACATGTATTACTAGATTGCATTGATTTTCAAATCATTTGTTCAAAATATTTTAAAATTGACACTCTTCAGGCGCTTTTTGAGACTGTCAGGACTGTAAGGATTTAATTAATTCCTTCCTCTCTCAAAGAGATCGGAATTTACAATAAATTATGAATCCTTATTCTTTTAAGATATTCATATATTCATACTGTATCATTAACCCATTACACTTACAACTTTTTACTTAATATCATACACTCATTCCAAATTATCTATTTACTATTGTCAACTCATTACAAAATTTCTATTTTTACTCATTCATTGCAAATTCTTATTTATTTTTCTTAAACCATTAATACACTTTAGCCTGTAAATAATCCAATATATGTTTATCCACATCATCATAATGCATGCTAGTCAAATAATTTGACCTGAAGATTGCTTTATATTTTCTAATGGCGCAATCTAACGTGGAGATTTCGAAGGAACGAAATAGTGTCGGACTTTTTGAATTTTTATTTTGGGATTTAAAGCACGAAATGGCCATTCAATGTCAGTTTTATCAATTATATGTAAAATATATGTAAAAATAAACTTATATACCAACAAATAATGGCATCAATTGTTGTTTAAAAATTAAAAACCCGCTTAAAAGGTTTTCCCTTTCCAGTGTGCATGCGCATCCTCCATTAAATGAATTGTTTGAAAATTTGACGTGATGGGAGTTTGACTAAATGCACGCTAAATGACATAAGCTGTCGATGTGCTTTAAAACACCATTCATTCATTCCATTTTTCATTTTTTTTAACTTTTCCTGTTACATACCAGCTTTTACATTATTCTTTGTATATCTGATAACAATGTATCTCTATTCCTATGTAAATATGAACTATACAATGACACTTTGATATAAATTTTGCTGATAAAACTGTTACACCAATAACACATGACTCTATAAAATACATGTACAGTCTACTCTGGTTACCTCGAAGTTGCCGGGAACAAGAAAAAAATATCCAGATAACGAGAGCTCGAGATATCCGATAAGGTGTTAGCAAAAAAAAACCTTGTTTTTAACATCTAAATGCTAAGTGGTCTTATTAAAGCTGTCACCATGTTACATAACTTACAATGGCATATATCATCAATTAGGTCTTAGCCCCAATTTGAGCGTTTTTTTTATAGCTTCAAATCTGTATTTAGTTCGCATTGGCACGTTTTTTCACAAATTTTTCAAATGATGTTCTTAGCCCCAACCAATATCCCAAAGGGAAGCAACATCGTGCGCAAACTGTGGGAACTCATACGTTAGCACTACTATTCTTGTAATACAGGCCTTTTCCCAGCTTATGTTTTTATGGTTCATTCTTTTGTCTTATAAAGTCTATTTGTCATCAGTTATCTATTTGTACCTCAACTATATGTGTTCAGGGTCATAATCTGAGGTCCCTGACCAAGTTTCAAATAACTTGTTTGGAGTTTAAGCAAATTATATGGCTTACATGCATGCATCTTCTATGGAATAGGTTGATACTTCACACATGTGTTCAGGGTCATAATCTATACGGCCCTTTGTATTTAAAAAGTTCTTTAAGTTTTTACATGAAAGTTTATTTCTCAACAACTTTTGTGAGGAACTATTTTGTTCATCCTCATATTTTAGAAACAAATGATATTTCATTGACCTATACCCCTCTCCGAGAATATCAAAAAGTTGAGCATGCTTTCTTATGGACAGCTCTTGTTTGATCATAAACTACATTCAAATATTGTTTTTATGGGAAGGCATATTTGGCTTAGACAGAATATCATGTAGGCAAAAAAGTATAACTTGTAGATTCAGACTGGAAATATATAAACTGAAATGCTGTTGAAATCAGTTTAAAAGAAGTTAAAACATGTCAATCACTGTGTTGAATAATAGTTTTTCTCAAATGCATAAGAAAGCTATTTGGTGCATGTATACAAAAAGTAAGCTGCAACTATTTCCCTATTACACCACTGAGATTCACAGTGTCTGAAGTAATCAACTGAGAACAAGTTGTTTTTAACATACAAGAAATTGTTTTTCTCAATAGAATTTGACTGTGATATTCAATAAGTAATAGGCTCATTGTATGATTGATGACTGTTGATGGACTGTACGGTTGTGTATTACAGAGAATGGAAGCTGAAGGGCCAATGTCGGGACCACGGGAAGGTTGGCATTAAGGAGAACCCATGCTACCCAAATTTAGAGGTGGATCTAGACCACATCATATGATGGATGGGGTAAGAGTTCTTTACCTATTTTATCTATTGTCAAACATATAACACCTGTGCTATTGTATGAGTTCCCACAGTTTATGTACAATACACGATAGAAACCGAATGATTCAAGATCTGCAATTTACAATATTGGATAGGATGGCCGTCTTGCCTGTCTGATTGATACAATCTGATACTTTCTTCATCTGATTTACAATACCTGATATACAATATACGTTATGTGATTTACGATGCACATTAGGTAGTTAGGAACAAATACATGTGTTATTTACGTACATGCCTGCTAAAATGGCTTGCCCTAAAAAGGGAAACTGTCAATTTGTAATGTTCTATAGTTCACACTAAAACATCTCTGGCTGGTCTAAACAAAGAATTAAATAGCAATGAATATATGGACTCTCTCTTACATGTAAAAGAAATAATAGAAAAATAACATTAAGTGAAAAAATCCTTTTGTTGCCATGGATATAAATTAGGGATGGGAACGAATATTCGAATAGCGGGTCGAATATTCGAATAGCAAAATAGTATTCGAATATTCGATTTTAATGAACCCATATAACTGTATGTTTACCATAAATTTTATTCCAAAATAATGTTGTTTTATTTTCATTTTCTTCCTCTAAACTGATCCCAAATATCGAAGAACGTGCCTAGCTCCCAGGTGCAGTTACGATGTTTTTACAACGTATGTCACACAGTAAAACACCTGTGACAAATTACCACATCTTTTGACAGTTTGCAAAACGATTAATTCCTAAGTGTGAAAATAGTCGATTTTAAGCCGCTAAATCTAACACCTTAATGATCTGCACTTGCTCCTTATTATCCAAAACAAGTCAATCACGCTAATTGACAATTGTCAGTGTCAACCAATCACTTAACTTGTTTGTCGTGAAATTAAACAATTACTCTTTCAATAACCAATGGTAATCATGATTGCATATGCACGAAGACCAATCAAATAATGTGTTAGAAAGTATATTTTTCTTCAGAATAATTTGTCAAACTTATCTTCATTCTAATTTCTACATCTATTTGATAAACATTACAATGTCTCCATCACGAGTCTGGAATTACTTTACTCGTTCTGCCGACAAGTCGAAGGCGACCTGTAAGCTGTGTAACCAGGACTTTGTATTCAAGAATACAACATCGAACCTACTGAATCACTTGAATGGCAAGCATCCATCCGTTTTGACGTCCGAAACTGTAAAACAGACGACCATGAACCTGTTTGAACAGAGGACTAGTGTAACATCAAAACGAATTCTAAAATCGAATATTCGAATATATTCGAATAGTTCTTGTCGAATATTCGAATAGTGATTTCACTATTCGTTCCCATCCCTAATATAAATGAAAACAAAAGTATTCACCACATGCAAGACGAAATTAAAAAAGAATTGATTTTTTGGCGCTTTTTCGCCCAAATACAATGAGTGTATTTTAATTTATTGGAAGGACGTGGCTGTGTTCATGTATTACAACTTTACCATAATGTCTGTTTACATATCTCAGCCCGTTATGAAGCACAGTTTACAATATACTGTATATGATATCTGATTTACGATACACAATGTTATACATTCATCATTTGATCCAATACGATATGAACTGATGTGTTATGATAGGTTACAGTTCCATTTGGGATCTGATATGTTACTTTATGATGCAATTCTAACAATAACACTACTGTAACACCTGTGCAGGATATGCAAGTATTTCTTATAAATATATTAAGAAGATCCTTAATACAAAGAATACCTATCCATTTTTGCTGAAGCAGTTAATTCAATTGAATAACAAATTGTAGCATATTGGTTCATAAATAATTTTCATAATTATAGACACATGACATGATGATTCTAAGCCAATCTCTGATATAGATCATTTATCCTTTACCCTTAACCAAGGTCTGTACAAAGAGAGGACGTTACAATTGCACGGTTCCGAATAGGTCATTCACACATTACACACTCCTGGCTCTTGGCTAAGGAAGATGCACCTGAATGCATTCCATGCAATGAGTCCTTTACCATTAAACATATATTACTCGATTGCATTGATTTTCAAAGAATTCATGCAAAATGTTTCAATGGTAACACTATTTATGAGCTTTTTGAGACTGTCAGGATTGAATTAATTCTTTCCTTTCTCAAAGAAATTGGAATTCACAATGAATTGTGATTCCTTTAGTAACACATTATACATTTATCAATATCATTTTCTCATTACAAACTATTTATTTGATGTCACACATTCATTGCAAACTATGTATCTACTATCATTATTTTTTACAAATTTTCTATCATTCATTTATTACAAATTCTTATTTATTTTTCTTTAAACAAATACATTTTTACCTGTAAATGATTTAATATACATTTATCCACATCCTCATAATGCGCGCTAAATGACCTTAGCTGTCGATGCGCCTTAAAACACCATTCATTTATTACCCTTTACTAAATACATATACTAAATTCCCGATTGTCTGAAGTTTTGAAGTTTAACCCTTTAAGGTATAGAGATAAGGCTTATCAGTGACACTATAGGTATAAACCATCCGATTATCGAAGACCATTAACGCATACATAATTAGTCACCCTGGGTACCTATTTGCACAGGATTATTTCCGATAATTGTTATTGATTGGGGCACTGTTAATCAAACCCAAATTAATGCATTTTACATTCATCTAATAGATTTTCTCAAAGAATAAAAGACGACGAGAACAAAATTTCCTTTAAGTTGATGTTTTTTTCTTTATTTAGTGATACATTCATATCAGGAGTAAGTTGTAGAAAATTAAACAAACAATGAAAATGTATATTACGGTGTGAATTATACAAAATCAAAAGTAATAATATGACTTATGTGTTCTCCCTGAGAGATCCCTAATTTGTTTTTCTGTTTTGTCATCAATTGCAGGGAATTTTGTTGCCGAAAAATACCATTCATGACTCGAAATACATACTTTGTCTTTGCATATTTCTCAACAAAGCTGAATCGTTTTACTTCAATTCCCATTCAAACCGTTTCCAAAATGAAGAAAAGAATATTTTTCAACGCAATATTGCTTTGAAAAGAAGTTAAACCTGGTCCTTCTAATAAATGTAAAACAGTAAAAATCAACTCATTTTGGCAACAAAACATGCTAATATTTCCGTAAAATACGTGTCCATGGGTGATGAATTTACCAAAAGCTCGTAGTTGTAGTCAAAGTCGGAGGAATGATCTAATTTGCTTGTCCGTGAATTGGTAATATTTATCAACATTTCATCATCTTCAGGCTTAAAAAAAACCCGATCAAATTACTGCTCTGAATCTACATTGATGTCTGACTTGCGATCGGAAACACCAAATTGGCTAAATATTTTAAAAAGGCCGTCTTTATAACGTCAATTATTTGACGGCTCGATTTTCAATCGCCTTTAAACTTTGAACAATAGCTCCGTGTCATAAACATCCTTTACAGGTCGCGTGCCGTATGCTCTCGTTTTAATTGGATAGTATTTTTAGAAATGTGTTAAGTTACTAAAGAATTGCATGAAATCCTTATCGAGTCTTTACAAATCGGCAGTGTTTTGATCTTTTATGACCGGAAGACTTCTCATTAATTGGATTGGTAATTTGGATTCCCTTTATCTCAATTTGATAGCGTTATTTCCATAAGCGTGTCGTGAGACCATTATCAAAAGATTCTCTCTAGAGCAAAAGTTTAAACTTTGACCCTATAATTTTATCATCGGAAATGAAAGAAGACATATTTATTTAAGAGGAAAATAAACTTTGGAGAAAATGACGTGTGTGCAAAGATGTGTTATTAAGAGCTAAAGTTGAATCAATTTTTCAGCTGTCAAAAAGCGTTCTATGCGGTAATCGATAGAACGTCAAAATAGGTTTTATACGGTAATAGGTATAACGGCGAAAAGGGTTTGATACGGTAATCGATAAGGCGGCGAACGGCGCTATATACCGTAAAGGGTTAAAGACTTGCAGACGAAATTTCAAAATGTGATGAAATGGAATAATAATCTTCTGATAGTTCTGATAGGGCAGGAAACATTGTGTGGAAAATTTCTCTACAACAATCTGGTCAAATGTCTATTGTTTGGTTATAGGTTAATGGAAGAGAGGCTGATGTTCACAGAATTTGAATTAATAATTCGGGTTTTAATGAAAACATGCTTTAGTATGACAGCTATTACATTCTGCTGTTAAGTTCATGTTTGGCTATTGTAAGGTGTATGAATGGGTATTTGAGAATGTTGTCAGATATGTTTTGTTCTATTTCAGTGTGGTGGATGGCAGATTCCCCCATTTGATTTTATGGATCCTTGGGGCCCTTACCCACCACATTTTAGGATGGGCCCTCCTCAAGAACAGGTGGGTGATTACAATTTGTTATACATTTTTGTGCTTTCCCTCAGTTCTTGATTGCCTAGAGCATGCTTGGCAGCTATTATAGCCATCAATCGAAATCCTTTTTTACCATACGGGGCCAATCATCGCCGAGAAAGCAAGTAGTTCTATTTGAATTGTAATCGGTCTATAACTTTGTGGATTCGTATCAAATTAAATGTCGGCAATCTTTCATTTATTGAAATAAATATATTCTTCATTGGTTTGATTTAGATGCAGGATGGTAATCGTATAAAGTGGAATGCACATTCATAAATATGTTTCTTGTTAACCTACAGTAGTCGGATTGTATAAATATATTCTTCATTGGTTTGATTTAGATGCAGGATGGTAATCATATAAAGTGGAATGCACATTCATAAATATGTTTCTTGTTAACCTACAGTAGTCGGATTGTATACGAACCGGTCTCTCATCTATTGCATGTTCTTTGTGAAAACTCACATTCCGAAACTTTTGACAAAGTCCCTACATCATCATTTGCAAATTTCTATCAATAAACGGCTTAGAATCATATATGACTGAGAACGGGTAATAATCAGTAATTTTGTTTTGCCTTTTCGTTTCGTAAACATTGACCCATTTTAGTAATATTGGTTTTCGGCTTGTTCGTATGTTTATCATAGGGACAGGGGCCTCCGTGGACTAGTGGTTAGAGTACAGAACTTGAAATCACATGGCTCCTCTCCGTGTGGGTTCAAATCCTGAGAGGGATGTGGATTTTCATGAGAGACAGTCTCCCGACTGACTTACGGAATGCCGATGGTTTTACCCACCTAGAGCATCCCTTATGGGCAGTTGAGTATGGGGTCTTCCTCCATCATTAATAGTCGGGCATCGCTACATAACTGAAATAATGTTGATGTGATGTAAAACCCATATAAAAAAAAATTATCATAGGGACAGGAACCAGTATGCTTTGAAATGAGAAGTTTGAAACCCAGCTTTCTGGTTTATTTGCAGTAATATGGTTATGAAATAAGACAAGAAGAAATGAATAAGCTGTTACTTTTAATTTGAAAATAGAACTTATACTAGACAAGTACAGTTTGTACAGCACAATTTATTTGCTCCCCTTTTTTGTTATTAGAAAAAATGTTTACCAATATTCATAGGCGTAGGAGCCGGGGGGCCAGGGGGGGCCCGGCCCCCCCAATATCCAGACTGGGGGGGCCAGAGTATACTTTGGCCCCCCCAATAATCACAATGGAAGATGAAGATTTTTGGAAAGAAAAAATGAAAGAAATGAAATTAGACAGCAGAATTAATATAAAAGTGTATTTTGTGCTTTATTTAATACCAATTCGCCTTTTGTAACGAACAATAACCAAATCATTTTGATGTCATCATCGCAGATGGCAATCTGAATACATATGGTTTATCCAATGAAGTCTCAGCTCACGGAAAGTAGTTTCGACTAACGAAAACAGTGATGCAACACATGCTCTAAGCAGTCAGACCCTATATTGTATTTAAATAAAGTCTCATTTTTTAGTTGCAAAAGTAGACGAGCTCGTGGCTGTGACAGCATGGTGGCTGTCACTTGAACGTATCATCAATACAATATGTTTTCCGCGTGAGATCGAGACTTGGCCAAACCTACTTTCTTTTTCTTTTGGTTATTTTCTCTTAACTAAGATACACATTTTCATACGCTTTCTTTTAATTCTTATAATGTTATTGAATTTGTAAATGAATGAATAGTCATGAAAAAGTTGAGGAACATTTATACTTAGACCGGTCCTCATCTGAAGTTGGCCCCCCCAATGTTGGAAACGCTCCTACGCCTATGATATTTAATGACAAACTGGGAAATACAGTGTTTAATTTTGTCATCAATACTGAAGGCAATGTGAGTGTTTGAAGTTTACAATTGCAAAAGGGAAAATGAGATATTATCACATCACCTTTTTCCCAATGTATGAGAGCAAAAACCCCAATTGTTTCAAATCCTGGAAGAAACATTGAATGTACATTTTGTTGAATAGGTAAAAAGGAAAAAATCACCTAGACAAGATTGTATGATAGTTTTTTTTTTACCTTGTCCAGAGATAGTTTCTACGCTGAGCCTCTCTGATCCATATTGGATTGTTATTTTCGTTCCAGTTTATTGCAATTCAACTTTTTAATTTGATTACTGTAGAGCATTGTATTTGTGTAGCTGTAAAGTACTGGGGCAATGACCTTTTTCATGTGTACTTTATCTTCTCTTTGATTTCTGTTGAACAACAGAAGTATTTGGCTATCTTTTTAATCCATACAAACACATATGAAACCCCGCAGATTGTAAAAGTTGATCACAACTGTGATGCAACTCTGGCCGTTCAGGCCTTTGATTTTTCAAAACCTGTATCCTGGCCATCATATAATGTGAGATTAAATTACTAGAATACGACACCTGAAGGATAACACGGGATAGAATGTATTGTAGAGTATCGACTCTACGAATAACTCGCCCTAATAACAACCCATTCGAGCGTCACATTTTCAAAATCAATCAAATACACTTGGTTATGCAGTTATAAACGATCATAAGTAAGGAGCAAAATTCTAACATTCGCAACTATCTGATATTTACCCAAATTACTGGAATAACTTAAACTTTACAGAATCGTACCGGAATATTTGATATCATATCCGTCCTTCTAGATGATTTAAACTTCATTTTGCAATTATTTGTCATCCAAAGCATTGAATTTGCAATTATTTGTCATCCAAAGCATTGAATTTACTAGTAATCATATATTAGGGCACAACAAGGTAGAAAATTACATAGAAATATTTGGTTGCATGATGAATTTCCAACACCGACCTGGCTGAACATGGACTTCGTGATGCCAGTTTACCGTGACTTGACATTTCTTCGGGCCCTCGCTTCGCATACTTGCAACTTGTTTAGAGGTAAACCGGTACATATTGTGGCGCGTCTCACTGTTTAGAATCGATAATGTACATTTGCGAATGCAATAATCTGTGTTCTGTAAATCTAGTTCATTAATTTTATAACCAGTATATATCTCTCGTTCTCAATAAAATCTTTCAAATCTTAGAAAAATGGCCACCATTTATTTACGTCATCACAAAACCACAAGACATTTCGCGTTTTCTGCCCTTCGAAAAAAAAAAGTAATAAACTTCGATTTCTTCAAACACAGAATTTTCCCAGATATGACACAGAACAAACTTAGACTTACCTTACATGTTATATATAAACTGCACTAAAAATTAACGTTCAGATTTTGCATAAATTAAGCATGAAAATTAAACCCCAAAAATGAAAAAAGTAGTTGTGTTAGAAAACATTTCCTCCCTAGAACAGAACAGAATAGAGTATTCTGGATCTGTTCTCTATACTACATTCTATACAATGTAAAATAATTTTTTAATGTTTATCCTGTTGATAGACTTCTACATCTTGTTGTTCATTCTGAGAAATACACCTTAGAATGATATAAGTGAAGGTTACAATATTTCCGGTAAATTGTCCCCAGCTTATATCAGATTTCCTATAAGCGTCTGTGTTAAGGAGTTTATGTAAGTGTTGAGCATCATTTAAAAAACTATTTTATTGGTAACTCATAGATAATAGTGACATTATAAGTTGTGAAATATATAACTGTTTCCTTCATGAAAATAAATGACTGTTTAGATTTCAAATTTAAAACTATATTTGGAAAAGAAAGTACAATGACATATGCCTGACGAGAAACAATATGGCTGCATCCCTATTACCTCAGAGGTGTTTTCATTGGATAAACCAGATGTGTTCAGATTAATTCATTCATTACAAATTCTTATTTATTTTTCTTAAACCAAATACATTTTAACCTGTTATTTAATAATTCAATATACATTTATCCACATCATAATGCGCTTTAAATGACCATAGCTGTCGATGCACCTTAGAACACCATTCATTCATTAATTTCAGGGACCCCATCTACTCCATGGGACCCGTCTACTCCATGGGACCCCGTCTACTTCATGGGACCCCGTCTACTCCCACCAAGAAGGGGGAAGATGAGGACGACATCTAGAGATATAGAGGCAAGAGAGGAACCAAAGGTGTCCACTGCTTTGGAGACAGAACGCTAGGCAAAGGCGAGAAGAGGAAGAAAAGAAAATGGAGGCAAAAAGAAAACAGGCTCAGGAGAAACTTAAGCTTTGGAAGAAAGGACAAAGAAAAGGATGATTCAAAGGTATTTCATGATTCCCCTTTTTTTGCTTACAAGTACTAAGGTTGTTGATACAGTAGTGCTAACGAATGAGTTTCCAAAAACACCGTTTATCGTTTGTATTGTATCGTAACGTAACATATTAGATCCCCAATGGAACTGTAATTTATCATATATCATCCGATCATACCACAAAACAAACCTATCGTTTTGTATAATTGTATGGTGAACATGTAATGTAAGCCTATATCTTAAATCATATATCATAGACCATATACATGTATCGTTTATTGGAAACCATATTTCGTAGACGGCTGATATCTTTAAACAGACATTATATCATTACTTGAAGTTAAAAATTTTTTACAGAAAATGAGTGGCAGATCTAAATTTTTCCCTTCTGAAATATGGCCTTGCGCAGACAGGGATAATTCTAATCAAGGGATAGTTAAGCGTTTAAAAGACAAAATGGTGTTGATTGTTCTCGACAAGGAATCAGGAAAGCCAATTGTATATAATGGTCTGAACAATTTAGTTAAACATTGAAAATGTCTGCTTGATATTCAAGGCAAATACATAGAGAATAATATGTTAGTGACGATAGATGGGTCAAGTTATTCGGGCAAGGCATAAGAATTTATTGGGTGAGCCGAAGATTTTTGTCTTGGGTAAATGCACATGAGAAGAAACATCTTGCAGAAGGGTATTCTTTGATGGGAAATACCATTAAGGAGTGTTTATCCATGTCACCACTTCTGACAAGAGGGCACCTCTATACCCCTTAATTTTAGTAGGAGGGCAGTTCTCTGCCCAATTAAAGATGTTCGAGGGGGCACTTCTCCAATA
Source organism: Cerastoderma edule (assembly GCA_947846245.1). Classification (NCBI taxonomy): domain Eukaryota; kingdom Metazoa; phylum Mollusca; class Bivalvia; order Cardiida; family Cardiidae; genus Cerastoderma; species Cerastoderma edule. Next base: position 36,974,871 of record OX401407.1, on the reverse strand, counting down.
GGGCTCTTATCCATGATCCCCCCAACCACCACCCCATTTAACCTTCACTCCACTCTTAAAATCTTTCCATACCATGCAATGCATCCTTTACCATCAAACATATATTACTGGATTGCATTGGTTTTCAAAGAATTCGTTCAAAATATTTTGACATTGACAATCTTCAGGCGCTTTTTGAGATTGTCAGGATTGAATAAATTCTTTCCTTTCCCAAAGAGAATGGAATTTATTATAAATTGTGATTCCTTACTCCTTTATGATATACATATATGATATATATTGATATATATATATCAATATCATTAACTCATTACAAACTTTTTACATAAGATCATACACTCATAATAAATTATCTTTTTACTGTTGTTAGTCATTCACACATTACCCACTCTTGGCTCTTGGCTAAGGAAGATGCACCTGAATGCATTCCATGCAATGCACCTTTACCATCAAACATATATATTGCTCGATTTCGTTGATTTTCAAAGAATTTGTGCAAAATATTTCAATGTCAACACTATTTATGAGCTGTTTGAGACTGTCAGGATTGAATTATTTCCTTTCTCAAAGAAATTGGAATTTAGAATAAATTGTGATTCCTTACACATTTTGAATATATATACATTTATCAATATCGTTTTCTCATCACACACTATTTATTTAGTATCACACATTCATTACAAACAATCTATCAACAATCATTATTTTTTTAAAAAATTTCTATCTTCTTATATTCATTAATTACAAATTCTTATTTATTTTTTCTTTAAACAAATACATTTTAACCTGTTAATAATTTTGAAATACATTTATCCACATCATCATAATGCGCACTAAATGACCTTAGCTGTCGTTGCACCTTAAAACACCATTCATTCATCCTTTTTAATGTCGTTAACTCATTACAAATTTTCTATTAATTATCACTCATTCATTGCAAATTGTTATTTTTCATTCATTCATTCATTTATTCATTCATCCATCCATCCATTTATTCATTCAGTCATTCATTAGCACTTGGACAAGTTCCAATTGACATTTTGTCCTCTGGCACCCACATTTGATATTTTGAGCACATCTTAATTAAAACCTCATCTCACTTATGTAATTTTTTTGATGATCAAAGATGTCTTTGTTTTGTATTGTTAAGATCAATCACAAGTAATTTCAAATCTCTGAATTGATTAGCAACAAAATTATGCTGAAGCAAACCATTTTTTTAGACAGAACTTGTTGATATCTTTTTGTCAGGTATTCTATACAATAAGGGTTAAAAAAAAATCTCATGTCAATCTTTAGGATAGACTTGTCTTGTCATATCCTCTTCAAACGCCCCTAAAACAATCATTATTGGCATGTGTCACTCTATTCCAACCAGATTCATAATTCATTGTCTATGATAATCAAAGTTATCTTCATATTACAAAAGCATGGTGAATGAATTGATCTTTATATCTGTTGTATTCCAAAATGCTTAATGAATATAATCTGAACATTTCATACCATTTATGCATGTTTATGGTAGTTTATTACAGTTATTGATGACATAGTCTGAACATCATTTTCACAGAAATTCAGAGTAATGGCCCTTGAAAAAGGTACATTGTGAAGAAATGAGCATGTTGACCCCTATTTTTTAAACCAGGTTTTTGTTCCATGTATTCCATAGAACATTATGTACAAAAAAAAAAAGAATTCTCTGCGGAAAATCTTACTCCAGGATATGTCTTTTAAGTTCACCTTGGCACAAATTGATCTGCTGACTGTTATCCCTGTGTTAAACATGGAGTGTCTTTAAATTGGGTTTTAATTATATGTAAGCAACTTGGCGCGCTTGATTGAGATATGTGACGTGTTTGGTCCATGAAAACCATGGGAGGCATGCCATTTTTATTGTAATTATGTAATTAATATATGAACTTCCTAACGGGCATCATAGATCGCATACCATATACATATCGTATATCACATATCATATATTGTAAATCAGACTAAGAACATATAGCATTGCATCAGACAGGTAAGACGGCTGCCCCATAGAACATATAAGTTGTAAATCGCACGTCACACTTTGTAAATGGTTCATATTTTGATTGTGTATTGTGTGTAAACCGTGAGAACTCATACAATAGCACTACTGTATCAAATGGATTTATACACTTGTTTTCTCATATTATTCTCTCATGAGACATATTATTGTTTGATAATAGGAAAACATATTTTGATTACATTTGTGATGTCATTTTCATTACTCAGTATTTCCTTATGTAGGTAAAACCATACTCACATGATCAAAAGGTGAATATGGAGTTATTTTTATTCAGCACTCTCATGAACCTTTCGTGTATTTTCTTTTGAAAAAGATCAGATTTCTTGACATTCATACGCTGATAACCACAAGTTATCAAATCTGTCGACGATTTGATTAAGACTTCACAAATTAAACCCACCATTTCAGAGTGGGAGATGATTTGAGTCATCCAAATGTGTCATTTCAAAAATTGCAGTGAAGTGATGGTGGTTTCAGTCGTGGCTTTACCAGTTACAGACTTAGAATTCAGGGGTCCTGGGTTTGAGTTAGACTGGTTAAACCAGGAAAGCCATACCAAAGTTTAGTGATTGTTGACACGGCATTAAACCTCCAATATTTACAATCATAATGATTATTTAACTGGCTTTTGATGATGTTTAAAATCTCACAGGTATAGGTGTCAAGGTAGAAAACAAATCAATGTTTACTTCTGCCCAAAGGCTATTGCACAAGAACTGAAGTCTACTTGCTCGGCTATCTCATTTCCAAAATCTGTTTAACTGTTTGTTTAAAACTGTTGCACAATTACTTTCATTAATGGCCTCCAATTTTCAGGGTTACATTTAACAATATGTCCGTCCATTTTCAGGTTCAGCCTTCGTATTCTTAACAAGGGTGATACGGGACCTCCTTAGGACGTAGGGGATCGGGTTGGAACTGGATATAAACATTTCCAGGTTTGTATTTCCCTTTCTAAACATACATTCTTCTTGAAAAAAGCCTTTCATGTGCCTGCCTCTGTCTCTCAGTTTGAACTTTTCTCACATCTGAAAAAGAAATACTACTGTATACCTAAAATAATGGTGGCTAAGCTTTGTAAGCCCAGTTGGCTGCTTGTCCATCTTTGAATAAAAGGATTATGAGTTAGAGACATGTTGCAAAGCAGTGGACTGATTGGAAAAAATATTGTGTAGTACTGGTGAGGAAATACCAGAAGTATGTATAGGTGCACTTACTGCAGTGATATGTCTGAAATACTACCTTAAATAAAGAAATGCATAAAAAACTGTCATGGGGATGTCTGATACTTTGTTGAAACATACATAGGTATGTAAATACTCCAAAGATGTGCATGTTGGCACAGAACATTGCTCACATAAAGACTCACACCTCTGACAGACTGCTTGTTGGTTGTAGTACTCTAAAATAGTTCCCTTTTAACCAATTACCAAACAATGACAGCATTTGACCAGTTTGTTGCAGTCGACTTTCAAAAACATTGTTGGAGGAGAAATTGCTCTTAACGACCAATTTCTCCTTTTCCCACAATGTTTTCAGCCCTATCAGAGGATTATTTTTCTATTTCATCACATTTTCAAATGTTTTCTGCAAACTCTTTCAATTTGGGACAGTCGAAAACTTGGCATTTGGTAAAGGGTTAATTAAATAAAAAAATCTGTTTTGACAAGTTTAAAGCTAGGAAGTTCTGCATGATCCAGTGGTTATGTTAAATGTTTTAACACTCATTGGTCTCGGGTTCGAGCCCAACTGCTACCTCTGGTTTGGTGGGTGTGCCTTTTTGTAAGGCAATTCTGAGCACTAGCCTGGTACATGTACTTGTTAATCAAGGAAATTGGTGATGTAACTGAAAGATTGTCTAGGCAGATTACAGTCACATCGGCCCAATGTCAAAACGGCCCAATTATCAGTTTTACTTTCAGTCAAAAAAGGCCCAACATTTCAGAATAACCAACAGGCAAGGATTACTTTAATTAAATGTTTATTAGAAAAGATATACAAATGAACAAAATGAATACATTAATGAGCAAAATATGCATATATGTAAACATAATTGTCTGTCAGAATTTGGGACACCTATGGTTAGAATTCCCATTCTTCACAAATACTTGCTGATAGGAAATAACATTTGCAACGACTCTTTATTCTTGTTTAGTTTTAATTTTGATGGTGTATCGTGTAAGCGAGTGACCCCACCTTCAGGATTCATGAATGATTCATTAACTTTTTTATTTTACACCGTTTGAGAAACAAGGTAGAAAAATCACTTGACTCATGAGATAATCCATATAGATAACTACAAAAATGGAAGTGATTGAAAAGATTTAGATATGTCTACAAATAACCGCTAATTGCATTCTACCCAAATCATCGAAGACTGCACTATTTGGTATTTGTTGTTTGGCCCTTAGCAGGTTTGTAAGAAATCACAATGGTAAATTAACAATAATTTTAAATGAATAACACCACCATAATATAAAAGAATTGGTACTCCAATAGAATCCAACAGAAATGATTTGGTTTTAACATCAAATGGAATTCCATCATATAAATAAAATAAATTTGCATAAGCTTCCAATGGTTGGATATGCAGACATTTAACTGCCAAATTAAAATTACCATTGTAATTAAAACTTATTCTGATTTGTGTAAAATCATCTAAACTATGGGATTCACACAATGGTTCCCTACAATAGTTCTTGAGATATGAACATGCTTGCAAAATTTTAACTTATATTTACTAAGTACAAAAGAAACACACAATTCGCTTATATTCAAGTGAAAAGATATGAAACTTGGTCAGGAACCTTACATAATGACACTTAACACATGCGTGATGTATAAATTAACCCATTCCATAAAGTAGTTCATGAAATACAAACTTGCATCTAAAAACTTAACTAAGGAGTGATGCCAATTGGCAACACCCAGTAGTATATTACAGCTCCACTTATTCTTCAAATAGTCGAGCTAAAAAGTCAGGGAAAGGTCCCATAGTGTCAAAAGGAATTATGGAGGTAGTTGACGTCAAAGACCTAATAAACATTTATTAGGTCTTTGTTAACGTCAACTGATATCACATGACTCCAGCAAATGACAGATTTCTAACAACTACCTTATATCAAAGTACAACAGCATAAAACACTATTTGGGCCATTTTGATCGAATGAAAAATCAACAATTGGGCCGTTCTGACCATTCGAAGGGTGTTCTGACCGATTTCTGGATCATTTTGACATGTTCCGTTGAGGCAGCATTCAACCCGACATAAGACAGAGGGAAAGGGGTACATAAATAAAGTTAATTTTTTTTATTATACTTGCCCATTTTTGTATAACTATTAACCCTAAGAATGATGGGTAATTTTCTAAAAGTAGATTATAGTGTCGTCTGCTTTCCACTTTCTTATCATTTTGCTTCATTTTAATGAGGAAAGATATCCAGTGTAACAAACATGTTAGATCACAGGCCAGCCACCAATTTAATTGGCGGCTTGTTTGGATCTAACCTATTAGCATAGGTATGGAATTGGTTCCAATGTTATAAGGGTTAACTTTTAATGTTTTTTCTGGATTTTATAGGACTAAGAGAGACGTAAACAGGAAAACCCAGTTGATGCTGTGAGTGTTGCTTTCCATCCTGTCCAAGAAGTGCAAGAAGTCAACAAATGTATGTCTTCTTGAAATGGCAGTTGAGCTTATAATGAGATGTGATATCAGTTGCAAAATGAATTAATTCTTTCCTTTCTCAAAGAAATTGGAATTTACAATAAATTGTGATTCCTAACTCATTTTGAATATACATATAACAACATCATTAACTCATTACAAACTCTTTATTTGATATCACACATTCATTACATATTATTTATCTACTATTATTATTTTTTATTTTTTACAAATATTCTATCTGCTATCATTCATTCATTACAAATTCTTATTTTTTTTTTCTTTTTAACCAAATATATTTTGATAAATAATTTTGATATACATTTATCCACAACATTTTAATGCGTGCTGGATGACCTTAGCTGTCGATGCGCCTTAAAACACCATTCATTCTTAATAATCCCACATCATTGAAAATTATGTAAGTGCATTTTTTCTTCAAACATTATTTTCCAGCAGTAGAAGTTATAATGAGCTGTGTTCGCAGTCTGCTCCTGCCATATTATCCCACACCCCTAAAGTGAAGTGGTCTACAATGGGCACACCTTTATTGAGTATGCTTAAATCCAATGTCTTTATATACCGGTAGTAATGATATTCTTATGAAATGATCCCTGAAGAATTGATGAATTTGTGAATTAATATAGAGGTTTTTCATGTAAGACTGAACAATTGGATCATGAACCTTTCACTGGTTACTATCTATAGAATTTCCATTATTGAGACTCACAGGGGCAGTCGAAGATTTCCAGCATGTCAAGCTTATGTTATGTAAACAACAATGTACCTATTTGACTAGATTTCTGAAATGTGACTGCGATAATATCCGATGGTAGCAGAACACCTCAGGCATATCTGTTGATTATCAAAAAACTATCGCTCGAGTCATCCAGAATGTATTCTTACATTGTTGGTACAATGTAGTTGTATACATCACTAAACATGACAAACATGATTATTTGATCTATTATGTAGATTCCATTGTAGACCACTTCATTTTAAAGAGTTGTATAACTTGTTTTTTATCAATCATATGTACCCAAATACCTATTCACTTCTATTAGAATACCAAAAAGTCCACTTTTTTTCGGCAAATTTTGTCGAGTTGTGTTGATGTAGGTTTCAGTGTTGCGCTCAGTGGGTTAAAAAGGAAAGCTAGCTCAATTTTTTAAGTCTTACAGTGCTGGAACTAACTTAATGCTTATGCAAATAGGTTAGACCATGCCAGCCGCCAAGTAAATTGGCGGCTGTCCTGTAATTTAACCGGTTTGCTACTTTGAGTATCTTACTCATCAAAATTATGCAGATATCAAAGGTTCTTGAAAGCAGCAACATAAGAAATCAATTTTTAGAAAATTGCCCAGCATTCTTAGAGATAAACATTTCTTAGAAGATATAATGATACATTTCCTGCATTGACTACCATTTTCAGTACTATATATTTTGTTTAAAGCTAAATACCTTACTCAGGAAATGAAAAAAAAAAAATGCTTTATTTACATATCTGGATCTAAGACAAATCCAGGAAACTATAGGGGTATATCCCTATTAAATACATTACAGTCTCACTTGTGTTTAGCAACCACCCTTTTAAGCAGCCAACCTGCCTTAAACAACCACTACAGAAAGTCCCATTGTTAGATTTATGGTGCACAACAATTTGTGTTAAGCAGCCAACCTGTCTTAAACAGCCAATTAACTCTGTCCCATAGGCTGGCCTCTTAACAAAAGTTTGACTGTAGTTGATAATTTTACTGTACAATCTACAATGCAAAAAAGGGACCATTTCTATTTTCAGGGGTTATATATGGAAGTATGAGCACTGCAACATCGTAGAATCTGTACAAAAAAGCTATTGGAGAGTGCGGAAAACCAACATGGATGACTTGCCATTCATATTACCTACATTTGACTGACAGACAAATCAGATTATATACCCATGAGCCCGCGATCGGATTGACTACACTTGATTGACTAACAAATCCGGTAACTTACCCTTGACTGACCTACTTATCAGATAATCTACACGATACTGACAAGCCTATCTGATTACGGTGTGTTCCCTGAACGTCGACTCGATTTTTTATCACGCCTATCCCAAGTGGGGATTAGGGGGCCTACGTTGGGGAACATAAAAGAAAAATCGATGAAAGTGGAAAAAATCAAACTGAAGAAATCTCATGTTTGAATTAATAAATTGGTTATGTATCTAATTGATAATTGATGTTTTCGTTATCATTAAACCTTCGGCCTCGTTTGATTTTTAAATTTGTTAATTGTTAAATTATAATATTCATTAATTGATTCAATTATTGGTAATCAAAAGGTTGTATTTATTGCAATGTTTGCAACAAATGAACATTTGGCTAACTTCAAATATAGTCTTTAATGTTTTAAAGAAAACGGTCGTACAAACTGTTTTAAATGAACAATTCAATTGGAAACGGGTATGTCTTAAAAGGGGTTATCTTACTTACACTTCATTCCTAGACTCAATCATGGCGAATGCACAGCTGAATGTCAAATTTATCACTTACAGAAGAGGCGGTCACAACCTGGCTCTAGACGGATACATTTACAGAAATAACCGAATTAGAGAAGGGAAATTATTCTGGAGATGTGCAACACAAGGCTGCTCTTCCTTTTTGTCGACAATAGACAACATCCCAACTGGATTCGGAAGAAATCCCCACAATCACCCAGGCGAGTGTGGTAGCGAAACAGTCTTCACTGTACCGAGCTCGCTGAAAGCAGACCCCACAACTTCCTAAGTCACAAGCTGACATAAACGGAAAATGGGCCGAAACAGCCACGGGAGAAAACTTCGTTCTTTTCAACGATACACACCAGTACCAACGAATGATAGCGTTTCCAAAATGGATAACCTCACAGAGTAAGCCAATTCAGAGATTTTCTTCTGTGACGGTACCTTCTTCACATGTCCTACAGTTTTACCAGATTTACAGCATCCATATCCAGATAGACTATATCATGACGCCAGTGATTTATGCCTTCCTTCCCGGTAAAAGTCAAGCCATGTACACACGATTCTTCGATCTTCTAGTGGGAAAGATGAACGCATTCGGGCTGAGATTTACACCAACCAGTACCGTCCTCGACTTTGAAACAGCTGCCCACAATGCCATTAAAGAAGCGTTTCCTGGAATAATTACGAAAGGGTGTTTCTTCCACTTCACCCAGAGCATATGGAAAAAGGCGCAAGTTACCGCCCTACAGATTCCTTACAAAGACAACAACGACGTCCGTACACTTCTTAGACGCGAAGCCATCCTGCCTCTGATACCACTGGATGCCATTGAAGATCACTTGTTCCAGACGTTAGAAGATAGAAATGACACCGACATTATAGACCTAACCCAGCATTTCACTGATTATGTAACGGAGCAGTGGGTTGAAGGTGAACGAACGATGTGGAACCACTTTGGAACCCAGGACCCTCGAACTAACAACAGTTTGGAAGGGTGGCACAGCTAGTTGAAGAAAAAGGCACACCACGCCCACCCAAACATATTTTTTTTCATATGGGTTTTACATCACATCAACATTATTTCAGTTATGTAGCGATGCCCGACTCTTAATGATTGAGGAAGACCCCATACTCAACTGCCCATAAGGGCTGGTCAAGGCGGGTATCCCAAACATATACACGGTTATCTAAATATTTAGACATACAGAATTCAAATGAAATAAATAGAATCCAGAGGGCCACAGGTGGAAATAAAAGACCAACCGCAAAAAATACATGAACAATAATGCCACCTAGTACACTGAAGAATAGATACCTTGACAAAGGGCCCAATCAGATTACCTTTCCCTGACTGACTGTCTTATCGGATTACCTACCTTAGACTTGCCATTTTATCGAAATACCTACACTCAACTTACAAGCATATCGGATTACTTGCCTTTGACTGTGCAACCAATTGTGTTACCTACCCTTGACTTTCCAACTAATAAGATTACCTTCCCCTGAATGACCCATTTATCAAACTACATATCCCTTGCTGACCTTTGATTATATTACGTTCTCTTGACTGAAGGCTTCGGATAACCTACCCTTGACTGACCAACCAATCAATTACCCTACCCTTGACTCTTGACTGAAGAACTACTCGGATCACATACCCATGACTGGAGGACTTGTTGGATTACCTACCCCAGACTTGTCGACCATTTGGATTATGTACCGTTGACTGATCCACCTGAGATAGTCTACCCATGACAGACTGACTAATAGAGTTACCTATTAAATGACCAATTGGATTACCTAACCTTGACAAACCAACAGATTGGATTACTTAACTTCGACTGAAAGACAAGTTTGGTTACCTACCCTTGACTGATGGACCAACCAATTACCTGCCCTTGACAAACCAACCAATTGGATTACCTACCCTTGACTTGAAGACTAGTTTGATTACATACCCTTGATTGAATGACTAGTTGGATTACCTACTCATGACTTATTCAGCTATTGGAAGACCTAGCTTTGACTGAGTGTAATTGGATTTCCTACCTTTACTGACCCACCTATCAGATAACCTAGAGCCTTGAACGAGTCTCTAATGAGTACCTACCCTTGACAGACACCCCTATCAGGCTACCTGCCAATGAAAAAGCTTATTGGAATATGTATTCTTTACTGATCCATAAATCAGACAACATACATTTGATCTACCCATGAATCAGCTTACCTTCCCTTGACTTAAGGATTAGCTGGAAAACCTACCATTGACTAACTTATCTATGGACTAAGCATCAAAAACTCGCCCACCTTTTTGGTAACTTTCCCATCACAGACTGGCCATTTGGATAACCTTCCTTTGACTGAAGGACCAATCGAATAACCTGCCCATGACCATATGATTTGTTGGACTACATACCTTTGACTGAAGGACTTTTCTATATACTTACTCTTGACACTTGCCTTGACTGAAGGACTTGTTGGATTACCTAACCTTCACTGAAGGACTTGTCGGATTACCTAACCTTCACTGGAGGACAAGTTGATTTACCTACTCTTGACTAAATAACTAGTTTGATTACCTACTCTTGACTGAAGGACATGTCGGATTACCAACCCTTAACTAAAGGACTTCACCGATTACCTACCCTTAACTAAAAGACTTGATGGATTACCTCTCTTGACCGAAAGACTTGTCAGATAACCTACCCTTGAATAAAGGACTTGACGGATGACCTACCCTTGAAAGAAGGACTTGGCAGATTACCTACCCTTGATTGGAGGACTAGTTTGATTACCTTAATTTGACTGAAAGAAAAGTTGGGTTACCTACTCTTGACTGAAGGAATTGTTCGATTATCTTCCCTTGACTGAAGGACTTGTCTGATAACCTACCCTTTGCATAACAACTTGTCAGATTACCTACCCTTGAAAGAAGAACTTGGTGGATTACCTACCCTTGATTGGAGGACTGGTTTGATTACGTTACTTTGACTGAAGGACTTGTTTTCCAACCTACCCTTGACTGACCCACCATTTGCATTACCTACCCTTGACCAACTAACCAAAACGATAACCTACCCTTGACTGACCCACCATTTGGATTACCTACCCTTGACTGACCCACCATTTGGATTACCTACCCTTGACTTATAGGCCATTTGGATTACCTACCCTTGAATTACACACTTATTTGATTACAAAGTCTTGACTGACCCACCATATGGATTACCTTCCCTTTACCGACTAACCAATATTGGATTATCTTCTCTTGACTGACATAGCTATCAGATTACCTACCCTTAAATGACCAACCAATCATTCGGATTATCTATTTTATACTGACGGCATATCAGATTGCCATCCAATGACTGACAGACTAATCAAATGACATACTCTTGACTGACCTATCTACTGGATTACTTCCCTTGAACAACTTACCAACTGGATTACCTACCCTCTACTGACTAACCATTGGGATTACCTACCTTGACAGTCACACCATTCAGCTTGCCTACCCTTGACGACTAACCGATTGGATAACGAACCATTGACTTACCCACCATTCAGATTATCTACCCTTGACTGACACGCCATTTGGATATCCTACCCTTGATTGACTAACCATTTGGATAACCTACCCTTGAGTTTCCCACTCTTTGGATTACCTATCCTCTACTGACCCACAAATCGGATTACGTATCATGGACTCTCACACCTTTTGGATTACCTACCCATGACTGGCTAACCAATTGGATTACGAACCATTGACTGACCAATTATTCGGATTACCTACCCTTGACTTTTGCAGCATTCCGATTACCTACCCTTGCCTGACCTAACATTTGGGTTCCCTAGCCTTGACCAAGCAACCAATTTGATTACCTACCCTTGACTGAGCCACCATTTGGATTACCTGCCCTTGACCGACTAACCATTTGGATTACCTGCCCTTGAAATGCCCAATTTTTTGATTACCTATCTTTGACTTGCACAACATTCGGGTTACCTATCCTTAAATTACCAACTCATTGGATTACATACCCTTTACTGACCCACCATATGGATTGGCTTCCCTTTATCGACTAACCAATTTTGGATCATCACATGACTGACAGACCAATCCGATGAACTTCCCTTAACTGATCAACCATTTGGATTACCTACACTTTACCGACTTACCAACTGGATAACCTACCCTTTTCTGACTACGCAATTGAATCATCTTCTTTTGACTGACATAGCTGTCAGATAACTTACCCTTGAATAACCAACTCATTTAATTACCTTTCCTTGACTGACCATCCGTTTGGATTATCTACCCTTGAATAACCAACCATTCAGATAACATACCCATGGCTGACCAACTCATTAGATTACCTACCTTTAAATGACAGGCCTATCAAAACCTAGCCTTGAATGACCAATTATTTGGATTACCTACCCTCTACTGACCCAGCTTTTGCATTACCTACCAATGGCTGACCAACTCATCAGATTACCTACCTTTAAATGACGGGCCTATCAAAACCTACACTTGAATGACCATTTATTTGGATTACCTACCTACTGACCCAGCTGTTTGGATTACCTACTCTTTTCTGACCAACCTATCTGATTAACTACCCTTGCCTTCTTTTCTGTACGAACTGACCAATTGGATTACCCACCCTTGACTGAGAGACCAATAAGATAACCTACCAATGACCGACTAACAAGTTGGATTGGGAACCATAGACTGACCCACCATTTCGATAACCTACTCTTGACTGACCAACTTATTGGATAACTTATGTTTATCGTAAAGACCAATCAAAATGACTGACCGGAACTTATGGATTACCTACCCTTGTCTGAAGTACTCGTCTGATATCCTACTCTTGACTAAAGAATTGTAGCATTACCTACTCTTGACTGAAGACCTTGTCTGATTTCTACCCTTGGCTGAAGAACTAGTTGGATTACCCCCTCTTGACTGACAGACTAGATGGATTACCTACTCTTGACTGAAGGACTTGTCTGATCACCTACACTTGGCTGAAGAACTAGTTGGATGTCCTACACTTGACTGAAGGACTAGTTGGATTTCCTACCCTTGGGTGAAGAACTAGTTCCATGACCTATTCTTGACTGAAGGACTAGTTGGATTCCCTACCTTTGATTGAAGAACTTGTCTGATTACCTAATTGAAGAACTTGTCTGATTACCTACCCTTGACTAAAGGACTAGTCGAACTATCTTCCCTTGACTGAAGGACTAGTTATATTACCTACTCTTGGCTGAATTTCTTGTCAGATTACCTACCCTTGCCTGAATAACTAGTTTGATTCCCTAACTTTGATTAAAGGACATGTCTGATTACCTACCTTTGACTGAAGGACTAGTCGAACTATCTACCCTTGGCTCAAGGACTAGTTGGATTAACTACTCTTGACTAAAGAACTTGTCGTATTACCTACTCTTGACTGAAAGACCAGTTGGATTATATAACCTTGACTGAAGCACTTGTTAGACTACCTACCCTTGAATGGAAGACTTGTGGGATTATAGTCTCTTTACTGACCCTGAAATCTGTTACCTACCTTTGAAAGACTAACGATCAGACTAGCTACACTTGATTGGTCGATTAATTGGATACCTACACTTGACTGAGCGACCTATCAGACAGCCTAACCTTTACTAACCAAGTAATAACAACCTTTTCGACTAAGCTTAACCTTAAAGTAATGACTAATTCACCAATAAGATAACGTACCCTTGACTAACCTAACCATTAATTTGATAACCTAACTTCGACTGACCTGTCAATCTGATTACCAACCATTGACTGAAAGATTCATCTGATACATAACCTTGACTGAAGGACCAATGGGATGAACTTCCCTTAATTGACCCAAATGTTGAAATGCATACCCTTAACTGACTGACCAATCAGATAACCTACCCTTGAATGATGGAAAAATTGGATTACATACCCTACACTGACCAACCAATGATAAACTACTCTTTGTTGACCCATCTTTTGGATTGCATACCCTTGAATAACAGACTAAATACCTACCACAGTCTGACTGTCCTCAGATTAACTGCCCTTGACCTAAGGGCTTTTTGAATTCATACCCTTGACCAAAAGTCCTGGGACTTTTCCTTGACTGAGAGACCAATCAGACTGTTTCACCTTGACTGACAAATCAATTTGATTACCTACCCTTGATAGACAAACCAGTAGGTTAACCAACTCTTGACTGAATATCTTGTTGTATTAACTTCTCTCATCTGATAACCTACCCTTGACTGACATACCAATTGGATTACCTACCCTTGACTGACAGACCAATAAGAATACCTACCCTTTACCGACCAATCATTCGGATTACCTACCCCTCCCAACAGTTACTGACCAATTGGATTATCAGAATACCTACCCTTTAGCGACCAATCATTTGGATTACCTACCCTTGACTGACAGACCAATCAAATAACCTACCCTTTACCGACTAATCATTCGGATTACCTACCCTTGACTGACAGACCAATTAAATAACCTACCCTTTACCGACCAATCATTTGGATTACCTACCCTTACAGACTGACCAATTGGATTAACTCCCCTATTGACCAATCATTTGGATTACCTACCCTCACGGACTGACCAATTGGATTACCTACCCTTACTGACCGACCTAACATTCTAATTATCTACCTTTGAATAACCAACCAATTGCATTACCAACCTTTACCGACCAATCATTTGGATTACCTACCCTTACAGACTGACAAATTGGATTACCTCCCCTACAGACCAATCATTTGGATTACCTACCCTAACCGGCTGACCAATTGCATTGCCTACCCTTACTGACTGACCCACCATTCTGATTATCTACCTTTGAATAACCAACCAATTGGATTACCAACCTTTACCGACCCTTACCGACTGACCAACTGGATTACCTACCCTTACTGACTGACCCAACATTCTGATTATGTACCTTTAATTAACCAACCAATAGGATTACCTACCCTTGACTGACGGACCAATCAAATAACATACCCTTTACAGACCAATCATTTGGATTACCTACCCTTACCCACCATTCTGATTATCTACCTTTGAATAACCAACCAATTGGATAACCATCTTTTACCGACCAATCATTTGGATTACCTATTCTTACAGACTGACCAATTGGATTACCTACCCTTACCCACCATTCTGATTATCTACCGACCAATGATTTGGATTAGTTACCCTTACAGACTGACCAATTGGATAACCTACCCTTTACCGACCAATCATTTGGATTACTTACCCTTGCAGACTGACAAATTGGATTACCTACCCCATACCGACCAATCATTTGGATTACCTATTCTTACCGACTGACCAATTGGATTACATACCCTTACCCACCATTCTGATTATCTACCTTTAAATAACCAACCAATTGGATTACCTACCCTTACAGACTGACAAATTGGATTACCTACCCTTACCGACCAATCATTTGGATTACCTATTGTTACCAACTGACCAATTGGATTACCTACCCTTACCCATCATTCTGATTATCTACCTTTGAATAACCAACCAATTGGATAACTATCTTTTACCGACCAATCATTTGGATTACCTACCCTTACAGACCGACCAATTTGGATTACCAACTCTTACTGACTGACCTAAAATTCTGATTATCTACCTTTGTATAACCATCCAATAGGATTACCTTCCCTTGACTGACGGACCAATCAAATAACCTACATTTACTGACTGACCAATTGGATTACATACCCTTTACCGACCAATCATTTGAATGACCTACCCTTGACTGACAGACTAATCAAATAACCTACCCTTTACCGACCAATCATTCGGATTACTTACCCTTACCGACTCACCAATTGGATAACCTACCCTTACCGGCTGACCAATTGGATTACCTACCCTGCACCGACAAATCATTTTGATAACCTACCCTTACCGACCAATCATTCGGATAACTTGCCCATACCGACTGACCAATTGGATTACCTACCCTTACTGAGTGACCCACCATTCTGATTATCTACCTTTAAATAACCAACCAATTGGATTACCAACCTATACCGACCAATCATTTGTATTACTTACCCTTACCGACTGACCAATTGATTTACCTACCCTCTACAGACCGATCATTCGGATAAACTACCCATACCGAGTGACCAATTGGATTACCTACCCTTTACCAAACATTTGGATTGGCTACCCTTACCGACTGACTTATTGGATTACCTACCCTTTACCGACCAAGCATTTTGATTACTTACCCTTACCGACTGACCAATTGGATTACCTACCCTTACTGACTGACCCACCATTCTGATTATCTAACTTTAATTAACCAACCAATAGGATGACCTACCCTTGACTGACGAACCAATCAAATAACCTACCGTTTACAGACCAATCATTTGGATTACCTACCCTTACCGACTGACCAATTGGATTACCTACCCTTACTGACTGACCCAACATTCTGATTATCTACCTTTGAATAACCAACCAATAGGATTACCTACCCTTGACTGACAGACCAATCAAATAACCTACCCTCTACCTACCAATCATTCGGATAACTTACCCATACCGACTGACGAATTGGATAACCTACCCTCTACAGACCAATCATTCAGATAACCTACCCATACCGACTGACCAATTGGATTACCTACCCTTTACCAACCAATCATTTGGATAACCTACCCTTACCGACCAATCATTCGGATTACCTACCCCTCCCAACAGTTACTGACTAATTGGATTACCTACCCTTACCGGCTGACCAATTGGATTACCTACCCTTTAGCGACCAATCATTTGGATTACCTACCCTTGACTGACAGACCAATCAAATAACCCACCCTTTACCGATCAATCATTCGGATTACCTACCCTTGACTGACAGACCAATTAAATAACCTACCCTTTACAGACCAATCATTTGGATTACCTACCCTTACCGACTGACCAATTCGATTACCTACCCTTACTGACCGACCTAACATTCTAATTGTCTACCTTTGAATAACCAACCAATTGGATTACCAACCTTTACCGACCAATCATTTGGATTACCTACCCTTACAGACTGACAAATTGGATTACCTCCCCTACAGACCAATCATTTGGATTACCTACCCTTACCGGCTGACCAATTGCATTGCCTACCCTTACTGACTGTCCCACCATTCTGATTATCTACCTTTGAATAACCAACCAATTGGATTACCAACCTTTACCGACCCTTACCGACTGACCAACTGGATTACCTACCCTTACTGACTGACCCAACATTCTGATTATCTACCTTTAATTTACCAACCAATAGGATTACCTACCCTTGACTGACGGACCAATCAAATAACATACCCTTTACCGACCAATCATTAGGATGAGTTGCCCTTACAGACTGACCAATTGGATTACCTACCCTTTACCGACCAATCATTTGGATTACTTGCCCTTGCGGACTGACCAATTGGATTACCTACCCCATACCGACCAATCATTTGGATTACCTATTCTAACCGACTGACCAATTGGATTACCTACCCTTACCCACCATTCTGATTATCTACCTTTAAATAACCAACCAATTGGATAACCATCTTTTACCAACCAATCATTTGGATTACCTACCCTTACAGACTGACAAATTGGATTACCTACCCTTACCGACCAATCATTTGGATTACCTATTGTTACCAACTGACCAATTGGATTACCTACCCTTACCCACCATTCTGATTATCTACCTTCGAATAACCAACCAATTGGATAACTATCTTTTACCGACCAATCATTTTGATTACCTATTCTTACCGACTGACCAATTGGATTACCTACCCTTACTGACTGACCCAACATTCTGATTATCTCCCTTTGAATAACCAACCAATAGGATAACCTACCCTTGAGTGACAGACCAATCAAATAACCTACCCTTTACCTACCAATCATTTGGATTACCTATCCTTGCCCACTGACCAATTGGATTACATACCCTTACTGACTGACCCAACATTCTGATTATCTACCTTTGAATAACCAACCAATAGGATTACCTACCGTTGACTGACAGACCAATCAAATAACCCACCCTTTACCTACCAATCATTTGGATTACCTATCCTTACCTACTGACCAATTGGATTACCTACCCTTTACCGACCAATCTTTCGGATTAATTACCCTTACCGACTGACCAATTGGATTACCTACCCTTACTGACCGAACCACAATTCTGATTATCTACCTTTGAATAACCAACAATTGATTTACCAACCTTTACCGACCAATGATTTGGATAACCTACCCTTAACATATGACAAATTGGATTACCTACCCATACTGACTGACCCAACAACTTTCTGATTATCTACCTTTGGATAACCAACCAATAGGATTACCTACCCTTGACTGACGTACCAATCAAATAACCTACCCTTTAGCGACCAATCATTCAGATTACTTACCCTTACCGACTGACCAATTGGATTACCTACCGTTTACCGACCAATCATTCAGATAACCTACCCTTACGGACTGACCAATTGGATTACCTACCCTTACTGACTGACCCAACATTCTGATTATCTACCTTTGAATAACCAACCAATAGGATTACCTACCCTTGACTGACAGACCAATCAAATAACCTACCCTCTACCGACCAATCATTCGGATAACTTACCCATACCGACTGACGAATTGGATAACCTACCCTCTACAGACCAATCATTCAGATAACCTACCCATACCGACTGACCAATTGGATTACCTACCCTTTACCAACCAATCATTTGGATAACCTACCCTTACCGACTGACCAATTGGATTACCTACACTTTACCGACCAAGCATTCTGATTACTTACCCTAACCGACTGACCAATTGGATTACCTACCCTTACTGACTGACCCACCATTCTGATTATCTACCTTTAGATAACCAACCAATTGGTTTACCAACCTTACCGACCAATCATTCGGATAACTTACCCATACCGACTGACGAATTGGATAACCTACCCTCTACAGACCAATCATTCAGATAACCTACCCATACCGACTGACCAATTGGATTACCTACCCTTTACCAACCAATCATTTGGATAACCTACCCTTACCGACTGACCAATTGGATTACCTACCCTTTACCGACCAAGCATTCTGATTACTTACCCTAACCGACTGACCAATTGGATTACCTACCCTTAGAAATTGACCCAACATTCTGATTATCTACCTTTAATTAACCAACCAATAGGATTACCTACCCTTGACTGACAGACCAATCAAATAACCTTCCCTTTACCGACCAATCATTCGGATTACTTACCCTTACCAACTGAACATTTGGATAACCTACCCTTTACTGACCAATCATTTGGATAACCTACCCATACAGACTGACCAATTGGATTACCTACCCTTTACCGACCAATCGTTTGGATTAGCTACCACTACTGACTGACCAATTGGATTTCATACCCTTTACCGACCAATCATTTGAATGACCTACCCTTGACTGACAGACTAATCAAATAACCTACCCTTTACCGACCAAGCATTCAGATAACTTACCCTTACCGACTGACCAATTGGATTACCTACCCTTACCAGCTGACCAATTGGATAACCTACCCTTTACCGACCAATCATTTTGATTACCTACCCTTACCAACTGACCAATTGGATTACCTACCCATACTGACTGACCCAACATTCCAATTATCTCCCTTTGAATAACCAACCAATAGGATAACCTACCCTTGAGTGACAGACCAATCAAATAACCTACCCTTTACCTACTAATCATTTGGATTACCTATCCTTGCCCACTGACCAAATGGATTACATACCCTTACTGACTGATCCAACATTCTGATTATCTACCTTTGAATAACCAACCAATAGGATTACCTACCGCTGACTGACAGACCAATCAAATAACCCACCCTTTACCTACCAATCATTTGGATTACCTATCCTTACCTACTGACCAATTGGATTACCTACCCTTTACCGACCAATCATTCGGATTAATTACCCTTACCGACTGACCAATTGGATTACCTACCCTTACTGACCGAACCACAATTCTGATTATCTACCTTTGAATAACCAACAATTGATTTACCAACCTTTACCGACCAATGATTTGGATAACCTACCTTTAACATATGACAAATAAGATTACCTACCCATACTGACTGACCCAACAACTTTCTGATTATCTACCTTTGGATAACCAACCAATAGGATTACCTACCCTTGACTGATGTACCAATCAAATAACCTACCCTTAAGCGACCAATCATTCAGATTACTTACCCTTACCGACTGACCAATTGGATTACCTACCGTTTACCGACCAATCATTCAGATAACCTACCCTTACCGACTGACCAATTGGATTACCTATCCTTTACCGACCAAAGATTTGGATTACTTGCCCTTACTGACTGACCAATTGGATTACCTACCCTTACTGACTGACCGAACATTCTGATTATCTACCTTTGAATAACCAACCAATAGGATTACCTACCCTTGACCGACTGACCAATTGGATAATCTACCCTCTACCGACCAATCATTTGGATTACCTACCCTTACCGGCTGACCAATTGGATTACATACCCTTTACCAACCAATGATTTGGATTACCTACCCTTGACTGACCGTCCATTTGGATTACCTACCCTTGAATTACACACTCATTTGATTAGAAAGTCTTGACTAACTCACCATTTGGATTACCTACCATTGACCGACTAACCATTTGGATTATCTACCCTTGAGTTACCCGCTCATGGGATAACCTGTCCTCTACTGACCCACCATTCGGATTACATACCCTTGACCTGCTAAATGATTGGATTACAAACCATTGAATGACCCACCATTCGAATTTCCTAGCCTTGACTGACCAAATAATTGGATTACCTTCCCTTTACGGACTAACCAATTTGATTACAAAGCAGTGACTTACCCACCATTCAGATTATCTACCTTTGACTGACACACCATTTGGATATCCTACCCTTGACAGACTTGCCAATTAGATTACAACCCATTGAATGACCCGCCATTTGGATTTTCTAGCCTTGATTGACCAAATAATTGGATTACCTACCCTTTACAGACTAACAAATTTGATTACGAAGCATTGACTTACCCACCACTTCGATTATCTACCCTTGACTGACCTACTATTTTGATTATCTACCCTTGACTGTCGCAACATTCGGATTACTTACCCTTGACTGACCCTACATTTAGATTACCTAGCCTTGGCCCACAAACCATGGATTACCTACCCTTGAATTACCCACTCATTCGATTCCCTATCCTTGACTGATCCACCATTCGGATTACCTTCAGTTGACCGACTGATCAATTGGATTACCTACCCTTGAATTACCAACTTATTGGATTACCTACCCTTGACTGACCCACCATATGGATAACCTTCCCTTAATCGAGTAACCAATATTGAATCGTCTACTCTTGAATGACATAGCTATCAGATTACCTACCTTTAAATGACCAACCAACCAATCGGATTATATATTTTAAACTGACAGCATATCAGATTGCCATTCAATGACTTACAGACCAATCAAATGACGTACTCTTGACTGACCTATCTAATGGATTACTTCCCTTGAACAACTTACCAACTGGATAACCTACCCTCTACTAACTAACCATTGGGATTACCTACCTTGACTGTCACACCATTCGGCTTGCCAACTCTTGACGACTAACTGATTGGATAACGAACCATTGACTGACGCACCATTCAGATTATCTACCCTTTACTGACACGCCATTTGGATATCCTACCCTTGACGACTAATCTATTAGATTACGAACCATTGACTGACGCACCATTCAGATTATCTACCCTTTACTGACACGCCATTTGGATATCCTACCCTTGACGACTAATCTATTAGATTACGAACCATTGACTGACACGTCATTTGGATATCCTACCCTTGACGACTAACCGATTAGATTTCGAACCATTGACTGACACGTCATTTGGATATCCTACCCTTGGCGACTAACCGACTAGATTACAAACCATTGACTGAACCACCATTTGAATATCCTACCCTTGACGACTAACCGATTAGATTTCGAACCATTGACTGACCCACCATTTGGATATCCTACCCTTGATGACTTACCGATTAGATTACAAAACATTGACTGACACGCCATTTGGATATCCTACCCTTGGCGACTAACCTATTAGATTACAAACCATTGACTGAACCACCATTTGAATTTCCTACCCTTGACGACTAACCGATGAGATTTCGAACCATTGACTGACCCACCATTTGGATATCCTACCCTTGATGACTTACCGATTAGATTACGAACCATTCACTGACACGCCATTTGGATATCCTACCCTTGAAGACTAACAGATTAGATAACGAACCATTGACTGACACGTCATTTGGATATCGTACCCTTGACGACTTACCGATTAGATATTGAACCATTAAATGACCCACCATTCGGATTATCTACCCTTGACCGGCTAACCAATTGAATTATGAACAATTGACTGACCAACCATCTGGATGATTTAACTTTGACTGACCAACCATTCGTATTACTTGCCCTTGACTGACCCACCATTTGGACAACCTACCCTTGACCGACTAACAAATTGAATTACAAAACCATTGAATGATCCACCATTTTGATGATCTACCCTTGATTGACCCACCATTCGGATTTCTAGCCTTGACTGACCAACCATTTGGATTACCTACCCTTGACTGACTAACCAATTGAATTACGAACCATTGAATGACCCACCATTCGGATGATGTACATTGACTGACACACCAATTGGATTACCTACCAATGACCGGCAAACCAATTGGATTATGGACCATTGACTGACTCACCATTTGGTTACCTACCCTTGAGTTACCCAATCGTTGGATTGCCTATCCACTACTGACCCACCATTTTGATTACGTACCCTTTACTGTCACACCATTTGGATTAACTATCCATGACCGTCAAACAGATTGGAAAACAAACCCTTCACTGACCCACCATTCGTATTACTTGCCCTTTACTGACCAACCATTCAGATTACCTACCCTTGACTTACTAACAGATTGGATTAAGAACCATTGACTTAGCCACCATTTGGATAATCTTCCCTTGACTGACCCACCATTTTGATTATATACCCTTGACTGTCGCAGCATTTGGATTACCTACCCTTGACTGACAAAACATTTGGATAACCAAGCCTTGACTGACCAACCGATTGAATCACCTACCCTTGACCGACTCACCATTTGGATTACCTACCCTTGAATTACACACTCTGATTACTTACCCTTGACTGACCCTACATTCGAATTTTCAAGCCTTGGCCCACAATCCATGGATTACCTATCCTTGAATAACCCAGTCATTTGATTCCCTATCCTTGACTGATGCACCATTCGGATTACCTACCGTCGACCGACTAACCAATTGGATTACCTACCTTTGAATTACCAACTTATTGGATAACCTACCCTTGACTGACTCACCATATGGATTACCTTCCCTTAACCAACTAAACAATATTGAATCATCTACTCTTGACTGACATAGCTATCAGATTACCTACCCTTAAGTGACCAACCAATCATTCGGATTATCTATTTTATGCTGACGGCATATCTGATTGACAGATCATTCAAATGACGTACTCTTGACTGATCTTTCTACTGGATTACTTCCCTTGAACAACTTACCAACTGGATAACCTACCCTCTACTGACTAACCATTGGGATTACCTACTTTGACTGTCACACCTTTCAGCTTGCCTACTCTTGACGACTAACTGCTGGATAACCAACCATTGACTTACCCACCATTCTGATTATCTACCCTTGACTGACACACCATTTTGATTACCTACCCTTGACTGACTAACCATTTGGATAACCTACCCTTGAGTTTCCCACTCTTTGGATTACCTATCCTCTACTGACCCACCATTCGGATTACGTACCATTGGCTCTCACATCATTTTGATTACCTACCCATGACTGTCTAACCGATTGGATTACAAACCATCGACTGACCAGTTATTCGGATTACCTACCCTTGACTGTCACAGCATTCAGATTACCTACCCTTGCCTGACCTAACATTTGGGTTCCCTAGTCTTGACCATCCAACCAATTAGATTACCTACCCTTGACCGACTAACCATTTGGATTACCTACCCTTGAAATGCCCACTTTTTTGATTAACTATCCTTGACTTGCACAACATTCGGGTTACTTACCCTTAAATTACCAACTCATTGGATTACATACCCTTTACTGACCCACCATATGGATTGCTTTCCCTTTACCGACTAACCAATATTGGATCATCACATGACTGACAGACCAATCAGATGAACTTCCCTTAACTGATCAACCATTTGGATTACCTACACTTGAGCGACTTGCCAACTGGATAACCTACCCTTTTCTGACTACGCAATTGAATCATCTTTTTTTGACTGACATAGCTGTCAGATAACTTACCCTTGAATAACCAACTCATTGAATTACCTTTCCTTGACTGACCATCCATTTGGATTATCTACCCTTGAATGACCAACCATTCAGATAACATACCCATGGCTGACCAACTCATTAGATTACCTACCTTTAAATGACAGGCCTATCAAAACCTAGCCTTGAATGACCAATTATTTGGATTACCTATCCTCTACTGACCCAGCTTTTGGATTACCTACCCTTGAATGACCAACCTATCTGATTACCTACCCTTGCCTTCTTTTCTGTACGGACTGACCAATTGGATTACCCAACCTTAATTGAGAGACCAATAAGATAACCTACCAATGACCGACTAACCAGTTGGATTCGGAACCATAGACTGACCCACCATTTCGATAACCTACCCTTGACTGACCAACTTATTGGATAACTTATGTTTATCTTAAAGACCAATCAAAATGACTGACCTGAACATATGGATTACCTACCCTTGTCTGAAGTAATTGTCTGATATCCTACTCTTGACTCAAGAATTGTCACATTACCAACTCTTGACTGAAGGCCTTGTCTGATTTCTACCCTTGGCTGAAGAACTAGTTGGATTACCCCCTCTTGACTGACGGACTAGTTGGATTACCTACTCTTAACTGAAGGACTTGTCTGATCACCTACACTTGGCGGAAGAACTAGTTCAATGACCTATTCTTGACTGAAGGACTAGTAGGATTACCTACTCTTGGCTGAAGGACTTGTCTGATTACCTACACTTGGCTGAAGAACTAGTTGAATGACCTACTCTTGACTGAAGGACTAGTTGGATTACCTACCCTTGGGTGAAGAACTAGTTCCATGACCTATTCTTGACTGAAGGACTAGTTGGATTGCCTACCCTTGACTGAAAGACTTGTTGGATTACCTACTCTTGGGTGAAGGACTAGTTGGATTACCTTCCCTTGCTTGAAGGACTAGTTTTATTACCAACTCTTGGCTGAATGACTTGTCGGATTACCTACCCTTGCCTGAAGGACTAGTTGGATAACCTACCTTTGATCGAAGAACTTGTCTGATTACCTACCCTTGACTGAAGGACTAGTCGAACTATCTACCCTTGACTGCAGGACTAGTTGGATTAACTACTCTTGGCTGAATTTCTTGTCGGATTCCCTACCCTTGCCTGAAGAACTAGTTGGATTCCCTAATTTTGATTGAAGGACTTGTCTGATTACCTACCTTTGACTGAAGGACTAGTCGAACTATCTACCCTTGGCTCAAGGACTAGTTGGATTAACTACTCTTGACTATAGGACTTGTCGTTTTACCTACTCTTGACTGAAGTACAAGTCAGACTTCCTCCCCATGACTTAAGGACTATTTGGATTAACTACTCTTGACTGAAAAATTTGTCGGATTATCTATCCTTGACTGAAAGACTAGTTGGATTACCTAGCTTGACTGAAGGACTTTTCGGATTACAAACTCTTGACTGAGGGACTTGTCAGATTATCTACCCTCGACTGAAAGACCAGTTGGATTAATTACACTTGACTGAAGGACTTGTTGGATTATATAACCTTGACTGAAGCACTTGTTAGACTAACTACCCTTGAATGGAAGACTTGTGGGATTATAGTCTCTTTATTGACCCTGAAATCTGTTACCTACCTTTGAAAGACTAACGATCAGACTAGCTACACTTGATTGGTCGATTAATTGGATACCTACACTTGACTGAGCGACCTATCAGACAGCCTAACCTTTACTAACCAAGTAATAACAACCTTTTCGACTAAGCTTAACCTTAAAGTAATGACTAATTCACCAATAAGATAACTTACCCTTGACTTACCTAACCATTAATTTGATAACCTAACTTCGACTGACCTGTCAATCTGATTACCAACCATTGACTGAAAGATTCGTCTGATACATAACCTTGACTGAAGGACCAATGGGATTAACTTCCCTTAACTGACCCAAATGTTGAATTGCATACCCTTAACTGACTGACCAATCAGATAACCTACCCTTGAATGATGGAAAAATTGGATTACATACCCTACACTGACCAACCAATGATAAACTACTCTTTGTTGACCCATCTTTTGGATTGCATACCCTTGAATAACAGACTAAATACCTACCACAGTCTGACTGTCCTCAGATTAACTGCCCTTGACTTAAGGGCTTTTTGAATTCATACCCTTGACCAAAAGTCCTGGGACTTTTCCTTGACTGAGAGACCAATCAGACTGTTTCACCTTGACTGACAAATCAATTTGATTACCTACCCTTGATAGACAAACCAGTAGGTTTACCAACTCTTGACTGAATATCTTGTTGTATTAACTTCTCTCATCTGTTTGACTGACCAACCATTAAGATAACCTACCCTTGACTGACATACCAATTGGATTACCTACCCTTGACTGACAGACCAATCAGAATACCTACCCTTTACTGACCAATCATTCGGATTACCTACCCCTCCCAACAGTTACTGACCAATTGGATTACCTACCCTTACCGGCTGACCAATTGGATTACCTACCCTTTAGCGACCAATCATTTTGGATTACCTACCCTTGACTGACAGACCAATCAAATAACCTACCCTTTACCGACTAATCATTCGGATTACCTACCCTTGACTGACAGACCAATTAAATAACCTACCCTTTACCGACCAATCATTTGGATTACCTACCCTTACAGACTGACCAATTGGATTAACTCCCCTATTGACCAATCATTTGGATTACCTACCCTCACGGACTGACCAATTGGATTACCTACCCTTACTGACCGACCTAACATTCTAATTATCTACCTTTGAATAACCAACCAATTGCATTACCAACCTTTACCGACCAATCATTTGGATTACCTACCCTTACAGACTGACAAATTGGATTACCTCCCCTACAGACCAATCATTTGGATTACCTACCCTTACCGGCTGACCAATTGCACCTACCCTTACACCCTTACTGACTGACCAACTGGATTACCTAACCTTACTGACTGACCCAACATTCTGATTATCTACCTTTAATTAACCAACCAATAGGATTACCTACCCTTGACTGACGGACCAATAAAATAACATACCCTTTACCGACCAATCATTTGGATTACCTACCCTTACAGACTGACCAATTGGATTACCTACCCTTACCCACATTTCTGATTATCTACCTTTGAATAACCAACCAATTGGATAACCATCTTTTACCGACCAATCATTTGGATTACCTACCCTTACAGACTGACCAATTGGATTAACTCCCCTACCGACCAATCATTTGGATTACCTACCCTCACCGACTGACCAATTGGATTACCTACCCTTACTGACCGACCTAACATTCTAATTATCTACCTTTGAATAACCAACCAATTGGTTTACCAACCTTTACCGACCAATCATTTGGATTACCTACCCTTACAGACTGACAAATTGGATTACCTCCCCTACAGACCAATCATTTGGATTACCTACCCTTACCGGCTGACCAATTGCATCGCCTACCCTTACTGACTGACCAACTGGATTACCTAACCTTACTGACTGACCCAACATTCTGATTATCTACCTTTAATTAACCAACCAGTAGGATTACCTACCCTTGACTGACGGACCAATAAAATAACATACCCTTTACCGACCAATCATTTGGATTACCTACCCTTACAGACTGACCAATTGGATTACCTACCCTTACCCACATTTCTGATTATCTACCTTTGAATAACCAACCAATTGGATAACCATCTTTTACCGACCAATCATTTGGATTACCTATTCTTACCGACTGACCAATTGGATTACCTACCCTTACCAACCATTCTGATTATCTACCTTTGAATAACCAACCAATTTGATAACCATCTTTTACCGACCACTGATTTGGATTAGTTACCCTTACAGACTGACCAATTGGATTACCTACCCTTTACCGACCAATCATTTGGATTACTTACCCTTGCGGACTGACCATTGGATTACCTACCCCATACCGACCAATCATTTGGATTACCTATTCTTACCGACTGACCAATTGGATTACCTACCCTTACCCACCATTCTGATTATCTACCTTTAAATAACCAACCAATTGGATTACCTACCCTTACAGACTGACAAATTGGATTACCTACCCTTACCGACCAATCATTTGGATTACCTATTGTTACCAACTGACCAATTGGATTACCTACCCTTACCCACCATTCTGATTATCTACCTTTAAATAACCAACCAATTGGATAACCATCTTTTACCAACCAATCATTTGGATTACCTACCCTTACAGACTGACAAATTGGATTACCTACCCTTACCGACCAATCATTCGGATTACCTATTGTTACCAACTGACCAATTGGATTACCTACCCTTACCCACCATTCTGATTATCTACCTTTGAATAACAAACCAATTGGATAACTATCTTTTACCGACCAATCATTTGGATTACCTATTCTTACCGACTGACCAATTGGATTACCTACCCTTTACCGACCAATCATTTGGATAACTTACCCTTGCCGACTGACCAATTGGATTACCTACCCTATACCGACCAATCATTTGGATTACCAACTCTTACCGACTGACCAATTGGATTACCTACCCTTACCCACCATTCTGATTATCTACCTTTGAATAACCAACCAATTTGATAACCATCTTTTACCGACCAATCATTTGGATTAGTTACCCTTACAGACTGACCAATTGGATTACCTTCCCTTTACCGACCAATCAATGGATTACTTACCCTTGCTGACTGACCAATTGGATTACCTACCCTATACCGACCAATCATTTGGATTACTTATTCTTACCAACTGACTAATTGGATTACCTACCCTTACCCACCATTCTGATTATCTACCTTTAAATAACCAACCAATTGGATTACCTACCCTTACCCACCATTCTGATTATCTACCTTTAAATAACCAACAAATTGGATAACCATCTTTTACCAACCAATCATTTGGATTACCTACCCTTACAGACTGACCAATTGGATTACCTACCCTTTACCGACCAATCATTTGGTTTACCTATTCTTACCGACTGACCAATTGGATTACCTACCCCTACCCACCATTCTGATTATCTACCTTTGAATAACCAACCAATTGGATAACCATCTTTTACCGACCAATCATTTGGATTACCTATTTTTACCGACTGACCAATTAGATTACCTACCCTTACCCACCATTCTGATTATATACCTTTGAATAACCAACCAATTGGATAACCATCTTTTACCGACCAATCATTTGGATTACCTACCCTTACCGACTGACCAATTTGGATTACCAACTCTTACTGACTGACCTAAAATTCTGATTATCTACCTTTGTATAACCATCCAATAGGATTGCCTACCCTTGACTGACGGACCAATCAAATAACCTACATTTACTGATTGACCAATTGGATTACATACCCTTTACCGACCAATCATTTGAATAACCTACCCTTGACTGACAGACTAATCAAATAACCTACCCATTACCAACCAATCATTCGGATTACTTACCCTTACCGACTGACCAATTGGATAACCTACCCTTACCGGCTGACCAATTGGATTACCTACCCTGCACCGACCAATCATTTTGATAACCTACCCTTACCGACCAATCATTCGGATAACTTACCCATACCGACTGACCAATTGGATTACCTACCCTCTACAGACCAATCATTCGGATAACCTACCCTTACCTACTGACCAATTGGATTACCTACCCTCTACAGACCAATCATCCGGATAAGCTACCCATACCGAGTGACCAATTGGATTACCTACCCTTTACCAAACAATCATTTGGATTGGCTACCCTTACCGACTGACTTATTGGATTACCTACCCTTTACCGACCAAGCATTTTGATTACTTACCCTTACCGACTGTCCAATTGGATTACCTACCCTTACTGACTGACCCACCATTCTGATTATCTACCTTTAAATAACCAACCAATTGGATTACCAACCTTTACCGACCAATCATTTATATTACCTACCCTAACCAACTGACCAATTGGATTACCTACGCTTACTGACTGACCCAACATTCTGATTATCTACCTTTAATTAACCAACCAATAGAATTACCTACCCTTGACTGACGGACCAATCAAATAACCTACCGTTTACAGACAGATCACTTGGATTACCTACCCTTACCGACTGACCAATTGGATTACCTACCCTTACTGACGGACCCAACATTCTGATTGTCTACCTTTGAATAACCAACCAATAGGATTACCTACCCTTGACTGACAGACCAATCAAATAACCTACCCTCTACAGACCAATCATTTGGTTATTTTACCCATACCGACTGACCAATTGGATAACCTACCCTCTACAGACCAATCATTCAGATAACCTACCCATACCGACTGACCAATTGGATTACCTACCCTTTACCAACCAATCATTTGGATAACCTACCCTTACCGACTGGCCAATTGGATTACCTACCCTTTACCGACCAGGCATTCTGATTACTTACCCTAACCGACTGACCAATTGAATTACCTACCCTTACTGACTGACCCACCATTCTGATTATCTACCTTTAAATAACCAACCAATTGGTTTACCAACCTTACCGACCAATCATTTGGATTACCTACCCTTACCGACTGACCAATTGGATTACCTACCCTTAGAGATTGACCCAACATTCTGATTATCTACCTTTAATTAACCAACCAATAGGATTACCTACCCTTGACTGACAGACCAATCAAATAACCTTCCCTTTACCGACCAATCATTCGGATTACTTACCCTTACCAACTGAACATTTGGATAACCTACCCTTTACTGACCAATCATTTGGATAACCTACCCATACAGACTGACCAATTGGATTACCTACCCTTTACCGACCAATCATTTGGATTATCTACCATTACTGACTGACCAATTGGATTTCATACCCTTTATCGACCCATCATTTGAATGACCTACCCTTGCCTGACAGACTAATAAAATAACCTACCCTTTACCGACCAAGCATTCAGATAACTTACCCTTACCGACTGACCAATTGGATTACCTACCCTTACCAGCTAACCAATTGGATAACCTACCCTTTACCGACCAATCATTTTGATTACCTACCCTTACTGACTGACCAATTGGATAACCTACCCTTACTGACTGACCCACCATTCTGATTATCTTAGTTTGAATAACCAACCTCACAACATTTACCAACCAACCAATCATTTGGATTACCTACCCTTACCAACTGACCATTTGGATAACCTACCCATACTGACTGACCCAACATTCTAATTATCTCCCTTTGAATAACCAACCAATAGGATAACCTACCCTTGACTGACAGACCAATCAAATAACCTACCCTTTACCTACCAATCATTTGGATTACCTATCCTTGCCCACTGACCAATTGGATTACATACCCTTACTGACTGAACCAACATTCTGATTATCTACCTTTGAATAACCAACCAATAGGATTTCCTACCGTTGACTGACAGACCAATCAAATAACCTACCCTTTACCTACCAATCATTTGGATTACCTATCCTTACCTACTGACCAATTGGATAACCTACCCTTTACCGACCAATCATTTGGATTATCTACCCTTACCGACTGACCAATTGGATTACCTACCCTTACTAACCGACCCACAATTCTGATTATCTACCTTTGAATAACCAACCAATTGATTTACCAACCTTTACCGACCAATCATTTGGATAACCTACCCTTAACATATGACAAATTGGATTACCTACCTATACTGACTGACCCAACAACTTTCTGATTATCTACCTTTGGATAACCAACCAATAGGATTACCTACCCTTGACTGACGGACCAATCAAATAACCTACCCTTTAGCGACCAATCATTCAGATTACTTACCCTTACCGACTGACCAATTGGATTACCTACCATTTACCGACCAATCATTCAGATAATCTACCCTTACCGACTGACCAATTGGATTACCTACCCTTTACCGACCAATCATTTGGATTACTTACCCTTACTGACTGACCAATTGGATTACCTACCCTTGACCGACTGACCAATTGGATAATCTACCCTCTACCGACCAATCATTTGGATTACCTACCCTTACCGGCTGACCAATTGGATTACATACCCTTTACCGACCAATGATTTGGATTACCTACCCTTGACTGACTGTCCATTTGGATTACCTACCCTTGAATTACACACTCATTTGATTAGAAAGTCTTGACTAACTCACCATTTGGATTACCTACCATTGACTGACTAACCAATTGGATAATCTACCCTCTACCGACCAATCATTTGGATTACCTACCCTTACCGGCTGACCAATTGGATTACCTACCCTTGAATTACACACTCATTTGATTAGAAAGTCTTGACTAACTCACCATTTGGATTACCTACCATTGACTGACTAACCATTTGGATTATCTACCCTTGAGTTACCTGCTCATGGGATAACCTGTCCTCTACTGACCCACCATTCGGATTACATACTCTTGCCCTGCTAAATGATTGGATTACAAACCATTGAATGACCCACCATTCGAATTTCTTAGCCTTGACTGACCAAATAATTGGATTACCTTCCATTTACGACTTACCAATTTGATTACAAAGCAGTGACTTACCCACCATTCAGATTATCTACCTTTGACTGACACACCATTTGGATATCCTACCCTTGACAGACTTACCAATTGGATTACAAACCATTGAATGACCCACCATTTGGATTTTCTAGCCTTGATTGACCAAATGATTGGATTACCTACCCTTTACAGACTAACAAATTTGATTACGAAGCATTGACTTACCCACCACTTCGATAATCTACCCTTGACTGACCTACTATTTTGATTATCTACCCTTGACTGTCGCAACATTCGGATTACTTACCCTTGACTGACCCTACATTTAGATTACCTAGCCTTGGCCCACAAACCATGGATTACCTACCCTTGAATTATCCACTCATTCGATTCCCTCTCCTTGACTGATCCACCATTCGGATTACCTTCAGTTGACCGACTGATCAATTGGATTACCTACCCTTGAATTACCAACTTATTGGATTACCTACCCTTGACTGACCCACCATATGGATAACCTTCCCTTAATCGAGTAACCAATATTGAATCGTCTACTCTTGAATGACATAGCTATCAGATTACCTACCTTTAAATGACCAACCAACCAATCAATCGGATTATATATTTTAAACTGACAGCATATCAGATTGCCATCCAATGACTTACAGACCAATCAAATGACGTACTCTTGACCTATCTACTGGATTACTTCCCTTGAACAACTTACCAACTGGATAACCTACCCTCTACTAACTAACCGGATAACCTACCCTCTACTAACTAACCATTGGGATTACCTACCTTGACTGTCACACCATTCGGCTTGCCAACTCTTGACGACTAACCGATTGGATAACAAACCATTGACTGACGCACCATTCAGATTATCTACCCTTTACTGACACGCCATTTGGATATCCTACCCTTGACGACTAATCTATTAGATTACGAACCATTGACTGACATGCCATTTGGATATCCTACCCTTGACGACTAACCAATTAGATTTCGAACCATTCACTGACACGTCATTTGGATATCCTACCCTTGACGACTAACCGATTAGATATTGAACCATTAAATGACCCACCATTCGGATTATCTACCCTTGACCGGCTAACCAATTGGATTATGAACAATTGACTGACCAACCATCTGGATGATTTAACTTTGACTGACCAACCATTCGTATTACTTACCCTTGACTGACCCACCATTTGGACAACCTACCCTTGACCGACTAACAAATTGAATTACGAACCATTGAATGATCCGCCATTTTGATTATCTACCCTTGATTGACCCACCATTCGGATTTCTAGCCTTGACTGACCAACCATTTTGATTACCTACCCTTGACTGACTAACCAATTGAATTACGAACCATTGAATGACCCACCATTCGGATGATGTACATTGACTGTCACACCATTTTGATTACCTACCCTTGACTGACTAACCATTTGGATAACCTACCCTTGAGTTTCCCACTCTTTGGATTACCTATCCTCTACTGACCCACCATTTGGATTACGTACCATGGACTCTCACACCATTTGGATTACCTACCCATGACTGTCTAACCGATTGGATTACAAACCATCGACTGACCAGTTTTTGGGATTACCTACCCTTGACTGTCGCAGCATTCAGATTACCTACCCTTGCCTGACCTAACATTTGGGTTCCCTAGCCTTGACCAACCAACCAATTGGATTACCTACCCTTGACCGACTAACCATTTGGATTACCTACCCTTGAAATGCCATCTTTTTTGATTACCTATCCTTGTCTTACACAACATTCGGGTTACCTACCCTTAAATTACCAACTGATTGGATTACATACCCTTTACTGACCCACCATATGGATTGCTTTCCCTTTACCGACTAACCAATATTGGATCATCACATGACTGACAGACCAATCAGATAAACTTCCGTTAACTGATCAACCATTTGGATTACCTACACTTGAGCGACTTACCAACTGGATAACCTACCCTTTTCTGACTACGCAATTGAATCATCTTCTTTTGACTGACATAGCTGTCAGATAACTTACCCTTGAATAACCAACTCATTGAATTACCTTTCCTTGACTGACCATCCATTTGGATTATCTACCCTTGAATGACCAACCATTCAGATAACATACCCATGGCTGACCAACTCATTAGATTACCTACCTTTAAATGACAGGCCTATCAAAACCTAGCCTTGAATGACCAATTATTTGGATTACCTACCCTCTACTGACCCAGCTTTTGGATTACCTACCCTTGAATGACCAACCTATCTGATTACCTACCCTTGCCTTCTTTTCTGTACGGACTGACCAATTGGATTACCCAACCTTAACTGAGAGACCAATAAGATAACCTACCAATGACCGACTAACCAGTTGGATTCGGAACCATAGACTGACCCACCATTTCGATAACCTACCCTTGACTGACCAACTTATTGGATAACTTATGTTTATCTTAAAGACCAATCAAAATGACTGACCTGAACATATGGATTACCTACCCTTGTCTGAAGTAATTGTCTGATATCCTACTCTTGACTCAAGAATTGTCACATTACCTACTCTTGACTGAAGGCCTTGTCTGATTTCTACCCTTGGCTGAAGAACTAGTTGGATTACCCCCTCTTGACTGACGGACTAGTTGGATTACCTACTCTTGACTGAAGGACTTGTCTGATTACCTACACTTGGCTGAAGAAGTAGTTCCATGACCTATTCTTGACTGAAGGACTAGTAGGATTACCTACTCTTGGCTGAAACACTTGTCTGATCACCTACACTTGGCTGAAGAACTATTTGGATGACCTACTCTTGACTGAAGGACTAGTTGGATTACCTACCCTTGGGTGAAGAACTAGTTCCATGACCTATTCTTGACTGAAGGACTAGTTGGATTGCCTACCCTTGACTGAAGGACTTGTTGGATTACCTACTCTTGGGTGAAGGACTAGTTGGATTACTTTCCCTTGCTTGAAGGACTAGTTATATTACCTACTCTTGGCTGAATGACTTGTCGGATTACCTACCCTTGTCTGAAGGACTAGTTGGATTCCCTACCTTTGATCGAAGAACTTGTCTGATTACCTACCCTTGACTGAAGGACTAGTCGAACTATCTACCCTTGACTGTAGGACTAGTTGGATTAACTACTCTTGGCTGAATTTCTTGTCGGATTACCTTCCCTTGCCTGAAGGACTAGTTGGATTCCCTAACTTTGATTAAAGGACTTGTCTGATTACCTACCTTTGACTGAAGGACTAGTCGAACTATCTACCCTTGGCTCAAGGACTAGTTGGATTAACTACTCTTGACTAAAGGACTTGTCGCTTTACCTACTCTTGACTGAAGTACAAGTCAGACTTCCTCCCCATGACTGATGGACTATTTGGATTAAATACTCTTGACTGAAAAACTTGTCGGATTATCTATCCTTGACTGAAAGACTAGTTGGAATACCTAGGTTGACTGAAGGACTTTTCGGATTACAAACTCTTGACTGACGGACTTGTCAGATTATCTACCCTTGACTGAAAGACCAATTGGATTACCTACCCTTTACCAACTGACCAATTCGATTGCCTACCCTTACTGACTGACCCAACATTCTGATAATCTACCTTTGAATAACCAACCAATAGGATAACCTACCCATTCACTGACAGACCAATGGAATTACCTACCCTAAACGGACCAATCATTTGGATTACCTACCATTACCGACTGAACAATTGGATAACCTACCCTTACTGACTGATCCACCATTCTGATTATCTACCTTTGAATAACCAACCAATTGGATTACCTACCCTTACTGACTGACCCAACATTCTGATTATCTACCTTTGAATAACCAACCAATTGGATTACCTACTCTTACCGACTGACCAATAGGATAACCTACCCTTAACTGACAGACCAATCAAATAACCTACCCTTTACCGACCAATCATTTGGATAACCTACCCTTACCAACTGACCAATTGGATTACCTACCCTTACTGACTGACCAAACATTGTGATTTTCTACCTTTGAATAACCACCAAACATTGTGATTTTCTACCTTTGAATAACCAACTAATAGGATTACCTACCCTTGACTGACAGACCAATCAGATTACCTACCCCTTACCGACCAATCATTCGGATTACCTACCATTACCGACTGACCAATTGGATTACCTACCCTAACCTGCTGACCAATTGGATTATCTACCCTTTACCAACTAAGTTTTGGATTAATTGCCCTTACAGACTGACCAATTGGATTACCTTACCTTTACCGACCAATCATTTGGATTACGTACCCTTACCGACTGACCAATTGCATTACCTACCCTTACTGACTGACCCAACATTCTGATTGTCTACCTTTGAATAACCAACCAATTGGATTACCAACCTTTTCATGACAGACAAATCAAAAAACCTACCCTTGACTTACCCACTATTCTGAATATCTACCCTTACCGGCTGACCAATTGGATTACCTACCCTTTACCAACCAAGTTTCGGATTGATTACCCTTACCGACTGACCAATTTGATAACCTATCCTTACTGACCGACCCTCCATTCTGATTATCTACCTTTGAATAACCAACCAATTGGATTACCTACTCTTACCGACTGACCAATAGGATAACCTACCCTTGACTGACAGACCAATCAAATAACCTACCCTTTACTGACCAATCATTTGGATAACCTACCCTTACCAACTGACCAATTGGATTACCTACCCTTACTGACTGACCAAACATTGTGATTTTTTACCTTTGAATAACCAACCAATTGGATTTCCTACCCCTACCGACTGACCAATTGGATTACCTACCCTTACCTGTGACCAATTGGATCACCTACCCTTTACCGATCAATCATTTTGATAACGTACCCTTACCGACTGACCAATTGGATTACCTACCCTTACTGACTGACCCAACATTCTGATTATCTACTTTGAATAACCAACCAATTGGATTACCAACCTTTTCATGACAGACCAATCAAATAACCTACCCTTGACTTACCCACCATTCTGATTATCTACCCTTACCGGCTGACCAATTGGATTACCTACCCTTTACCAACCAAGTTTCGGATTAATTACCCTTACTGACTGACCAATTTGATAACCTATCCTTACTGACCAACCAACCATTCTGATTATCTACCTTTGAATTACCAACTAATTGGATTACCAACCTTTACCGACCAATCATTTGGATAACCTACCCTTACCGACTGACCAATTGCATTGCCTACCCTTACTTACTGGCCCAACATTCTGATTATCTGCCTTTGAATAACCGACCAATAGGATTACCAACCCTTGACTGACAGACCAATCCAGTAACCTACCCTTTACCAACCAATCATTCAGATTACTTACCCTTACTGACCGACCAATTGGATAACCTACCCTATACCGACCAATCACTCGGATAACCTACCCTTACTGACTGACCAATTGGATAACCTACCGTTACTGACTGACCAATAGGATTACCTACCCTTGACTAACAGACCAATCAAATAACCTACCCTTTACCGACCAATTATTTGGATAACCTACCCTGACCGACTGACCAATGGGATTACCTACCTTTACTGACTGACCAAACATTGTCATTATCTACCTTTGAATAACCAACTAAGAGGATTACCTACCCTCACGTTATCCACTCATTGGACTACCTATCCTCTACTGACTCATTCGTATTACCTACCCTTGACTCTCACAATATTTGGATTATCTACCCATGACCGGCAAATCGATTGGATTTTGGATCATTGACTGACTCACCATTTGGTTACCTATCCTTGAGTTACCCACTCATTGGATTGCCTATCCACTACTGACCTACCATTTGGATTACGTACCCTTGACTAGCTGTCGCACCATTTGGATTACCTATCCATGACCGGGTAACAGATTGGATAAAAAACCCATGACTGACCCACCATTCGTATTACTTGCCCTTTACTGACCAACCATTCAGATTACCTACCCTTGACTTACTAACAGATTGGATTACAAACCATTGACTTAGCAACCATAAGTATAATCTTCCCTTGACTGACCCACCATTTTGATTATATACCCTTGACTGTCACAGCATTCCGATTACCTACCCTTAACTGACCAACCAATTGAATCACCTACCCTTG
Organism: Cerastoderma edule; assembly: GCA_947846245.1. Classification (NCBI taxonomy): domain Eukaryota; kingdom Metazoa; phylum Mollusca; class Bivalvia; order Cardiida; family Cardiidae; genus Cerastoderma; species Cerastoderma edule. The sequence continues at coordinate 36,935,206 of OX401407.1, read as the reverse complement.
ACTGCCATACCATTTGGATTACCTATCCTTGAATTACACACTCATTTGATTACACGGTCTTGACTGACTCACCATTTGGATTACAAACCATTGAATGACCCACCATTCGGATTATGTACCCTTAACTGTCACTCCATTTTGATTACCTACCCTTGACCGACTAACCATTTGGATAACCTACCCTTGAGTTACCCACTCTTTGGATTACCTAATACTGACCCACCATTCTGATTACGTACCATGGACTGTCACACCATTTGGATTACTACCTATGACTGGCTAACCGATTGGATTACGAACCATTGACTGACCAATTATTCGGATTACCCACCCTTCACTGTCGCAGCTTTCAGATTACCTACCCTTGCCTGACCTAACATTCGGGTTCCCTTGCCTTGACCAACCAACCAATTTGATAACCTACCCTTGACTGACCCGATATTTGGATCACCTACCCTAGACCGACTAACCATTTGGATTACCTACACTTGAAATGCCCTCTTTTTTTATTACTTATCCTTGACTTAAACAACATTCGGGTTGCCTACCCTTAAATTACCAACTGATTGGATTACATACCCTTTACTGACCCACCATATGGATTGCTTTCCCTTTACCGACTAACCAATATTGGATCATCACATGACTGACAGACAAATCAGATAAACTTCCCTTAACTGATCAACCATTTGGATTACCTACACTTGACCGACTTACCAACTGGATAACCTACCCTTTTCTGACTACGCAATTGGATCATCTTCTTTTGACTGACATAGCTATCACATAACCTACCCTTGAATAACCAACGCATTGAATTACCTTCCCTTGACTGACCATCCATTTGGATTATTTACCCTTGAATGACCAACCATTAAGATTTCCTACCCATGGCTGACCAACTCATTAGATTACCTACCTTTAAATGACAGACCTATCAAAACCTAGCCTTGAATGACCAATTATTTGGATTACCTACCCTCTACTGACCCAGCATTTGGATTACCTACCCTTTTCTGACCAACTTATCTGATTACCTACCCTTGCCTTCTTTTCTGTACGGACTGACCAATTGGATTACCCACGCTTTACTGAGAGACCAATAAGATAACCTACCAATGACCGACTAACCAGTTGGATTAGGAACCATAGACTGACCCACCATTTCGATAACCGACCCTTGACTGACCAACTTATTGGATAACTTACGTTTATCTTAAAGACCAATCAAAATGACTGACCTGAACATATGGATTATCTTCCCTTGTCTGACGTACTTGACTGATATCCTACTCTTGACTAAAGAATTGTCGCATTACCTACTCTTGACTGAAGGCATTGTCTGATTTCTACCCTTGTCTGAAGAACTAGTTGGATTACCCTCTCTTGACTGACCTATTCTGGACTGAAGGACTAGTTGGATTACCTTTACCTTGGGTGAAGAACTAGTTGGATGACCTATTCTTGACTAAAGGACTAGTCGAACTATCTACCCTTGACTGAATGACTAGTTGGATTAACTACTCTTGGCTGAATGACTTTTCAGATTACCTACCCTTGCCTGACGGACAAGTTGGATTCCCTACATTTGATTAAAGAACTTTTCTGATTATCTACCTTTGACTGAAGGACTAGTCGAACTATTTACCCTTGACTCAAGGACTAGTTGGATTAACTACTCTTGACTGAACGACTTGTCGGATTACCTACTCTTGACTGAAGTACAAGTCAGACTTCCTCACCTTGACTGAAGGACTATTTGGATTAACTGCTCTTGACTGAAAAACTTGTCAGATTATCTATCCTTGACTGAAAGACTAATTGGATTACCTGCGCTTGACTGAAGGACTTGTCGGTTTACAAACCCTTGACTGAAGGACTTGTCAGATTATCTACCCTTGACTGAAAGACCAGTTGGATTACTTATGCTTGACTGAAGGACTATAGTCTCTTTACTGACATTGCTATCTGTGACCTACCGTTGATAAACTAACGATCAGATTAGGTACACTTGATTGATCGATTAATTGGATACCTACACTTGACTGAGCGACCTATCAGGCAGCCTAACCTTTACTAACCAAGTAATAATAACCTTTTCGACTAAGCTTAACCTTAAAGTAATGACTAATTCACCAATAAGATAACTTACCCTTGACTAACCTAACCATTAATTTGATAACCTAACTTCGACTGACCTGTCAATCTGATTACCGACCATTGACTGAAAGATTCGTCTGAAACCTAACCTTGACTGAAGGACCAATGGGATTAACTTACCTTGACTGACCCACATGTTGAGTTGCATACCCTTAACTGATAAACCAATCAGATAACCTACCCTTGAATGATGGAAAAAATTGGATTACATACCCTACACTGACCAACCAATGATGAACTACTCTTTGTTGACCCATCTTTTGGATTGCCTACCCTTGAATAACAGACTAATTACCTACCCAAGTCTGACTGTCCTATCAGATTAACTGCCCTTGACTTAAGGGCTTTTTGAATTCATACCCTTGACCAAAAGTCCTGGGACTAGGCAGATAACTTTTCGTTGACTGAGAGACCAATCACTGTTTTATATTGTCTGACAAATCAATTTGATTACCTACCCTTGATAGATAAACCAGTAAGTTTACCAACTCTTGACTGAATACCTTGTTGTATTACCTTCTCTCATCTGTTTGACTGACCAACCATTAAGTAGCATACCCTTGACCGACTAACCAATTGGATAACCTACCCTTGACTGACAGACCAATCAGATTACCTACCCTTTACTGACCCATCATTCGGATTATTTACCCCTACCGACTGATCAATTGGATTACGTACCCTTACCGGCTGACCAATTGGATAACCTACCCTCTACCGACCAATCATTCAGATTACTTACCCTTTCCAACTGACCAATTTGATTACCTACCCTTTACCGACCAATCATTTGGATTACCTACCCTTACCGACTGACCAATTGGATTACCTACCATTACTGACTGACCCACCATTCTGATTTTCTACCTTTGAATAACCAACCAATTGGATTACTAACCTACACCTACCAATCATTTGGATAACCTACCCTTACCGACTGAATAACCAACCAATTAGATTACTTACCTTTACATGACAGACCAATCAAAAAACTTGCCCTTGACTTACCCATCATTCTGATTATCTACCCTTACCGACTGACCATTTGGATAATCTACCCTTACCGAATGACCAATTGGATTAACTACCCTTTACCGACCAATCATTCGGATAACCTACCCTTACCAACTGACCAATTGGATTACCTACCCTTTACCAACCAATCATTTGGATTACCTACCCTTACTGACTGACCAATTGGATTACCTACCCTTACTGACTGACCAACCATTCTGATTATCTACCTTTGAATAACCAACCAATTGGATTACCAACCTACACCGACCAATCATTTGGATAACCTACTCTTACCGACTGAATAACCAACCAATTGGATTACTAACCTTTACATGACAGACAAATAAAAAAACTTACGCTTGACTTACCCATATTTCTGATAACTACCCTTACCTTATCTACTTATGGATTACCTACCCTTGACCGACTAACAGATTGGATTACGAACCATTGAATGACCAACAATTCAGATTATCTACCCTTGGATGATCACCATTTGGATAACCCTTGACTGTCATAACATTTTGATAACCTACCCTCGACAGACTAACTGATTGAATGACCTTCCCTTGACTGATTCCCCATTCTGATTACCTACCCCCAAGTTACCCACTCATTGGATAACCTTTCCTCTACTGACCCATAATTTGGATTAACATCCTTGAGTTACCGACTCATTTGATAACCTATCCTCTACTGACCCACCATTTTGATTATCTACCCTTGACTGTCACATCATTTGGATTACCTACCTATGACCGACAAACTGATTAGATTACGAATCATTGACTGACCAACCATTCTGATTACATACCCTTGATTGATCAACAATTCTGATTTCCTAGCCTTGACCAACCAATTGGACTTCCTATCTTTGACCGACTAACCGATAAGATTTCTAACCATTGACTTACCCACCATTTGGATTATCTATCCTTGACTAACCAACCAAACAGATTATCTACCCTTGACTGACAAACCATTTTGATGATCTTCCCTTAACTGTCACAGCATTCGTATAACCTACCCTTGACTGACCCAACATTCTGATTTGCTATCCTCTACTGACCCGCCATTTGGATAACCTACCCTTGAGTTACCCACTCATTAGATTACCTATCTTCTACTGACCCATCATTCGGATTATTTTCCCTTGACTCACACCATTTTGATTACCTACCCTTGACTGACTTACCAACTTGATCACAAACCATTGACTATCCAATCATTTGGGTTACCTACCCTTGATTGATCCACCATTCGGATTACTTAGCCTTGACCGACCAACCAATTGGATTACTTAGCCTTGACCGACCAACCAATTGGATTACCTAGCCTTGACTGGCTAACCAAAAAGATTTCGAACCATTGACTTACCCACCATTTGGATTATCCACCCTTGACTGACCCACCATTCGGATAACCTTCCCTTTACCGACTTATCAATATTGGTTCATTAACTGATTGAATGATCTACCATTCTTATTAACTAGAATTGAATGACCCATCATTCGGATTACCTACCCTTGATTGACCAACCAATTGGTTTACCTACCCTTGACTGACCAACAAATTTGATTATCTACCCTTGATTGACAAACCAATTGGTTACCTACCCTTGATTGACCAACAATTCAGATTATTTACCCTTGACTGACCAACCATTGGGATTAACTACCCTTGACTGACCCACCATTCAGATAACCTTTCCTTGAATGATCAACAAATCAACTGGAATACCATTTTTATACTGACTGCAACCCTTAACTGAAAAACCATTTGGATTGCCTACCCTTGACTGACCCACCATTTGTTTAACCTACACTTGACCGACCAACTAACTGGATTACCTAGCCTTAACTGACTAACCAATTGTATCATCTTCTCTTGACTGACATAGCTATCAGATTACCTACCCTTGACTAACCAACTCATTGGATTACCTTCCCTTTACTGACCTTCCATTTGTATTACCTACCCTTGACTTACAGAACAATAAGGTAATCTATCCTGGACTGACAAAATAATAAGATAACCATGACTGACCATTTCATTATATTACCTACCTTTGACTGACAGACCAATCAAAACCTGCTCTTAAATGACCAACCATTTGGATTACCTACCCTTGACTGACCCACCTACTGGATTACTTACCTTGACTGAATAACATTTGGATTATCTACCTTTGATTGACACTCTATTCTGATTACCTTCCCTTGACCGACTAACTGATTGGATTATGAACCATTGACTGGCCCACCATTCAGATTACCTTCCCTTGACTGACCCACCATTTGGATTACCTACCCTTGAATAAACAATCAATTGGATAACCTAGCCATGACTGACTCACATTTTGATTACCTACCCTTTACAGACTAACCAATTGTATTGCATTACCTTGACTGACTGACCAATCAGATAACCTACCCTTGACTGACCCACCATTCAGATAACCTTCAATTTACCAACTTATCAATCACATTACCTTCCCATGACTGATCCACCATTTGGATTACCTACCCTTGACCGTCTAACCATTTTGATTACTTGACCGACCAACCAATTGGATAACCTAACCTCTACTGCTCCACAATTTGGCATTTGGATTACCTACCCTTGATTTACCCACCATTCCATTTACAGACCCTTTACCAACTTTTCAATTGGATTATCTACGCTTTACTAGGGAATAGTTAACCTACTCTCTATTTACCCATAACATACGCAACTTAGTCACCAACTTGGTTCCATACCCTTAACTGACCTAACTATCAGACTTCTTGCTCTTGACCGACCCATCTACTCGAGTACCCTCGACTGGCTGACCAATCGGATAACCCATGATATATTGACTGACTAATTGTACTAACTACTGACCGAACATATGGATTACCTACCCTTGACTGACCAAGCTACTGGATATCCTACCTCATGCTGACCCATGTACTGTATTGTTTACTCTTGACTCACTCGTCTAGTGGATAACCTACCCTACTAACTCATTTTCTGGATTACCAACCCTTTCCTGACCCATGTACTGGATAACCTTTCCTTGATTGACCCAATATACTGGATAATCATCCAATGACTAACCAAAGTACTGGATTACCTACCCACTACTTACCCATGTACTTGATAACCTACCCTTGAATGACCCATGTACTTGATGACCTACCCCTAACTGACCCTTCTACTTGATAGCCTACCCTTCACTGACCCATGTACTTGATGACCTACCCTTGACTGACCCATCTACTGGATAACCTAACCTTGACAGACCCATCTACTTGATAACCTACCATTGACTGACCCATCTACTGGATATCCTACCCTTGACTTAACCATGTACTGGATAACCTACCCTTGACAGACCCATCTACTGGATAACCTACCCTTAACTGACCCAACTTCTGGATAACCTACCCTTGACAGACCCATCTACTGGATAACCTACTCTTGACTGAACCATGTACTGGATTACGTACCATTGACTTAGCCATGTTCTGGATTGCCTACCTTACCGAGCTACTGGAGTGTTTACACTTGACTGACCTATGTACTGGATAACCTTCCCTTGACCGACCTATGTACAGGAATGTCTACCCTTGACTGACCTATGTACAGGATTACCTACCATTGACTGACACATGTACTCGATTATCTACCCTTGACTGATCTATGGACTGGATCGCCTACCATTGCCCTACCGAGGAAATTGATTGCCTGACCTTGACCGACCCAAATACTGGATAACCTACCCTTGACTGACCTATGTACTGGATAACCTACCATTGACTGACCAATATACTGGATTATCTACCCTTGACTGACCTATGAACTGGATTGCCTATCCTTGACCTACCGAGGTAATTGATTGCCTGACCTTGACCCACCCAAATACTGGATAACCTACCCTTGACTGACCTATGTACTGGATAACCTACCCTTGACTGACCCATATACTGGATTGCCTACATTTGACTGACCTTTGTTCTGGATTGCCTATCTTTCACTTACCTATGTACAGGATTGCCTACCTTTGACTGAAATATGTACTGGATTATCTACCCTTGACTGACCTATGTACTGGATAACCTACCCTTGACTGACCCATATACAGGATTGCCTACCTTTGGCTGACCTTTGTTCTGGATTGCCTACCCTTGACTTACCTATGTACTGGATTGCATACCCTTAACTTTCCCATATACTTGATTACCTACCCTTGACTGACCTATGTACATGATTGCCTACCCTTGACTTACCTAAGAACTGGATTACCTTACCTTGGCTGACCCATGTCCTGGATTGCCTACCCTAAGATAACCCATATCCTTGATTACCTTCCCTTGACTGACATTTGTACTGGTTTACCTACCCTTGACTAACCCATGTACTGGATTGCCTACCCTTGACTGACCTTTGTACTGGATAACCTACCATTGACTAACCCACAACTAGATTGCCTACTCTTGACTGACCCATGTACTAGATTGCCTACCCTTGACTCAGTCAGATAATGGATTGCCTAACCTTGACCGACCTATGTACTGACCCATCTATCAAATTTATTAAAAGCTATCGGATTACTTGCCCTTTACTGACCAAAATTTTTTATAACCTACCCAAAGCAAACCCATTTATTGGGTTACTTACCTTTGAGTGGCAGTGGCAGATAACCTCCCCTTGACTGACACCAATCGGATGATCTACCCTTTACTGACCCACCAATATGATTTCCTCCCCTTTGCTGATTGACCAATTAGATAACCTACCTTCTATTGACAAACCAAAAGGATTATTTACCCTTGACTGACTGACAAATTAGATTATCTACCCTTGACAGACTGACCAATTGGATTACCTTCCCTTTACTGACTCCACTATCAGATTACCTACCCATAAGTGAGTGACAACTTGGTTAACCTACCTTTCACAAACTGAGCAAAAGGATAACCTACCATTGACTGACCAACCAATCAGATTGCTTACCAACCTATTGGATTACCTACCCTTGACAGATCCATCTACAAAGTACTTGCATGTCCTCTACTGACCGACCAACTAGATTACATCTCATTTACTGACTGACCAAGGATCTACCTACCTTTTACTGACTGAACATATGGATAACCTACCATTGACTGACCAACCAATCAGATTGCTTACCACTCGGATTACCCATCCTTTTCTGACTGATCATCATATATCAGATCCTACCCTTCACCAACCAACCTATCGGATTACCTACCTTTGACTAACTTACCATTTTGGATTGCATGCCCTTGACTGACCAACCAATTGGATTGCCTTTAACCTATTAATCAACTAATAGGATAACCTCCCCCTGGCTGACGGACCAATCAGAAAACCTGCCCCTAATCGACCCACCAATCAGATAACCTCGCCTTAACTGATCTATCTTATTGATAACCTACCCTTTTCCAACAGACCATCAGATTACCTATACTTCACTTACTCAACTACAGGATTATCTATTCTTGCCTAACCCAATTTCAGGATAACCTACCCTTGACAGACCCACATTCTTGATACCCTTCCCTTCACTGACATATGACTGTGAGTACCTATGGGTTAAATTACAGCTGGTTGGAAACAAGCCTCTAGTCATTGGAGCTTACTATAAGCCACATTAACAAGACCGAAACAGCTTTGATCAATTCAAAAAGTCCGTAGAAAAGATTAGAAAAAAGTATACAAACATTTGGGTTGCAGGAGACCTAAACCTACCAAAAAATGGACTGTGAAAAACAATGTTCCCTCTCCAACTGCAAACACACAACCTTCTACAAGGATATAATAGAAACATTGAATGATGCCAACCTAACCCAAATGGTTAATCTCCCCTCGTGAAAATAATATCTTAGACCTTTTCCTTACAACAAACCCCACTCTAGTAAACCATATCGCAATCTTGCCAGGCATAAGTGACCATAACATAGTAGAGGTCAGAGCAAATTCGTCGGCGAAAATATGCTACCAAAAGCCCCGAAAAATCTCCCTATACAAAAAAGCTGATTGGATAGCTATGAAAAAAAGAGCTTGATGACTTCCACCAAAATATGACAAGTGAAAACAAATATGAAACTCTTGATATTGAACAGCTATGGGATGACTTCTCCCAGACACTAACAAACTATCAGAAAAGCATATCCCCTCAGAAATGTCCTCCCCAAGAAATCGCCTACCCTGGGTTAATCAAAGCCTAAAAAGACTTACAAGACGAAGACGAAGAAATAGAGCCTCCAAGAATTTCAGAAAAACAAAATTAGGAAATGACCGAAAGAAATTCTTGGACCTAAAGCACCTTGTTCGTAAGAGGACAATACATTAACATTTTATTTATTTATTTTGCTGTAAGAATTTCAACTTAAGATACATCTTAACCTCCTTCTGCTAGTTGTTCAATTGTTGATATATTCTTTGACTATCTTCTGTCTTATATTTAAAATCGGAAGGGGGTTGGATTATTGAGTTGTCCATGAATCGCTTGCACTGCTCCCTAGTGGCTTCGCTAGGTTTCGTTTCGCTAGACATGTTACATTCATGGGACTTTGTGAACACAAGATTTATGTTTTGAGATAAATGCAAATTTGATTGTCTATATTGGAAATATTGTTGTTGTTTTTGAAAATTCAGACTGTAGCTAGTCTGACTTATTAAACAGGCGTTTCAGAGTCAGATTAAAAGAAGTAAAGTTAATTTTTTTAAAAGGATTAGTGAATTTACACGTACTCATTATAGGGTGTATATGATGTTTCTATATGTCGGCACGGATTGACATGTCTGATTTTTGTTTGTTTTTATAAGGTTTTGAAGGTATTATCACACCTGAATGAATGGCAATGACTCATGTGTTTTTGATTATAGTATATCAAGCATTAACTGTCACAAAGGCTTGAAAAAGTTTTATGTGTATGATGAAATTTTCATTATGAAGATGGTATTTGCGTGTGTAAATCCTAACATCTTGGCTACATCTTAGCTATGATGTTCACTAGTGTGAACAAGTATGTATATGTTGCATCTTTTGTTATAATTTGTTATACTTCTGGATCCCGTCCTCTTATCTTACTTCTTCCTTAGCTCCATTTTCTTCTTCTTCTTTTTCCTCTGCTAATTTTACAATGGACTTAGATGATAAATCAATTTCGATTTTAATCGACAACTCTTATGTTAGTTGTGAGAAAAAACTACTGACCCTTAAGGTGACCCATCTCATTAATCTTGTATTTATTGTTTTTTCTCTAATGGTTACAAAACCTAGCCTTTATTATGAGATAGGGTCATCTTATAGGTTAAAATACAAATTCCGTTTTTTATCAGTGATGTTAGTTTTACATTCTCTCCTAACCTCGTTCATATTTATTTATTCTTTTATTGTTGCAGTGAAGGCATATAGGAGAAAAAATATAACCAATTCAAACATTTGAGCAGTAAATTTGTTGACAATGCTAGATTTTCTTCCTGGCTATTTCGTAGGTTTTGCTGCATCACAACTGCATTTCTTGTCACTTGGGTATTTCTCCTAATATTGCTTTCTGGGGATGTGCATCGTAATCCGGGTCCAAATAGTTTTGATACATCTGATTCTACCATTGGAAGTGATATTTACAATCTTTTGAATTATCCAAACCGTATATCAACGGTGCATTATAATGTCCAAAGTATAAGGAATACGAAAGACATACTGTATTCAGAGTTATCTAGGTTTGATATTTTATCCTTTACCGAGACATGGTTAAACGATACTTGTCCTTCAAATGATTTATTGTTTAAATCTTTTTCTCCTCCTGAAAGGAAGGATCGAAGCACAGATAGTCACGGAGGTGAGGTGTCCTTGTTAATATAAAAGTCACAATTTCTTATGTCAGAAGGTACAATTTGGAAATTAACGGTCTGGAGTGTATTTGGGTCCAAATAAAGCTATGCAATAAGAAAAATATTTTATACGGTGTTTTTTACCGTCCGCCCAACTCGAATGCCTGTCTCACATCTTTAATAGAAGATTCCACTGGGTTAGCATTAGATAATAACATTTCTGATGTGATAATTACTGGAGATTTTAATCTTAATCTACGTAGTGAAGTATCATATAGAAAAATCAATTCGATCTGCCACCAATATGGATTGACTCAACTTATTGACGAGCCGACACATTATACAGAGAACTCGGCTTCGATCATTGATTTATTGTTTGTATCTAACCCTCAATCAGTTTTATGTTCTGGTGTGGGGAGCCCTGCCTAGAAAGTAATGTACGTTATCACTGTCCTGTTTTCGGTGTTTTTAACTATATCAAACCAAAAACTAGTTCTGTCAAACGTACTATTTGGAAATATGAGATTGGAGATTATGCTATTTTAAGAAATTTCTTTGATGGTATACAATGGGATGAGTTAAATTCTGATGATATAGACACATATATGCAAAGAATTACAGATGTTATCAAACATGGAGTAGATAATACTATACCACATAAAACCATCACAGTAAGGTCTTAAGAAACAGTTTGGATTTCGTCTCTTATCAAGCGTAAAATCAGAACCCGTAAACGTTTATATAGAAAGGCAAAACATTCTAATGATGCAAATAGATGGGTGAAATTTAAAACTGTTAGAAATGAAGTGGTGAATTTGATAAGACAAAGCAAACAAAATTTTTTTGAATCACTATCTGAGAAATTATGCACTGGCAATCACTCCTCTCAAGATTGGTGGAAAACTCTTAAATCATTAATTAAACCATCTTCATCTCAATCAATACCACCTTTACATGATGTTTTAACAAATAATTTAATTACTGATGTTAATGCCAAAGCTAGTTTACTTAAATGAATTTTTTGCAAACCAATCTAGAATGGATGATACTGGTCACTCTTTACCAAGGCATTACAAAGAGAAAAGTAGGCATTCCTTAGGTTCTCTTAGCATTTCTACCTCTGATGTTTACGACGTTCTTACGGGTCTAAATACCGGCAAGGTATCAGGACCAGACGGTATCAATACTATTATTTTACGTGAATGTGCAAATCAGCCAGCTTCTCGTTGTGATCTGTTTAATTTTTCACTTGACACAGGTATTTTACCGACATCATGGAAAAGGTCTAATGTTTGTTCATTTTTTAAAAGTGGTGATCCTTCTCTTCCAAATAACTATCGGCCAGTTTCCCTTTTGAATAGCATGGAAAAGGTTTTTGAAAAAATCGTATTTAAATATGTTTCTAACTATCTAAACGACGTACGTGCAGTTTTTTTTTTACCCCTTTCCAGTCTGGTTTCAGGCCTGGAGATTCGACTGTGAACCAAGTCACCTTTTTTTTATAATAAACTTTGCAATGCCTTGGATAATGGATTTGCAATACGATTTATATTTTTTGCAAATGCATAAGAATTTGTAATGAAGCACATTTGAAGGGGGTCGAAAATCAACTGTCTCACAATTTTCCTGCTGGAAATCGCTTGAGGTGTTTTCCAAAATTCGACTTTTAACGACAAATTGCATCACAAGTTACAAGCTTCTAAATACATTTTGCCGAGAATGAAGGAATATGAGGGGGAATACAAAACTTGCTGAATAATGGTTCAAATGCTTATTTTTTTGTCGCACTGGTTGTCGAGTTTCGGGGTATTAGAAAAAATTTTACATGTAAATGCTAAAAGTCATAACCTCGTATCTACTATTTGTGAGATGAAACAAAATTACGTGTCTGGTCAACCAAATTGGCTTGGGATGGTGCGATGTTGGCAATGAATGGTTATTGGGAGATAAACAGTTACTCCGTATAGTCGATGTTATATGTGCTATGGTAGAATAATGGCACCCGTTTACACAAGTGTACATCCTACAAATGGTAATAATCGGGGTTTTTTTAAATTGGAAAATGAGTAATTTTGGCTGCACCTTTAATAACTGAGATCTTGAATAGGGCGACTTTTGCAGGAGGTTTGATGCCGAACTACACTTGCCTTGTCTAGCACAGTTGGTTTACGTAATCATAGAAAAATTCGTTGATAAACAATGCCGGTAGCAGATAACTTGAGAAGGATTTTTTTAAGAAGCTTACAACTGTTTAACGGCATCATTTTCAAATGCATAATGGCAAATCTTGATACTTTATGTGTATTTGTCGATGCTACGGACAGGTTTGGAAAACACAATTCCTTCCGATAAAAGATCTCTTTCGCTTTTGAATTATGTACAAGGCCTTTGGAACGTCTTATGAGAGCCGTAGAATTCGATGATTTCTCTGCTTTCAATAGTTATGTATATCCGACCTGAGAAATATTTACCAATTCAACGTGAGTTCTGATTTCTGTCTGTAAAACCCTTTCAAGTGATAAAATGCATTGTTTTGGAATGCACGTTTGATGAAAGGGTAAGGTTATATACAGTTTCGGGGCCAGCCCAAACACAAGGGTTATCTACTTATAATCCAATTCGCCCATTAGCCTGTTGAAACAAAGATAACACAATTAATTCGACTGCCAAAATCGCAATTAAACCTGTTCTAAGCAGGGTGTTCCAATCTCTCTTGTCCATTTACCTCTTGCAAACTGACTCCATTTATAAACACATTTGAAACAGATGATACTCTATAAGATTGTAAAATAGAATTAATTTTACGAAATAATGTATGGAACACAGATGTGTGCAGTTTTGACAAAGTAATGCCTGGATCATATATATGTGCAGTTCTGACGAAGTAATGTTTTGTTCATGAATATGTGCAGTTCTTACGAAGTAATGTTTTGTTCATGAATATGTGCAGTTCTTACGAAGTAATATCTGAGTCATAGATATGATAAGTTCTGACGAAGTAATGTCTGGATCATAAATATGTGCAGTTCTGACGAAGTATTGTCTGGATCAAAGATTTGTGAAGTTCTGTTGAAGTAATGTCGGGATCATATATATATGAAGTTCTGACGAAGTAATGTCTGGATCATGTAATTGTGAAGTTCTGACGAATTAATGTCTGTATAATAACTATCTGCAGTTCTGACGATGTAATGTATCGATCATAAATATGACTAGTTCTGATGAAGTATAGTCTGGATCATAGATGTATGCAGTTCTGACGAAGTTATGTTTGGATCATAAATATGTGCAGTTCTGTCGAAGTAATATCTGAATCATAGATATATGCAATTCTGATGCACTGATTATAAATATCTGCAGTTCTGACGAAGTGATGTCTGGATCATAGATATATGCAGTTATGAAGAAGTTAAATTTGGACCATAGATGTGTGCAGTTCTGTCAAAGTAATATATAAATCATAGACGCATGTATATGCAATTGTAATGCAGTTATAATTGTGTCATGAATATGTGCAGTTCTTACGAAGAAAAAGCTGGATCATGAATATGTGGAGTTCTTACAAAATAATGTCACGATCATAGATATATTCAGTCATGACGAAGTAATGTCTGGATCATAGATATGTGCAATTCTGATGCAGTAATATCTTAATCATGAATATGTGCAATTCTTATCAAATAATGTCTGGATCATAGAAATGTGCAGTTCTTACGAAATAATGTCTGGACCACAGATATGTGCAAATCTGACGAGTAATATCTGGATTATAAATATGTGCAGTTCTTATCAAATAATGTCTGGACAATAGAAATGTGCAGTTCTTACGAAATAATGTCTGGACCATATATTTGTGCAAATCTGATGCAGTATTATCTGAATAATAAATATGTGCAGTTCTTACGAAGTCATATCAGGATCATAAAGTGCAGTTCTTATGAAATAATATCTGGAGCATAGATACCTGCAATTGTGATGCAGTAAATTCTGGATCATAGATTTGTGAAGTTCTTACAAAGTAATATCTCAATAATAAATGCGTGCAGTTCTTACGAAGTAATATTAGGATCTAGGCACAAGCAGTTCTGATATATCATGTACGTATGTGTATCACATTAAATGCTGATGGACATATGTTAGTATTGTTTGTGAAACATTTAACGGTTGAAAACGGCTAGATATAATGTTTTCGAATATGAACTGGTCGCACTTAGTGGTGATTTTTTAATAATGGATAATTTGCAGACGACCTTTTGCTTACCTGCACCAAGTACTGTTCATGAGGTCTTTGCCTGCACCAGACGACTTAAAAAGAACAGGAGCTTTGCATTTTCATTCTCTTTACACTGTAGTTCAGATTTTAAAGTTTGTTAAAAATACAATGCAAAAAAGAAAAAGTGTGTTCGTTGTTCATTCATTCTCCTACTAAACAAATTAATAAATGAATGCTTATCAGGTTTGTGCTTTTTTTTTTCTTCGAGAAAAGAAATCTCGTCTGCTTCAGGACACCATGCAGAAGGCGTATGTTAGCCATAATAATACAAAACAAATTAAATTGACAGTTGCCAACGCCATTTGACGACGACCCTCGTATCTATAGTTAACCCTTATATAAGTGCTGGAACTGACTTCATGCTTGTGCAAACAGGTTCGATCCGCCAAGTAAATTTGCGACTGGCCAGTGAACTAACCACTTGCTACTCTGAGTATCTTTCATCATTAAAATTAAGAAGATATTTAAGGTTTTGGAAAGCAGTTTTTAGAAGAATACCCAGCATTCTAAAGGTGAAACGCGAGACTTTCAAAAAGGTAAAAATATTTTGTTAGCGTGAGACAAAACATACATTCTTGGACTTTTGTAATGGAAGAGTTATAAGATTTGGGTCATATTTGGATTATATTTGTGTTCCCTTATCAAAACGTTTACCACCTTTTATGTATCTTGAGTTAAGTTCTCCTTCATGAATATTAACGTACAGCTCTTATTTTTTAGTATTATAGTACATGTTCCCTGGATGACCTACCAGTATTAGGTTAGGGAAATGTGTCTTGCCCAAGGACACTCTACGATGAAATAAGTGATCGTCTTCGGGGACCGAGCCCAGGTTGACCGGTCTCTAGTCCCCGACTCTAACCATCAAACAACTGCAAAACGTAGTTATATCCTCGTCACCTAGCGTGCCAAGAAAACAAGAAGACAAGCCATTACTACCCCTTTAATTGTCGATATTTTGAACTGATCCAAGAATTGAACCTGCTACCTCCTATGCACGAGACGGACACTCTATCTCTATGGTTATCCAGTAATGCCTTGTAAGGGCTCAAAGACCTCGGAACCGTTTCACGAAAAGACTTAAAGGTCAAATTTCCCGATAAACAAAATTTTCTTTAATTATGGTTTTTGAAATAGGTTATGGTTTCGTTATGACGGAGGTAATGATTTTTTTCTCCTACAGAAGTGAAAAATGTTGTTTTTGACTACTTTTATTTACCTTTATCGATTTTTGTGAATGACTTATCTCCCTTGTTGTTACGTCATTTGTGCTTCAAAGCAAAGACCTAATAAACATGTTTATTAGGTCTTTGTTCAAAGTCATATGAAGTATCAGTTAGAAGAATCTAGTTATCAGTAACGATGGTGTTTTTGCACAAATTTCGGACATTTTAAGTGTTGAATTGTGTTTTGGGAAACGTAAATTGGATATTGAATATGGTATTTTGACAGGTTTTCTGGTGTTATTCTGCTTTTGGTCGCAGGGATGCGAGTTTCTCCCGTTGTCCGACGAACATAAAAGCTGCAAAAAGTTTCGATAAGTAAACTGGACCGTGTTTACTTTACAAATAAGCAAAAGATATATTCCCCAAACAAGAACAGTAGGCTGTGTTACTTTCACTTCGAAGACGGCAAGTTTACGCACTGTTAGGCGTTTCCAGAAATTTAATTTTATTGATCTTTAAATGATCAGACTCAATTCAAAGTAATTTATTTAGGTGAAGACGCTTCAAATTCTTTCTACTTATTGAGTAACCGTTATATTTCCCTGAACTGATGTTTGTGATTAAAACAATTCCTGACTGTTAGTTTGGGGTGTAAGAGCCTCGTGTAGTCTTGCTAGAACTTTATATAGAATTCGCACTGTGTAAATGTAGATAAATCCAAGTAAAGGATAAATCACGTTGATTACACCTTTTTTTAAAGTTAATTTCCTTGAATGACTCTCTTACTCGCCAAGCTAGTTTTGTTCATAGTTTTGTTTGGAACAGATTAACCATGCTACATACTTAGTCAAGAATACTTAATTAGGCTGCTTTACGATTATATTACGTAAGAATTCAAAGGGTTGCAAGAATATGTTAATTTCATCCAACATCATAAGTTATTGTATTGCCATGTCTTTGGGTTTTAAACGCTTAAATGCATCTTGTTCTTATTTGCAAAACTTGTTTTATGTTTTAACATAATCGTAGAAACGTTGCCATTGTACATAAATGAGATTAATTGAAAAATGTACGTTGATTGCTATGATAACAAACCGATTAAAACAAGCAAGTTTCTTTTATCTGCCGTTGTCTTTGAATGAAAATTCAAAATAATGAATATTTGATATCCGCAAACTGTCTCTGAACTCATCAACGCAAATGATAATGGGTTCGATCTTAACTTAAGCGTCTGCTTTTCGGAAATATTTAAATCACACACCTCATTTTTTTGCCATTGGTAATATTGGTTTAAATGACGTATGTCACACTGAAATGCAGGTGTTCAAACATGATTATTACAAATTTATATTGATAATTTATTAATAAGATCACTAAATATATAATTTACACATTTGAACGTAATCTCTTTGTTTACAATTTAATTGATTATTGCCAATTTACCTCACATACAAAGGGTCAATCAACAAACATCGGACATTACAAGGATTAAGGGTCGTGATGCAAATTAACACCAATCTGCCACATTTGCACAGTACGTTTCAAGTCTCAAGTCCTTAAGATTGCATCATGGAATGTCCATGGCCTAACTCGACACAAACTTGAAGATTCACGCTTTATTAATTATCTCTGTGAACAAGATATAGTTTTTCTTTTCGAAACCTGGGGAAATGACTTGTCCGATTTTGATATTGAGGGTTACACATGTTTTAATTTTCATCGTAAATTCCAACATAGAAAGGCGCGTCGTTGTAGCGGTGGAGTAACACTATACATTAAAAACACCATTGTTGACGGGGTCTCAGTAATAAGAAACCATTTCGATAGCCTTATATGGATTAAGCTTGACAAAACTTTTTTTCGTTTTGAGAGTGATATTTTTCTTTCAGGAGTGTATATATGGCCAGAAAACTCGCCTCTTTATAATCGTATAGAGGTTGATTTTTTCGACATTCTTCAGTCAGACATAAACGAGTTTCAATTACAGGGTAAAGTGTTATTATGTGGTGATTTCAATTCACGCACGGGTTCTCGTGCAGACTATATACCATGTGACCGTAGTACGGACTTCATTGATGACGATTGTTATTTACCTGATTTACCATTACCACGTGACTCTATTGACAGTGTTTGTAATTCTTACGGCACGAGATTGTTAAACTTATGTAAAAGTACATCAATACGCATTGCCAATAGTAGACTATTCAATAGTAATGATTATACTTTTACATGCCGTACTGGATCGAGTATTATAGATTACCTTGTAGTTAGTTCAAATGATATGTATTTGATAAATGGTTTTAGCATATTTCCTTTAAATGAATGGTCTGATCATGCTATGCTATCATTCAAGTTGTTATGCAATGTTCAGCTTGATAATGATAGCGATGCATGTTGTGAAAATGAAAGCATCAAATGGGATCCCGAGTTGCTAGATACTTTTCGAAGTAATTTGATTAACAGATTGCCTGATTTAAACGCTATTGTTAATGAC
This sequence comes from Cerastoderma edule, assembly GCA_947846245.1. Lineage (NCBI taxonomy): Eukaryota > Metazoa > Mollusca > Bivalvia > Cardiida > Cardiidae > Cerastoderma > Cerastoderma edule. Next base: position 36,916,248 of record OX401407.1, on the reverse strand, counting down.
ATTGAGTATAATTGTCCTGAATCTGTTGATGCATGTTTAAACAGCTTTACTTCTGTTATGCGTGAAATCGCTGATCCACTTTTTTGCAAAGCATTTAAGAGTAAAGCGTGTTCGTATCGTTATACCAATGACAATTTCTTATGTAAACAAGCAGACTGGTTTGACAATGAATGTCGTGCTGCACGAGGCTTGTATATGCAGGCACTTAAACAATTTAATTCCTGTAAGTCAGATGATACTAGGCGTAACATGTGTGACGCAAAAACGACTTACAAACAATTAATTCGTAAGAAAAAGAGATCATTTGAGAATGCTAAATGTCGCAAAATTGTTAATTTACGACATTCAAAGCCAAAAGATTTTTGGAGACTCTTTTGTAAAAGTAACAAAAAATCGAGCAGCTCTATTAAGTTGGACGATTTTTATGATTATTTTTCCACTTTGCAAAACGAACTTTTATCTGAAAATAACAATGAAGCCGATTCTTTTTGTGAAAATTTTTGTTTTAACAATTCCCAATGTAAGTTTGATGAACTCGACTCACCAATAACTGTTGCAGAAATTGAGGCTGTTATTCGTGGGTTGAAACGAAATAAGGCGTATGCAGACGACAAGCTGTTGAATGAATATTTCATAGAGTCTTTTGATATTATATGTTCTCATGTTGTTGATATTTTCAATGCTGTTCTGAACAGTGGCCATTTTCCAGAGCAATGGACAAAGGGTTTTCTTGTGCCGTTATTTAAGAAAAATGACCCAAACGATGTGAACAATTATAGGGGAATTACGCTCGTTAGTTGCTTTTCTAAGATATTTACAGGTGTTTTAAATACGCGCATCAAAAATTGGGTTGAAAAGTACAATGTTATCAGCGATGCTCAATGTGGTTTCATGAAGAATCGTTCCACTGTTGATGCAATTTTTATCCTCAAATCTGTTATTGACAAAGTTTTAAATGAAAATGGTTTGTTGTATTGCGCATTTATTGACCTGAAAAAGGCATTTGATAGTGTAAACCACTGTAATCTCTGGTTTAAAATAAACAAACTTGGCGTTAACGGAAAAATGTTGCGTATTATCAAAAACATGTACACCACTGTAAAGACATCAGTAAAGGGAGGTAATTCATATTCCGATTATTTTGAGAGCGCAGTAGGATTAAAGCAAGGCGAAGTTATGTCCCCTCTATTATTCGCTTTATTCATAGAGGATCTCGAGCTATTTCTCCAGGACGACCCCTCATGTGGAATTAATATTAATGAAATTTTACTTGTATTATTACTTTTTGCGGACGATATGGTTATTTTCGGTAACTCACCCAATGATTTGCAGAGTAGACTAGATTTGTTAAAAAATTATTGCGATCAATGGGGATTGGCTGTTAATACTGAAAAAACAAAGGTTATGGTCTTCCGTAAGAGGGGTAAACGTCGTCCTGCCGAAAGTTGGAAATATGGCGATTCTAATCTTGAAGTTGTTGAAAACTTTAATTATCTAGGTACTGTGTTTAGCAGTACTGGTGCATTTAGAGCAAACCAAGAAACAATTGTAGGAAAGGCTCTTAAGGCTCTAAACGTTTTGTTAAACAACATAAATAAATATAATATTAAATTATCCGTCCAGTGCCAGTTATTCGATTCTTTTGTAGGCTCAATTCTCAATTATGCATCTGAAGTGTGGGGCATGTGTAATTACAAAGAAATTGAAACCGTTCACTTGCGTTTCTGCAAGCGTATACTTAATGTTAAACAGTCTACAAGTAATCTAGCAGTGTACAGCGAACTTGGGCGTTACCCTTTATACATAACCCGTTACTGTCGAATCATCAAATATTGGTGTAAAATATTACAAACCAATAACATAATAACAAAATCTATTTATTCATTTATGATGAATGAGTGTGGGAGTGGTAAAAAGAACTGGCTATCAAATGTTAAGCTATTATTGGATAACCATGGGTTTTCACAAATGTTCGATTGTCCTCATGGTACCAAATTAAAGAATTTCCATTTGTTGTTCAAAAACAGAGCTATTGATATTTTTAAGCAGTCTTGGCATAATGGCATTAACTTACAAACATCGATGATTTCTTATAAGTACTTTAAAACATGCTGTAATTTTGAATCTTACTTAGATTTTTTCCCCAAAAAACATAGAATTGCTTTGACAAAATTACGTCTGTCTTCTCATCAATTACGAATTGAAACAGGCCGACATGGAAGTATGCGATTAGAAAGACATGAACGAGTATGTATCTTATGCAATAGAATGGACATAGAAGATGAATATCACTTCATCTTGGTATGCCCATTGTATCTGCATTTGAGAAAACAATATATTAGGCCTCACTTCCATAATAAACCAAGTATGTTCAAATTCATTGAACTTCTGAAGTCTGACAATGTTGGAATACTTAAGCTTCTGAGTAAATATATTTACGAAGCATTTATCATTCGTAAGACAGCATTCGCCGGGATTGAGTAAGTTCATCCTCCAAAACTTACACATTCTTTCCCGTTCCTTGACGTATATCTCATAGTAATATCGTGGCCTTGGTGCAGTGCAGTTGTTACTACAGTTCACATGAGCTGTGGTTGCGATCGTTTTGTGCTAGGCCCACGATATGTTCCTTTTTTTCGTTTCATTACTTTTTTCATTACTTTTTTCATGATCTGTACTATTTTGTTTGTATGTAATATGTACGATGATGACCTTTCAAGGTCAAATCTAATAAAATGTTCTGATTCTGATTTATTGTTTAGGCGAAAGATAGCCTCTGGCGTTAATCTCTTAAATATCTCTGTTGTTAATTAACAGGTCTGACACGTTCTGCTATTCCAGACATGAAATAACAAGCGGCAAATCTCACACTTTCAATGCGCGGCAATTAAATTTATCTAAAAAATCCATTGTTAAGATATAACCAATTAAGACCAAACTCTCACAGGATGTTTGGATTGATAAGGTGTCATGACACATTTATCTCTCAAAGTGACTTACGTCTGATACTTTGTCGTTATGATATTCAAAGAAGCGAACATGTTGTCTTTTCTATTAGGATAGTTTGACACTTCAATAAGTATATGATAATCAGTATTCACCAAAACAGTATTAACTCTATGTTTTCAACATAAAAACGTTATAACATCAAAATCAAGTTTTGTCAAATTGATATTTAAATTCCAAAATCATAAAAAATAAATTCAAATATGTTTATTTAAGGTTGTAAGTAAAATAAACTATGACGATTTTTTTGTTTTAGCTGTTAATTATTAAACCTGTCCGAAAGTTAAATGCTCAATATGTCAAGGCTACTTACACGAGAGAAAACGAACATAAATGTAAAGTGAATATGAAGAACAATTCTTAAGTCAAAACAGTTGATCTAGAAAGACGACATCGGAATCAATTTCGAAATCATAGACCTCTTACTGGGGGTGGAGTTAATGGAAAGTTGTCGGAAGATTTTAACAAATACTCTTGAATGTGCCAGTGTTTAGTTTTGAAATTTGGATGTGTGGTGAAAATGTGAGTTAAAGGATAACCTACGTATCACAAGTAAGTTGATGTGTGGTGAAAATGTGAGTTAAAGGATAACCTTCGTATCACAAGTAAGTTGGGTTATAATACGTTTTTTTTGTTCGCAATTTATGATCTTCTCCCGTTTCATTTCATGTATTGATAAGACAATGAAGGGTGAATTTGACAGTCAATAGTTATACGATGTACGGTTTTAAGACAATTCGTTTATTCAGATCTATGTCTTTGTTTACTACTCAATTAAAACCTTAATGCTAATACACGATCATTGACGAAAAAGTACTCTTTTTTTTCTCAACAAATATTAATAAAAGTAGCTGTTTTCACAAATATCGTCAAAATTTCAAGCCGATTCTTACATATGAAAACATTTACAAATCCTTTCAAATTTACGCGTAACGTCACTTACCCTTTTTTTCAGAAGAATATTCTTATAATATGAAACATATTTAATAAAGAAAATGCACTGTCAATCCAAACATTGACTTAAGGATTGCTATTTCGAGGAAAATCGTCCCGATTTCAAGCCGTTCCTTTCATATGAACGCATTGACATATCCTTGTAAATTCATGCGTTAAGTCACTAATTTATTTTTTTCAAATGGATATTCTTATAATATGAAAAATATTCAGTATAGAAAATTCACTGTCAATCCAAACAATGACTTAAGAATCATTTATTTCAAGGAAAATCGTCCAAAATTCAAGCCGTTCCTTTCATATGAACAGGTTTACGCAATGACAAATCCATGCAAATTCACGGGTTAAGTTATCAATTTATCTTTTTTCAAATTGATATTCTTATAAAATGAATCATATTCAATAAAGAAAATGCGCTGTCAATGCAAACAATGACTTTGGGATCGTTTATTTGAAGAAAAACACCAATTCTAACCAGCGATCGCTCTTCACGCCCTTTACATGGCGCATTCAGTGGATCACGAGTGACGTCACAGCAAAGGGAAGTAAGTCATACGAACTTTTATTAATCGGTGCCCTATGACGGTGATTTATGACGTAATGCGTTATGCTAAAATGTTGCAAATAATTTCAATGTGATTCTTTTACTTCATATTTTAATTTTATGAAATAAACCCAACCTGTACATATGACCTTTAATTAAGGAAATTAATTGCTCTAGTCGAAACCAATATGCACAGATAGTTTCTGAAACAAAAGTACAATATTACAATGTGTCATGACATTGGAAACGTCTCGGAGAGACGGTCACAATGACATTTTTCTTTGCAATATTGCTTATCTCGAAATTGAAATAAAATGGTATGTTGTTTGTTACGCTAACTTAAAGCAGCACGTTGAAAATGTTTCCGACACTCAGTTTTGTATAATCATTTATCATTTATTCAACATAAAAAACAAGTCTCACATATGCACAAAGTGATATGGAATATTAGTCACACTAAAAGGCATGGAAATCCTGTACTGTCAAACTAATGCATATTGAATTACGATAAAAAAAGGTGAATTGTCATAATAACACATGTACGATTTATTGTAACACCATGCCATCTTACTGTTTTGTTTATCATTTTAAATTGTAGTATTCTTATTTGCATAATTCGGTTTGAAGAATGGAAGAATGTTTGCCAACCGCAAAGTTCAATAAACACTCATCCTATCGAAAACTAAAACTGTTCTTTTTTAAAAAATGACATAAAAGTCCAAATAAGTAAGCCCGTCAAAAATATTTGCATGCAATTTTATTATAACCTATCAGTAAATTCTTAATTTGGAAGCCTCCATATTGCAAGCAAAAAAACTTTGCGTAATGACGAGTCGGCATCAATCTGAACTCATCAGGTTTAGCCAATGAAAACGTCTCTTACATAACATGGAAGCCGTAGGGCCTAATATTACTTCTTGCAATACTACATTCGCTACATACAGTAAAACCTGTCTTAAGCAGCCAACAAAAATGCCATCAGATCTGTTTTTTGAGACCGTTAACAGCTCAATACAGCAGGCAAAACATGAAGAAAGCTCCTGCAGGAGATTTCTGCATGTCTTGCCTGCTGTATTGAGCTTCAATGTTGCTATGTAGTCATATGTATTCTATGTTTAAGAGTGGCTGCTGTAGACAAGTTTGACTGTACTTCTGTTTTAAAATGAACGTGTCATATGCAAAATCATAATAGTCATTTAGTTTGATAAAGAAAACAAAACTGTATCGCAACTTAGAATTCCTCTGGTATGTATGAATTACCAACCAAACATAATGGCATAAATGATACTCAGCACTTCCATATAAATTGAACTAATAGTTCTATTCAATGCGGACGCTCATAGGAAACGTGTAATTAGCCGGGATGTATAACACAAATTGTTACCCTACACTTATGTATGTTCGGTTCGGGTACTTATCAGGATACTATGAAGGGAAAAAAGGGACCGGAGGCAGTTGGACTTGTATGTCACAAAAAAAAAAGAGACAAGCTATGATGAAAAGGGCATTTATTAATGCTGGGCATTTATTTATGAAAGAAAGTAAATACAAAAATGTTACCCTACACTTATATATACGTGGTGTACTTCTCAGGTGATGGAAATGCCCAAATAGTTACAATTTAATCGGTATTTGCCGATGGTTTCCATGTCGAAAGTTGGACATTTGATGGTGGGAACATATTACTTTAACCCTTTACTAAACGCCAAATTTTTTATTGTCCCAACTTGATAGAGTTTGCAGACGACATTTCATGTGATGAAATTGGAAAGTTTTCTTCTGATAGAGTAGAAATTATTGTGGGGAAATGAGAAATTGCTCGTCACGAGCAATTTCTCCTTTTGCAACAGTGTTTTCCAGAGTCGTCTGCAACAAAGTGGTAAGGGTTAAGATACAATCTTTTTTCCCATTTTTATAGTGACGATGTCATGTCCTCTCGTCGACCACATTCAGAATCTGTGTCAACTTTCCAAGATCAACCTCCATATGACCTTTCTTTCCGATTGGTTTCAAACTCAACCTCCAGTATTTCTGATCCAGAACCTGCGCCATGTTCCAGATGATCTTGTCAGATGCCGCAATCATTCTGCCGTCATCATACGTTGGCATGAACTCAATGACGACTGTGTCGGATGGCGCGAAGTTGATATTGTACATACCCCCTCCATGAGGCCCCATGATGACCCGTGCACCGCCGAATAACTGTATGTTGTCCTCCAAAGAAATAGGTCCGTCAAAGATTTTGAACCTCTGCTCTCCGTAGCGCTGTGTTAACATTTTGAAAACACTTTTCTTATTGAAAACTCTTCTGCCACAGTTGTAACAACCCCCACGCGTTACGAAAACAACATATCCGTCTTTGAGGGGAAATTGAGATCGCGGAGGAACACCCACTATGCGTGTTCTTGCTTCCTGCCATAATGCCGGATGTAAAGGCGGAGTAATACATGGGTATATTAGCCGATACGCACCATACGTATGCTCGAATTCCTGTGTCTTTCGCCTTCTATTCAACCTATAAAACACGAGTTGGTCGTCTGCAATATCGAGTTTCCTGATCATTTCCAGTACGATTTTGTCTCGAACCCTCTCTATGAGAAGTTTGACGGAACTATTTTGTAACAACGGAAGAGCCTGAATGATCTTTGGTAAAGCCCCATCGATGAAATGTTGCACCGTTTGCGCTTCTTCTACCACCGCTGGTACCAATGCAGGGAACCAATGATCTTTCGTGACGGTACGGTTTGGATGGACCCAGTTCCGGTTACTTAGATACCCACAATCCATTCGCACATCGACTGTTCCACTTCGCACTTCAAATATTTCACCATGCAGTTCTTTCTTTGGTTTGGTACCCAGTGCGTCAACATTGTTTTTTCGCCGATGAAAAAGAATACGACTCTTTTCGTCGATAAATGATGGCGGCGTTATGTTAAAGCTGGGATATTGCTTCTCGAACAAAACATGTGCTTTGAAGTCATTGTTTTCTACACCAAGCAGCGGTTTCGATATTTCCATGGCCCTACTGATTTCATTGGCTGTCTTAAAGATTGTTCGAGGACTACCTAGGTGGGCCTGCAAATTATTTGTGCTACGACTATTACCACCTGCTTTTTGTATTGAGTCATTCCATATCACATAGAACTGCCCAACGACGAAGACAACTATTAGTAGGACTAGATTCTTTGTATATCGTCTCATGATAACACCAAGCCAAACAACAATTCGACAATTCTTCCGATGGGTATTGCCCTCAAATATATAACGTATAGTATTAATTCTGCTGATCTATCGACACCCAGAAGCAAGGATACCTATGTCTGCACATTGCTAACCATTGTTCAGATGCATGTTCAAGAATGATTCCATTCCTATTCGAATTTGAACAAGCGAAATGCTCTCAAAGCAGTCTTCGTCATAAGATCCTGAAATAAAGGAAAAAGTTCAAATCATACTTTTCTGACAATCCAGTTAAAATGTATCTATTTAAATCGATTGTGAAACAAATGCTTACAACTTAGATTAATCACCCTCGATTCTGCTTCCTGGATCATAACCAGTTCTCGCGCCGCATGCAGATTAATGAAAGGTTACAAGGCAGATCCCGTTACTCACTCCGACCGTCGTGTCCGGAGGCCGATGCTCTACCCCTGGACCATTGTCCTCCCCATTCTGACAATAAGGAAACATAGTGACTATAAGACACCGCGTGTGCGTAGACGTTGTACGTAAACTGTTGTTGATTCGATCACTGCGTTGGGTCATTAACAAACTTATGTTTAAACAATCAATGCTAACCCTTATAGTACTGGAACCGACTTCATACTTATACAAATACTAACAGTTAACTACAGGCCAACCGCCAAGTAAATTGGCGGATGGCCTGTGATCTAATCTGCATGTTACTCTGAGTATCTTTCCTCAACAAAATTAAGCAAATGTTTAAGGTTTGGGAAAACAGACGACGCAAAATATTTTTTTAGAAGATTACCCAGCATTCTAAGGGTTAAATGAAATATATTCAAATATATATAAAGATGTAAAAGGAACATGTATGCACCTCACAAATAGGGAAGGCCAAGCATCAACGTATTGTTTCACACATTATCTCTGGGTAAAGTACTTTAGAAGGACAGACTGGTTCCCCGCATTCATGTATCTGGAAACCATGCCATCAAGACTATCCATGTCAAAAAAAGGAGAATGCTTGCTTGGATTATGGGATTCTAAGGGATAAAGGTCCCATATGGGACCTCGTCATCAGTGTTGTACCAACATAATTCAGTGCTGTAACGGCATATGCAGACGTATATATAAACTTTTGAAGAAAAAAACAACGCACCCATGAACATTTTTTATTTATAGACGAACGTTCTTTTTACATATGGGTAGATATAAAAGCACTACCACGCACACAATTTAAGACACAAATAAAGACGTAAATACAATAAAAACACACTTACCTTCCTTGATTTAAAAAATTCCAAAGACGTCATCAATAAATTGTTATTTCTATTAAAGTCCTATTCATCGCATGTTTACACGTTTTGGGACAGCATATAACAACTTATCCGAGAAGTTGTTTCATTGACAATTGCCAAATTGATAAATATTCGCCCTATTTTAAAATTTCACTTCCTTAAACCTGTCAAACGGTTGACGTTTAATGGACTGGTCAACACAAACGGTAAAATCTAAAGTCAGTTTTATCCCAATCGTTCATAATGATTATGTGACATGTCCAAATTGAAAGTAGTAGCAGACGACAATTATAAAGAATGACAAAGGATGCTTCTTCGGTGACATAGAGTAGAAACCACTACATTGAAATGAGAAGGATATGCTCATTTATAGCAATTTATCTTTTCACCTCAAAATTCTCTAAGCCTTATAGTGCTGGAACATACTTCAAGCTTATGCAAACAGATTAGATACAGGCCAGCCGACAAGTAAATGTAATATATCCTGTTTGATACTCTGAGTATCTTTCCTCAACAAATAAAAAGATATTTAAGGTTTTGGAAAGCAGACGACAGTATCTTTTTAGAAAACTACCCAGCATTCTAAGGGCTAAGGAAGCCTGCTACAAGTGTGTTGAGCGTGCCATTTTAACGGAAAAAGGTAATGCAATCCAGGATTAGTCGATCAAAGGGACAAGTGTTGTGGGAAAAGAAGAAATAGATTTTGTCATTGTTTATTTCAATCATCGTTTCGAGGCCATATCTGCGTCTTACTTTGACTGAGCTGCGTATGACGTTCGCTGTCCTGAAATCACTGTAGCAAAAGTAGATTATGTTCCAAACGAAGTGATTCTTCTAGTGCAGTATTGGATTATGAAATGCTTTTTATGTGTTATTTGAAACTAGTCATTGGCATATCTTATTTGAATAAATTAGGTTTCAATTAGGGGGCATACCTTCGTACAAAGTGACATATTATTCTTGTTGTAAACTTGAAAGACGCTGTACCCGGCAATAGAAATGATATAGAAAAGAGTCTTCAAATACAAAAAGCCAATTTGTCCCATAATGTTTTTTTCTGCAGAACAATCAGACGTTATTTGATTAAGGATTTGAAAATCCAATAATGGTTATTTCTTATTGTTTTGTTTTAAACGCAAATTGTTATGGTGAAGGAGAGATCAAGGATTAGCCTCGGTTCTTGAGGCAATTCTCACAAATATTTACAACTTTGTCGTTACCCTTGAATCTCAAATGATAACTTTGTTTTTGTGAATCATTCTTTCCTCATACATGTGTCTTAACGTACGAGGAATATTTTCATGAGGTAGGACTCATGTTCGATTCACGTTTTAATTAACACTTTTTAAGGAACTCTTTTCCTACTTAGATTTGCGTATACGAGGAATTTTGGAAAGCACCATTGCGAGACAGGCCTCTGGCACGAGAACGATTTATACCGACGGACCATGGGCCTGTCTCAAAATGGTTAGTACGATAAATATTCTCGTAATTGTAAATGTAACGAGGAAAAAGTGCCTCAGAAAAGCCTTTACTCAAACGTGAACGAAAGATGAGCCCTACCTCTGAAATCTCCATCATAATTCAAAAGGCGCGTCTTTTTTGCAGGTACAAAAACAATGTATCTTTAGGGATTAAAGGGTTCCGACAAATTTGTAAGCGTAAACGTAAAGCTACTAATCTCTGTGAGACAGACCAGGACCCAGGCTAAATGATTGGAATACTTTCCATCTCCAAGCTTGACGATCTAAGTCGGCGCAACTCTTCAGGGCTCTGTGGAAAGTGCCAAATTCAGAAGCTATCCTCAGGGTACTGTATTACTAAACATGTTTATGGTAAAAATTTGCGAAAGTTAAAAAAAACAACATCAAAATGTGATGAAATTGAATAATATTCTTCAGAAGGAGCAGAAAACCTTGTGCGAAAAGAAAAAAATTGCTCGTCACGAGCACTTTCTCCTTTTCCCACAATGTTTTCTAAAGTCGTCTGCAACAAAGTCGTCAAATGTGGTTATTGTTTGGGAAAGGGTTAAGATGATATCAGAGACACTCTCTGACACCTCATTCAAATTTAATGACCTAAAGATCCTGAAAACAAAATAGGGAGGATTTGTTCTGTTTAAAGCGTCTGTCTGGTTTTAAAAGTAGTGTGCTTTGACTTAATTTCTCGTTGAGAAATGATAATAAAAACGAAGGTGCAAGACACACTATATGCTTTAGCTTAACATTCAAAAAGCTCACATTTCTTTTTTCTAAAATCATTTCGGTCAGCAGCATGATAAGACCAGACCCTTACGTGTTTAAGAACAATTATGTACTTATTGATTTGCAATCAATATTAGGGGAATCTGCGGTAAAAGGTGTATTGAAAAACTTTGCACGTCAGTTTTTTCTTACGTGTCCTTTCGTTTACTAAAACCACTTTTACAAAAATTCTCATCATATGCATTTTAACATCATAAAATACTTTTAATTTTCTTGAATTGAAACATTTGGCTTGAAATAATGTCATGATGAGTTTTGTTTTGACAAAATGAGCACTGTAAACAGCTTTACGACACAGAATAAATGAAATGAAGTGAGAAACCAATCTTTAAATATTGACGAAAACTATCATGTCTTAGTGGAAAGTTCATGCTTTGGTTATTAACTTCAACTAAATAGAGTCACTTGATTTATTACAAAATATTATTCAAACCTTTGCTTGAAAGACATTAAATCGTTATAAGTACAATTCTGAATTGAATGGTAATCAAGCCTGTCATTGAAAAAGAGGCCTACTGGAACTTTTTGTTTTGTTTTTTAACATAAAATCAATTTAATAAAATCAAAATAAAACAAAATGTCCAGAAGTTGTTTCAGATAACCAATCAGATAACCAAAACATAGCTATTTTACTGTAATAAAGAAGTATCAATTTCGCTTGACATCTCCCGTGACAACGGATAAACAGGTACGCACTTTCCTTATCTCGCAGAACCTCGCTGCACGCGAGAGTTTGGCGATAATTCCGGAGTTGCCAATCTCTGTTATCTATGTCTCTGATGATATCCATATGAATCAGTTTCGATTTACTCATTATTTCCGCAAGTCATTTTGATAAAACGATACGCCACAAGATTGGCAACTCAAACAGTCCTTCGCCAAGCTTGACGTTTTTGGTCGGCACAACTCTAGAGGGCGCTGTGGAAAGCGTCGAAACGCCCAGATAGCAAAACGTCCTCTTGGTGACGAGCCTTGTGCAGCTATTTCGCCATTAACCATAATTATTATGCTTCACACATCACATGGACTTACAGCATACAAAGCCATCGTAAGACCAACAGCCAGTACCAGCAACGTACCTTGGGTTTGAAACCTCGGTTTGGATAATGGGTTTATTTGTATCTTTAAATATATATGGAATTATAAAAATGACGTTACCACGTTATAATCCACATTAAAGGCACATAAAAGGAGATGAGTACAAATAGATTATTGAAATAATATATGGAGTTCTATTATTATGCTCTAAAAGCCATGAGAATCATTTAAGAATGCATTTGTTTACATTTTCAAAATAACAAATTCTGATTGGTTGGTTCAAAAATGTGTGTATGAACAGTTAAGGTCAGAGGTGAATAATGAGAACATCTGAATTATTAAACTTGCTAATCTGTGTTATTTCTGGTTGGCTTTCACATTTAAGTTGTGTTGATGGTGTTTTCTGGTGATAACTATTTGAATCTGACCAACAATTTACCAAAAACTATAGTCTGATATAACAATAATCTCCTTTTATGAGCCTTTAAGGATATCAGTAGTTCTGTGAATAGATTTATAAAAGTACATTTAATGAAATAACTCAATTGCGTTTATTTCTCAAATGGACAAAAACTGTTTAACCGAAAACCCATGATGATCATTATCTACTGCAAGGGGGTTTTATTTATATGTAAGCAAAACAAAGAATAAAAAAGTGATTCTTTATTTGGAAGGTTCCATTTATTAAAGATACATGTATGTTGTTATAAACAGTAAAATATTAAAACAATGTCCATATAATAAGTAACAGGTAAATAAAAGCACATTATTACAAGGTTTCAAAATTAAAAAAAAAAAAGGAAACTTGAACATCAAAATAAAATGTCTTTGAAACATCACAGTGTGTGTATTGTTTTTTGATACACAATCAAAACAAGCCATCGAAAGCATAATTAATTCAGGAAGCGTTAACAAGCCAAATTTTTTACTGTCCCAAACTGAAAGAGTTTGCAGATGACATTTCAATTTGTGATGAAATTAAAAAATAATCTTCTGATGGGAAAGAAAACATTGTGGGAAAAGGAAAACAATGCTCATAAAGAGCAATTTCTTCATTTCCCACCATGTTTCCAGAGTGCTCTGCAACAAAGTGGTTCAATGTCGTTATTGTTTAGTAATGGGCTAATGAAATATGTGCGGTTCTTATGTAGTATATTAAAGTACATGTTGATTCACTGTATATATACATACATGAACACACTATAAAGAATAAATTAAAATGATCAAATTCGCTTCCACTGACTTCTCTTTATTGCGCATCATATAACAGTAAAGCTGTTGTTCAGTTTTTAAGAAATTAATATTTAACTTCCAAATTTTCCTCACATCTTTGAACATGCATCTTTAGAAACAACAGCATATGTAACAGATTCAACAATACAAGCTCACAGCTTGTCTCTTGCTTGGAGAACGTTTATACATGTATTAATAAAATGTGCATAATTCTTCTTTAACATGTTCATTTTGAGATTTCCCGCATTGAACAAAATACAAAAAGACAATTAAAGTGTTCAATGAGTAAGAAACCTTTGAATGTTAATTTAAATAATCTTCATCACTAACTTAATCTGGACAAGTCAAACAACATTTTATCGTAAAATGGGTAAAACTTTGAATACTCTTTAACCCTTTCACAAACAATAATGACATTTTACCACTTTGTTGCAGACTACTTTAGAAAATATTGTGGGAAAAGGAGAAATTGCTCGTAACGAGCAATTTTTCCTATTCCCTCAATGTTTTCTGCCCTATCAGAAGATTATTTCCGAATTTCATCACATTTTGAAATGTCGTATGCAAACTCTTTCAATTTGTGACAGTCGAAAAATTGTTGTTTGGGAAAGGGTGAAAGGAAATGGAAAAGAGGTCAACAACAGTAAAATAAGATACATAAAAACCATAAAAATAACAACAAACATGAACAAAGATAAATACAATTTTTGAGCCTATATTTATGGATTTTTAAAGCACAAATGATAAGGTGTTAGGAAAACTTTCATTTGGCAAATAATTTATTCCTTTGCCCCAAATATCGCCAGTTTATAAGGAATCAAGATATCTAAATATGGCTCTAAACTGTATAACAAACAGTCACTGATGTGTAAGAAAGAACCTGCTTATTTGGAGATCAAGAAAAATGGAGACATTTAAGTAGTAACATTTATTGTTTTTCTCCATTCTTCAAACATCAATGTCTCAAACTAAGCAAGACCCCCTTTTGTTACAATAGTTTCTACCAAATATCTCAAAGAAGATATATGTCTATTCTGATCTTGCTTTTTTTGTAGACTTCTCTTGCTTTGAATTTGAACTTTTTCTTATTGTGGAAATAGCCTATACATAACAATAACAAGATTCAGGAAATTTGAAAGAAATGACTGCTAATATTCTGAAGGGAAAGTATGGAGAAAGTTTGTTCAGTTTAGTTGCTCTCGATGAATCTTTCTCAGCTGTCAGATTTGAAGAAACACTTCACTTGTATTTGTTTGCAGAGAAAATTTGAACCAGTGTACATCACGTAATAGATCTATCTTTCCATCTCGTTTATTGAAATCACACACAAAAACAGTCTAACTTGTGTTAAGCAACCACCCATTTAAGCAGCCAACCTGCCTTAAACAACCACTACAGAAAGTCCCATTATTAGATTTATAGTGTAAATCAATTTGTGTTAAGCAGCAACCTGTCTTAAACAGCCAATTTACTCTGTCCCAAAAGCTGGCCTCTTAACACAAGTTTGACTGAACATGCATAGTGTTTCTAAAGTATCCTTCCTAATCATCGGATTCAAAGAAACGTTTCGCCCCTTTGCCTCTGAGAACCAGATTAGCTCCGGTATCTTCCGTGGTTTCAGAACGTTTCTGGAAAAAAACAAAGTTACAAAGTTCATTACTCATCCCTTTTAACCCATTACCAAACAATAACGACATTTGACCACTTTGTTGCAGACGTCTTTAGAAAACATTGAGGGAAAAGGAGAAATTGCATGTGACAAGCAATTTCTCCTTTTCCCACAACGTTTTCTGGCCTATCAGAAGATAATTGTCCAATTTCATCACATTTTGAAATGTCATCTGCAAACTCTTTCAATTTGGGTCGGTCGAAAATTTGGAGTTTGGTAAAAGCACTTGATTTGGTCTGCCAATCATATCAACAGTATTTCAGTTAACCCTTAGGTTGCTGAGTAAATTTTCTAAAGAAGATTTTTGAGTGTCTGCTTTCCAAAACCTAAAATATCTGCTTAACTTTGTTGAGGAAAGATACTGAGAGTAGCAAACCGGTTAGATCACAGGCCAGCCGCCAATTTACTTGGCGGCTTACCTGGATCTAACCAGTTTGCATAAGCATGAAGTCTGCTCAAGCACTATAAGGGTTAAAGAGACTATCTCACAGATTGTGTTGTCAGTAAAACACATTAAATAATTGGAAAATGATTTTAACAATCTGTGTCACTCAATAAATTACTACATGTATTTTGAACTTCTTCATTTTGACAATGCCAAAACCCATTTATTCATAAACAAATAGTAGAAAGAGTAAAAGTGCCATTTAGTGTTTTGATGGAAGAAATGGTTTCATAAATGGTTGTCAGATTGCTCTCTGGTGCACTTTGCTAGCGTAATATGGCTTTGTCCTTGTAGCAAACGAAGAGTTTGATTGCAACAACAAATCGCTTCTTTGGTCTTAATCCTTATAATGCTTTGGCAATTTTCTCAAAAAAGATGTTTGTGTTGTCTGCTTTCCAAAACCTTAAACATCTGCTTAATTTTGATGAGGAAAATTACTCAGAGTAGCAAACAGGTTAGATCATAGGCCAGACAGGTCTGGATCCAACCTGTTTGGCGTGTTTGCATAAGCATGAAGTCAGTTCCAGCACTATAAGGACCAATGTAATTATCTTCTAGTTCTGGTGCTTCAAACAGGGTTTCAGTAAGGAACTGCTAAATACCTTTCGAAGTTTGGACAGGAATGAGGCTCGTTTTTTTGGCGGCTTGTGGTCAGGTTCCTCATATACTTCATCACAATCACCCACCATATCCGGACATTCATATACTTCACCCTCCTCGTCGCTGTAGGTGTGACCTGATGTGGCACGCTCAGACTTTTGGCGGGCATTTACATAGTTTTCAATTGACCTGATTTTGGCAAACTTCTTCTTGTATTCCTGTCTTGCTTCTTTAGAGTGTTCTGGGTCCCTAAAACAATTTATTAAGGAACAGTTTAAAGCTGCTTGTTCACAGATGTGAGGAAACTTGGATATCAATATTTTGTTTCTTTTTAACTCTATAGCATCAATATGACTAATAAATTATGATAGAATATGTTGAAACATAGCCAATAACCACAAGATCATGACAATATGACGCCTTCACTATCCATTATCTTTTTTTCAAAGTGTTATTTTCACAAAATTGGTGCCCACCAATTTAACTTCATTGTTTACATTTGACATCGAAAATAGCATGGAGCCCTCAGATCAATGAGTGGCGAACGCCTGGTTAGAAAAATCACATAAAAATGCTGTCATTTATCAAATATTAACTACGTGAACATTCAATTTGGAGAATTTCTTGGGTTTTATTTGTTCCCAACATTTCTTGGCTGACCTTGTTTTATCGCTAATTGTAAACAAACCTTAGAGCATTCACTTTTTTAAAAGCATCATGTGAACGTGTTTTAGTCTCAATTCCTTTGTAAAAGGGAATCTAAAGTACTTTTAAGTTCATTTTTAATCATTCTAGATCTTTTCACAATTTAAGTGTAAATGAGCGCAAGTATGCCATAAATATTTAGAGCACGTATACAATAAATAATTATGTATCTAGATCCCAAAGCATAGCAATCATTTTGAAAACCACCACATACCATCAGTACATAATGTACTTAGATATGTTGAAACATTGAAACAAATTGGTGTTTAATGGAGATTACTTTTCATTAGGTATTATACCACAATACACAAACTGAATTTTCTTTACATTATATATTCCCAAACCTTAGACATCTGCTTAATTTTGATGAAGAAAGATACTCAGAGTAGCAATCAGGTAAGATAACAGGCAAGCTGCCTATTACCTTGGCAGCTGGTCTGGATCTAATCAGTTTGCATAAGCATGAAGTCAGTTCCAGCACTATAAGTGTTTAAAAAGGCATCAATCATAAAACAGACTTCCCTAATTGATCACCATACCATCTGATTACATTCAACACTAAAATAAATATAAAATGCATTACATCATCATCAAAACCAAAGACTTCTAGCTACATGTTGGTATATGTGCTGTTCTTGTGAAAAAACTGAAAGATAGATAAAATAACAAAGGGACAACTGTGGTAACCATTGGTAGTGTCGACCTTTTGTACTGAGGGTCTCGAGTTCGAATCCTTGTTAGGCAAGGTGAAAATTGCCGGGGCTAACCCACAAAATCAGAGCAAGTACTGGTGTTTTATTCAGGAAGCAGTCATCGAGAGTGACTCTATAGGCTTAACTAAGATTCCTTCACAATCAATGTAAAACAAATCAAGCAAACAAAACTCATGGTCACACTGACTTGCTGAATCTCCAGGCTACACGCTGGTTCCTTAAGGCCGTTGTTCGAGACATTGTATATTTCCCCTCCAGCGCCATCTTGGCAGAAGTCTGTACTGTATGAGAGGCTAGAACACCCAGCTTGGCCACTAGAATAAACAGAATGTTGAATTAGCTAAGATATAAGTTCATCACGCTCTTGTGCGATGTTTATGTTTCAAGCAAACAATACCATACCTGAGCTAGCGATGGTTGAATGCAATACTATAGTAAGTGCTTCATGTTTATGAAGCACTTTCTATAGTCTTGCATTGAACCCTCGAAAAGGGGTGATTTGAATATGCAGGGTTATCTACCTACCATTGTTTATGGCCTATATAACCTGTTTATATTGTTTGAACTCATCCATATACGGCGTTGGACCTATACTTGTCAAGCTTGTTCATATGGGGTTTAACACAGTGTCAACAAGTTATATAAGTTTCATAAGTCATTTAATGGCTTCCCTGGATCCACCAGTACTACCCTAGGGCTCTTAAATCAAAGGTTTCAGTGGGGGCTTGAAGCCATGACCCCAAGTTTTAACTTGACCACTGGGCCTTGCAGGACACATTTACTTGGTGAGAGTTTATCTCTTGAAAAAAAGAGTGTTTTATATAATTGCCATTCATTTTATTTAAGAACAAAGGGTGAATACCAGATGAATCTTGATGATTTCCATTACATGAAGTTTCTGCCCATAGATAAGAAAGAAAATGGATGTTTCCCTTGCTTTTTTTGTCATCTGCTGATGCTTTCAATTTGGACCAGTCATTGTTTCCACTGTTGGTGAAAAAGGTTAATCATAACAATACATATAGTGTCGGATTCCTTGTTACAGAGGAAAAGTCTTAGTCCTTAGAATGCTGGGTAATTTCTTAAAAATAGATTTTTATGTTGTTTGCTTGCCGAAAGAAACCCAGAGTAGCAAACAGGTTAGATTATAGGCCAGGTACCAAGGAACTTTTTGGCTGGTCTGGATCTAACCTGTTTGCATAAACATGAAGTCTGTTCCAGCACAATACAAGTTAAACATACTTTTCTCGGCTTTCTGTCTATCCCTAGTTACTGGTTTAACTTTCGTCAGTACTCTCAGTGCTTTGGTCCCTTCTGTGTCTGTGTATACAATCTGAAGCTGGAAAGGTAGTTCCTTTAACTCTGGCTCTTCTTCTTGTTCTTTACTGCATGCCCCACCTCCTAAATCACTTGTCCCGCCTACTTCTGCTTGGTCGGATGGGCCAGGTTGATCAGCAGGGTTAGTATTTTGAGCTGGAATTTCTGACGTCTTCTCATTCGCTTGATCTGGGTTTGAACTCGTCTGTTCTGTTTTATCTTTCTCAGAATCTGTCTCTGGTGGCTGGTTACCTATTTGAGCATCTGTTTCTGTTTTGCTGGTTTCTGTCTCTAATTAATGAAAAGAAGCATATAGCATTTATTCTTTTCCTTTGTATACGTAGTACATGAATTATGTTGCAGTCAAATCAAAAACAGAACTAATTGTTTGGTAGCACCTTAACCCTTAGAATGCTGGGTAATTTTCTAGATAGATTTTTGTGTTGTCTGCTTTCCAAAATCTTAAAGATATCTGCTTAATTTTGTTGAGGAAATATACTCAGAGTAGGAAACATTCTAGATCACAGGCCAGCCGCCAAATTACTTGAGCAACTCCTAAGGTTTAGATTAGAAATTGTAAATGGGCTTAGATGACTTTCAACAGCATTTAAGTTATATGATGGATGTCACTTGATCAACTCAAGCTTTTGAAATTATCTTACCAGTAAAACACATGTAAGAGGAAAAGGTGGATTAACAGGTTTATCATCAGTGATTTGTTTCACTAGTAAATTGTCTGGACTAACCCACAAATTGGAACGAGTACTCGTTTAGTATCCATGAAGCAGTCATAGAGAGAGATTTAAACAAGCTTCAAGCTTCCTTCACAATCAATATAAAACAAATAAGTTAAGTGAATACTGTATAGTGCATTATATTCGCGGTGACAATATTACGCGTTTTTTAAGGGTTCCTAAATTCGCGGGGTTTATAATTTGCGGTGGTTGAAGGTACCGCGAAATTGAAACCCCATCACCAAAGATAGTCCATATCAACATGTATACTACTTTGAAATACCTATGCTTATTTTACAGAAAGGCTCATGTTTTGTGATCGACATGAGAAATTAATGATTGTAAAAAATAGATATGATTAAATGCACTGCTTGAAATTTCTGAAATCAAAATGATCTTTTTTTTTATTTATCCGTCTTTGTGTTTTATATAAAGTCAACGAAAATGATTGATAAGGTTACTTAATTGATACTCGTAACAGAAATCAGTTCGCGGAACAAGCATGTCATTATGTACTTCTCACGCAAGCCTGCCGATTTGTTTGCATCACCAAAGATGGTCCATATCAACATGTATACTACTTTGAAATACCTATGCTTATTTTACAGAAAGGCTCATGTTATGTGATCGACATGAGAAATTAATGATTGTAAAAAATAGATATGATTAAATGCACTGCTTGAAATTTCTGAAATCAAAATGATCTTTTTTTTTATTTATCCGTCTTTGTGTTTTATATAAAGTCAACGAAAATGATTGATAAGGTTACTTAATTGATACTCGTAACAGAAATCAGTTCGCGGAACAAGCATGTCATAT
Organism: Cerastoderma edule; assembly: GCA_947846245.1. Classification (NCBI taxonomy): domain Eukaryota; kingdom Metazoa; phylum Mollusca; class Bivalvia; order Cardiida; family Cardiidae; genus Cerastoderma; species Cerastoderma edule. The sequence goes on along the minus strand of OX401407.1, from coordinate 36,895,726 downwards.
GTACTTCTCACGCAAGCCTGCCGATTTGTTTGCAATTAAACCCCAATTGATAATGATACACGCCCCGGGCATTGATTTGGGGATAACAATTAACAGATTGATTTTTTGTTTCGGGAGATATTGTTAGGTGTGTAAAATGTTTTATCTGTTTTATATTCAGATCGATTTTTCATAAAATCGAACCTTGCAGTCGGTGACGTAAATTTCAAAATAAACGAAAACAACAAAATTGAAAATGTTATCTCTGTCTGTGGTATTCATCGACAAAATCAATACAATAACTGTGCATAACGTATCAATACATGGTGGAAGTGATGACAGAGTGACGTCCAGGTAAAATGGCTACCTTTCATGGCACACAGAATAATGTTGAAGAGGCTTTTATTAGCGGTGTTTAGAATTCGCACTTTCGGACCGACCGCGAATCGCGCGAAAATTAAACCCCCGCAAATATAAGTACTTATACAGTATGTATTTTTCGAAGTCAGAACAAAGTGGTTGCTCTCAATCCATGTAACCTGATTAAGAACACAAACGAAACAGACACTTTAAGAAACCATTGTGGCAATAGAATAATAATTTCCTATATTCACTTCATTTAAACATGGTTATGCCATAATTCAGTCATCATTGTTCATTTTGTAAACACAAAACCATTTGTCTCATATACAAATACACATAACACAAATGTAGAGGAGACTTTAGAGAAAATATTGTAAAATAAAAAAAAGTTATATTGCTCAACATGGGCAAATTTTCTATCTGATATGAATGTTTCACACAACACCACAAAGAAAATGTTTCTGTTTTTTTTTTTTTTCCCAATGGTTGTCTGCTGAAGCTGTCAATTTGTCAGTGCATATCATATAAACAGTACAGCTGTTGTGCAGTTGTAAAGAAATCAATCTTTAACTTTCATATTTACTTTCATCTGTGAACAAGAAACTTTAACCCATTATCAAACAATAACAACATTTGACCACTTTGTTGCAGACGACTCTGAAAACAGTGTGGGAATGTTTTCTACTCTATCAGAAGATAACTTTCCAATTTCATCACATTTTAAATTGTTGTCTGCAAACTCTTTGAATTTGGGACAGTAAAAAATTTGGCGTTTGGTAAAGGTTTAAGGCAAGGATTTACCATCAGTCTGCCCCTCTTTCTTGTTTGTTCTCACGCAATATTCAATGACATGGAATACATTGATTAACCATTTACAGAAAAAACAAATTTCCGACTGTCCCAAATTGAAAGAGTTTGCATACATCATTTCAAAATGTGATTAATTCTAAAAAGAAATCTTCTGATAGGGCAGAAAACATTGTGGGAAAAGGAGAAATAACTCGTTCAGAGTACCTTTTCCTAATCCTACAATTTTTTCCCAGAGTCATCTGCAAAAAAATGGTCAAATGTTGCTGTTTGGTAATGGAAGAAGCAAAGATTTACCATCTGTCTGCCCCTCTTTCTTGTTTGTTCTCACGCCATATTCAAACGTGATCTCTGTATCAACGGTAACATTCCCCACCTTCTTAACAACTTTGCTCTCCTCTGTCTCCTCGTAGAAAAAGAATCTGCAACAATCAAAGCAAGTCAAATGATCAAGTGATATTCTGTTTGTATAGTGTTTAATGCCCTGTCAACAATCATTTATTTATGTTATTGCTTTCCTAGATCCACTAGTACGAAGTTAGGGCTCTGAAGTGACTTACCAAAGGACACTCCCATGAAACCAGAGGTGTCACATTCGAGAACCAGGAGTTTTAAGTCAACCATCTTAACAAGCGGGTGATATTCTGTAGCTTTCCCTTTCAGTTGAATATCTTTTCTCACCCTAGTTTTCAACTCACCCTGGTCTGATTTTTTCGTCTTTCTAATAAGCACTGATACATGCAGTAAACAACAAAGTGTTAGGTGCTGCAAAATCATTTTGACCTTAATCAATGCGAAACATTATGTTGCTATCAACGGAATCATACTTGTCATAATTTTGTTATCAAACATGAATTACACTCGTAGAATATTGGGTTATTTTCTAAAAATGGATTTTTGTGTCATCTGCTTTCCAAAACCTTAAATATTTACCTATTTTTGATGAGGAAAGATATTTAGAGTAACAAACAGGTTAAATCCAAGACCAGCTGCCAATTTAATTGGCAGCTGGTCTGGATCCAACCTGTTTACATAAGCATGAAGTTGGTTCCAGCACTTTAAGGGGTTAACATATACAATGTTGGTAAAAAAAAGAACATATAATTGGGTATATCTTTCAATCAAAGTGACTATCTCACAGATTCAGAAATTAATTCTTCTTGAATAAAATACTTTTAATAGATAAAATGAAAACTAGGCTATTGATACACATCTCAACCTCTGTTAAGAATAAATTTGTTAAATATAACATATTCGTCTAGCAGATAAAGTTATGTATTTAGACAGATTATTTGTTAACCCTTGTAGTGCTAGAACCGACTTCATGCTTTTGCAAACAGCTTAGATCCAGGACTGGCGACTGGCCTGTGATCTAATCTGTTTGCTGTGCTGAGTATTTTTCCAATCAAAATTAAGCAGATTTGTAAGATTTTGGAAAGCAGACCACACAAAAATCTATTTTCAGAAAATTACCAAGTATTCTAAGGGTTAACAATGATGTATCATTCTCACATGTGGGAGTAAATGACTGGACCAAATTCAAACCAACAGCAGATCACCTATATTAAGTCTGAAAACATAATGATAAAAATGTAATTGCTCATTGTGAGCAAAGCTGTTACTGCTGCTTTTGAAATAACAGTCACACAATGATATAGAAGTAAAAATTGAAGACTTGACACTAGGCGTTCAAGGTTTACCCGCAGAATTCTGGGTAACTTTCTACGAATACATTTCTCAACGTCTCATGATAGTCCAAATCCATTGGTATCAGAATAAGTCCATTTTGAACTGACAGAGAGCAGACTTCACGAAACTTCATAGGCCCTACGCACTTTACTGACTGAAATCCTTGAGGTCTGACAGAGACCCTCTTTGGTCTGACAGAATTTTACATAGACAAAGAAGAAAGTGTTCAGTTTGGTCCTACTGGGGCTCTCAGAGTATCAGGAAGTCTGCACAGAGAAGAGCCTTGTGATTTTGGGAATACTTACAGCTGTTTATGTAAAATACATGTGGATACGACATTTGTTGCAATAATCTGGTTGGCAAGAATTGTACTAAACTCCTGTGTCAGCTTTAATGGATCAACAATGTTGACCTGAAAATAAACAAAGAACAATCCAGGAGAACTATTATTAGATATTCACACATTTACAAGTATTTGTGACTGATTTGTTCAGCATTTAATTTATCTCATAACCAATCTGTGACTTAACCCTTATAGTGCTGAAACCGACATCATGCTTATGCAAACAGGTTCGATCACAGGCCAGCCACCAAGTTAATTGGTGGCTGGTCTGTGAACCTACCTGTTCCATACTCTGAGTATCTTTCCTCATTAAAACTAAAAAGATAACTAAGGTTTTGGAAAGCAGACGATACACACATATATTTTTAGAAAATTACCCAGCATTGTAAGGGTTTAGATTTAAAAACCAATGAGACAAATGTAAAAATTGTTCATAAATGAACAGTAACCCATGATGAACATTCATAACATTTGTAGGTATCTATCTCGAGCAACCAAATAATTTCTCTTGGGGAAAGGTTTATCCCTTTACCAAATGCCAAATTTTCAACTGTCCCTAATTGAAAGAGCTTGCAGACAACATTTAAAAACATGATGAAATCGAAAAATAATCTACTGATAGGGCAGAAAACATTATGAGAAAAGGAGGAATTGCTCGTCACGAGCAATTCCTCCTTTTCCCATCAATGTTTTCCAGAGTCGTCTGCACTCATCTCGTCAAATGTCATAATTGTTTGGTAATTGGTTAACTCTTAGGATGGTGTATTGAATCAAGTTTACCTGGCCACCTGTATTGTCCGCAAGTTTTCCGATCTCCACCAGCTTACAGTCTGTGCCTTTAATAGTTATCACCGATATGGAAACACTGAAAACAAAGGTATATCCAGTTCAGGCCTTCTCACTTAGCAAATTCCTCAAGTTGTATTTTGTGATTGGCCTAAAGTTGAAGCAACCCAAGCTGTCTATGTCAAACAAACATTTAAATTTCTTATTATATATAGAAACCATCGTGCAATGAAGTTATATAAGCCCGAGTCATATAACATTCACAACCCTGGTTTTATTGTCAATTAGAAAAACCTCATTTTACACATCCCACCGTTTGCAAAACAATCAGGTACAACAAAATGTAACAAGAAAAACAAAATTGTACAATGATTTGTTAAATAATCATTAAGACAATAATGATATTTATTATAAAATAAAGGTTTTTATCTTCAAACGAACACGCTACATTCATAGATTGGGTAAAGGGCTTATCATAGTCTGCGTTGAGTATTTGGCGGTTCCCTTTGTACCCCGCCGCTAGCTTGTAATAGTTGTTATGTAACGCCACGTTAGGATCAGCCAATGAAATTCATTCATTGCACTTTTATATTGTATACATGACATGCTAAAATTTTCTTGAAAGAAAATCATTAATTTTGCTTAAAATCGTATCTTTACGGATTTATTACGTATACACATCGATACGAGAAGTATCTCTGCGTTGAGTTGTGATTGATTTGAAAGGTTTGCAACTTTAGTTTGTGTATTTGAAGCGAACTTTTATAACTGTGGGAAGTGACCTAGTTAGTGTGGTTACTGTTTACACACGAGGAACATGGCGGACTGCGGTGTGAGGAGGCGCATTGTACTACTCGGCCACTCCTTTATTCGTCGGTTAGGACAATTTATTTCTAAACAGCCAGAGACCAGGAACCTGCGTTTAAATGTGAATAACTTTAATGTTCGTGTTCGTGGGATTGGTGGTTTACGTGTTAAACAGCTTGCTAAATCGAGAGAACTTTTGGACTTATGTACGGAGCAAGACATTTGCTACTTGCAGATTGGGGGAAATGATCTTTCCGACCTTTCGTGTGATCCATCCTTGATAGCGAATTGGATATTTTCCTTAGCAGACTTCCTCGTTGAGGGCAAAGACGTCAAGAAAGTTATTATTGGACAGATCCTCAGACGACAAACCTGGGCGGCTGGACCACTTTACGAGTTATCGAGTTGAACCAACTTCTTCTCGAATTATGCTTGTCTAGGAAAGACATCACGTTTTGGTGGCATCAGGGATTTTGGGACGAGGAAATGTCGTTTTTGAGCCTGGACGTTGTCCACATAAAGAACGAAAAGGGTGACCATGTGTACATGCGGAAATACCTTCAGAGCATTAGAAGTGCAGTCCTCCATGTGTCCACTGGTCTGTAAAGTACTCCCCACAGTACTTTTCATTTCATATACAATGAAGATGAGTATTGCATTTATTTATATGCTTATGCAATGGCAATGTTTCATTGAAATGTCACTGTCCTAGTTAGAATTTATTAAATTCACAGCTATACTTGTGACAATGTTAAATTCAGGGCTGTTAACCTACTACCATTTGCTCCTGTTTTAACATATCATTGGATATGATCCAGTATTATGTCTTGTCATGTTAGATAACAATTCAAATATGCTGCAATGATTATGAAGCAATAAAATCAGTGCTTGATTTTCCTGCCATTTTTTCCTAATTGTTTGGAAAAAAGTCATATTTTGTGGAAAAAAAAAATATATATACATGGTTAAGTTTAAATTCTCAATGATTTTCTGATTTGGTCAAATTAGTTTGTCTAATTGATTCATACTTCACGCTTATGCAAACAGCTTAGAACACAGGCCAGCCACCAAGTAAATTGGCGGCTATTCTGTGATCCAACTTGTTTGCTACTCAGAGTAATTTTCCTCGTCAAAATTAAGCAGAAATTAAGGTTTTTTGAAAGCAGATGACACAAAAATCTATTTTTAGAAAATTACCCAACATTCTAAGGGTTAATTACATGAACATAAAATCTTACCCGTCGTCAGCAGCACAATTACCAATCTCGTCATAGAATTTGAGCGAAGCCTCCTTTTCCTCCTCTGTTTTAAAGTTGTCGAGTTTTCCCATCCCGATATTCGCCAATCCGTCTGTGCACAAAATAACCTTGGATCCGCGAACTCTCGCTGCCAATGTGCTGGCCACTATTAACGCAGGACCAAGGGCTGTAGGTCCACATTCCTCCAGTCTGAAGAAAAAGGTAGTAGATCAGTGTTTTACTATAGTAAGGGCTGAATCCATTACCAAACAATAGAGACATTTAACCACTCTGTTGCAGACGACTCTGAAAAACATTATGGAAAAAGGAAAAATTGCTTGTTACAAGCAATTTTTACTTTTCCCACAATATTTTTTGCTTTATCAGAAGATTTCTATCAATTACATCACGTTTTGAAATGTCGTATGCAAACTCTTTCAATTTGGGATAGTCGAAAATTTGGTGTTTGGTAAAGGGTAAATGTTTGTGAAGGACTAACGGTAGTCTTGCATTGAGCCCTCAATAAAATCTAAAGAGCAAGTCGGGGTTCGGTCTTATACTGTAGTTAGTGCGTCATATTTGTGATGGACTTACTTTGGTCTTGCATTGAACCCTAAATAAAGTCTGGAGAGAAAGTCAGGGGTTCAGTGTAATACTAGAGTAAGTGCCTGATATTTGTGACAGACTAACTTACTATAGTCTTGCATTGAACCCTCAATAAAGTCTAAAGAGCAAGGTTGGGTTCAGTACAATACTGTAGTAAGTGCTTCATATTTGTGATGGAATAACTATAGACTTGCTTTGAACCCTTAAAGTGAGGGTTAAGTGCTCTCGATAAAGGGCATCTCATGAGCTAGCTGTTATATAAATCATATTTTATTAGTATGTGTTAGATTTTGTTTATAACAGGTTTAATGGCATGTCAACAATTTTGTTAGTTATGTAACCTTCCTGGATCCACCAGTACTAGGCTAGGGCTCTATTGTGTCTTGCCTAAGGACTCTCCTACAAAGTCATTTATTTCCCCATGCCTTGCATCCATATTTTATCAAATCGTTCTTCATTTTCTAGTCCCAGTTTATTTTTTTCAAAATGCTTACATGATTTCCATAAAAAATACCAATTTCCTGCTATAATAAAGTCAAGTTGTGTTGGCATACAAATGAGCCAGCATTTATCTCAGCAGATTAAGAACCCAGTTTTGCTCAGAGGAGCGTATCTTGCCCCCTAAAGCCGGGGTGCATACATATATAACAATGGCAAGCTAGATATCTTACTCGAACAGTTTAGTTCCCAGAGCACCTCTGGTTGTTTTGATAGACTCCGGTAGAGTGACCTCCCCTGCTGCAGTCTTTAAAGCATCTTTACTGCTAAGCTTATCACCACTCAGGCTTACTGGATCTATCTTACCATCTCCGATGATAGTTACCTGAAATAGCAACAAGAGTATTAATGGATAGTGATTTTCTTTTTGTTTTAACTTATCTAATTATCATAGATTGTGAAAAAAGTTCTAAATTATACTATTAATAAATTTATCACTCTTGATTCTGCTTCCTGAATACATAACCAGTGCTTGTGCCAAATGCACAGGGTTTTCATTAAGATTTGAAGTAACAGATCCAGGTTGAGATTTAACCAATTCAGCAAGACAACCCTCTTTTATCAAACTGTATGACTGTGTACGAAATAACCAATTCACAAGGGATCTTAACTGATAGTTTGCATTGGCAAACGTTTTTTTAATGAAAATCCTCAATGCGGATAAAAAAAAAGGTTGAAAAGTGGACAGCGCTTCTCAAGGAATCAAAACCAATGACTCTTGAGTCCAGAGGCTGGCTCTTTACCCCTGGACAAGTCTTCTCCACAGCGCTTCTCAAGGAATCAAAACCAATGACTCTTGAGTCCAGAGGCTGGCTCTTTACCCCTGGACAAGTCTTCTCCACATTGATAGATTTTCAGTCTATTGTTAAAATATGCATGCTACCGTGCTTTAACAGCTGAAAGTCATAGTTGTGAATGAGTTTTAAACTAGTTGTTTTGTAATACATTTCTAAATACAATGGAAAACACAAACCTCGTTGCTAAAAGTGATGAGTGCCACCCTTCGATTTGGAAACTCCTTCTCCATCTCCTGAAGTTGATGGTCTATGGCCGCCTGAACAGACTGTAGACGTGACACATACGTAACGTCACGACGCTGCCTTGGCAGGTACTGATCACCTCTCTCACGGTTCAACATGCGGGCTCTTCTCAAACTTTCAGCTCCTCGTAGCTGTACATGTCCTGGAACCTGTGGATATGAGCCATGACTGTAAACACATTGCCACATATCAAAGGTTCAATGCAAGTCTATAGTAAGTGCTTCATAAACATGAAGCACTTACTATAGTCTTGTATTGAACCCTTGAAATAAGGGTTTTTGATTGGTCACAATTGACAAGAATTAGTATCATATTGGGAAGAAACGATTTTGACTTACACAGAAATTGCTTGTTCCTGCTTGGAACTTTTGTCACAACGAAATTTTATCACTGAAATCCATTCCCTCATATAGAAATATTTGAATTGTCAAAATTTAAAGCAATTGCAGATAACAATTAGAAATTAATTGGGTAGAGACGATTTGTTGACTTAGTAGAAATTGTGCCTTACAAAATACTTGTCTTTCTGTAACAATGAAATTTTATACTGCATTCTACCTGTGTTTTCATATTATCATTTGTATGGTGTTTAATGCGGTGTCAACAATTCTTCAGTTATGTTACATCTTTTCTGGATTCAGCAGTACAAGGCTAGGGTTTGGAAGTGACTTGCTAAAGGCCACTCCCAGGAAACCAGAGGTCTCGGTGGGGCTTGAACCCAGGACCATCAAGTTCTAAATCTACCTCCTTTTCATATTATATACAATCTTTGATTGGACACAACTACAAACAATCATTATAATGTATGGAAAACAATGATTTCTTTGAAGTATTGGGTTTTGAAAGCATTGCTACAAAAGACAATTTATCCTTTTTGTCACAATGGTCCTTTTTATATCTTTTGATTCAAGTGGGTTAAATACCAGACATTCTTCAGGTAGGCTGAAAATTATACTTTTAAAAAGGATTAAAATTGCCAAATGAATTATTATAATTAATATATGCAGATTTGTCTTTTCTGGGAAATAAAGCAAAAGTGGTCTGCAGCAGCTCTGTAAATTGTTTGGTCATAAAAAAGGCACCCAAAATAAAAATCCAGGCAGAAAACAAGTCTCGATTGTAATATAAATTACTCCAATTTGAAAACCTAGAATTTATAAAATGTTATTCACATGTATAATGCTGCTCAACCCTAAAGTTTAGCTGAATCATATTCTATAAAACTTAGTTGTCATCAGTTTTCTCTTAGTCAGTCAGAATAGTTCCTCTCATGAAAATGCAAATATATCATTTCTGGAATTGAAACAAAAAAATAGCATGACAAAAAGAAGAAATTAGTAATAACTATTGTGACACGAAAAGAATGCGTAGCAGAAGCAACTGCTCCTTTTATCAAACAGATTATTTAATTCTTCTGCAGCCCAGTTATAACCCTTGACCAAACGCCAAATTCTCCACTGTCCCAAATTGAGAGAGTTTGCAGAAGACATTTAAAAATGTGATGAAATTGAAAAATAATTTTCTGATAGCGCAGAAAACATTGAGGGAAAAGGAGAAATTGCTCGTTAAGAGCCATTTCTCCTTTCCCCACTTTGTTTTCGAGGGCCGTCTGCAACAATCTGGCCAAATGTCTTCGCCAACACATCTAAGTGAGTTACCAGAAAGAAGTTTAAATAAAGAACAAGTTCAATCCCACAAACCTCAGTTGTCACGCACATGCTTCCTGACACGTCCACGCAGAACACAACCAATGACTCGTCTATACCCGAAGGTCCGCTCACTTTGGTGGATAGGGCAGGCTCCAACATAAAGGTCATATCTTCTTCCTGTGGAATCTCCTCATCTTCTACATCCACAACTGTCCTTGTGGAGCAGAACTCACAGGTCCAAACCTGAATAGAATAATTGTTACATGTTCAGTCTCTAGATAAGCATGCAAAGATGGGGCATGTAAATTGGAGGCTGGTCAGTGATCTAACCTGATTGCTACTCTGTGTATCTTTTCTCATCAAAATTAAGCAGACATTAAAGGTTTGGAAAGCAGACAACACAAAAGTCTGTTTTTAGAAAATTACTCAGCATTTTAAAGTTTATCCATATCTCTCATACATATTTAAGAGACAGTAATTAGTATCTAACACATAGACCAAGCAATTTCTCAATTTGCCTCAAACCCTCTTAGAAAGTCAACCTTCCCTCATGCAGCAGACAACACAAGAGAAACATTGTGGCAAAAGGAAAAATTGCTTGGCACAAGCATTTGGGTCATAATGGTATCTCTCATTACGAAAAATCCTCAATGAAAACTGTTTGGTATAATTTACGTTTGCTTTTAATTTGGATGATGGAAACATTGACCCCTTTCCCTTGTACAAAATACAAGTTGACACACCTGTAGGAGATCAATCAGGAATTATATGTAAATAAAAAAGATTTCACAGGTGGAAAGCTACATAGAAAGATAATTCTAAAACTTTAAACCTTTACCGAACACCAAATTTTCGACTGTCCCAAATTGAAAAGGTATACAGACGACATTTCAAAATAGGATGAAATTGAAAAACAATCCTCTGAGAGGGCAGAAAACATAGTGGGAAAAGGAGAAATTGCTCTTTAAGAGCAATTTCTCCTTTTCCCAATTTGTTTTCCAGAGTTGTCTGCAACAAACTGGTCAAATGGCATAATTGTTTGGTAATGGGTTAAGAGGCAATGTGTAAATCTGTTTCCCCTCTTTAACAAGGTAAGTTTTTGTATATGTGGGGTTTAACAACATGTCAACAAATTTTCAGTTATATTACACTTCTCATGGGAATCTGCAGTAGAAGGCTAGGGGTTTGAAGTGTAAAGCCTTAGAACACTCCTGTATAACTAGCAACTCATGAAGGAATAGGTTAATCTAACAAACCAGTAATGTAGAAAGTGATTTGGAATCAGGAAGTAAAATTTAACCTCAGAATTACACGAATGTTTTATGCATTACTCATGACAAATAAAATGTTTGTTTTTTGAGAAAATCTAATCTCATGCCAGAGAGAAATCCTAACAGCATGTTACCTTTATAATGATGTTATTCATTCTAATAAAATTGCTTTTACTTTAACATAAAACATCAGGAGAGCGAGCATATGTAATGGTGTTTTAAACAAAATTATAAAAAGAAGCATTACTGGAATTGAATCACTTAAAACACAGAAAGAAAACAATACCATGGAATTATGTTGTTAAAAAAAACAGCATAACAGGAATTGATTCAATTCATGAAAAATAAAGAAAACAAAATCATGGATTTATGTTGTTAAAAAAATCAGCAAATCTGGAATCGATTCAATTCATAAAAAATAAAGAAAACAAAATTATGGATTTATGTTGTTAAAAAATCCAGCATTACTGGAATTGCTTGCCTTTATAACACACAAAGGAAACAAAAACATGGAATTATGTTGTCACAACCTTTCAATTTGAGGATAATAAAAGTATCTTTTCATGTTAAAGTTTACAAACCATTGATAAAAAGAAAGTTAGTGTTAATGGGGTAATGCTTATAAACAAGGAGATATTTAAGGAGGGATTTCCTAAATAAGGCTGCTTTATACAGAACCTAAAATCAATGGTTCAATGCAAAAGAAAAAGTGAAGCACTTATAACAGTATTGCTTTGAACCCTATAAATGGTTTAATTTACATGATGTCACTCTATATACCTTTTCATCTCCTTGATTTTCCAACTTGCTGATCTTGGAGAGGATGGCCCCGCAACCTGAACAGTAATGGGGGTCCCCAGCATGCATGTTGCTAGGCGATATCAGGTGATCAAATTTGATTGACAGCACATTTGTATCCCCGCTTCTGATCTTTTGACCTTTCTGCCCATGACTTGATATACCTGATAATAATATATATTTACATTTCATTTATTAAAGTTATTTAATCCTTTTTTGCATTATACCCTTTTAACCCTTTCCCAAACAACAAATTTTCGACAGTCCCATATTGAAGTAGTTTGCAGACGACATTTCAAAATGTGATGAAATTGAAAAATAATCTTCAGATAGGGCAGAAAACATTGAGGGAAAATGAAAAATTGCTCATTACGAGCAATTTCTCCTTTTCCCTCAATGTTTTCTAAAGCCGTCTGCAACAAAGCGGTCAAATGTCATTATTGTTTGCATCTGTAATGGAACACAGCCATAATATTATTAATCCCCAGATATCAATGCAATTAAGAAGCTAATAGACCTTTTTCTTTCCAATCAAAACAGTTTTTAGCTGCCTGGGCATACATTTAGTTAACCCTTATAGTGCTGGAACCAACTTCATGCTTATGCAAACAGGTTAGATCAAGACCAGCCGCCAAGGAAATTGGCTGCTGACCTGTGAACTAACCTGTTTGCTCCCTAAGTATCTTTCCTCATCAAAATTTAAGGTTTTGGAAAGCAGACAACACAAAAATCTTATTTTAGAAAATTACCAAGCAATCTAAGTGTTAAAGGACTAATATGATACTGCACTACCTTGTTTCCAATGTGCTTTTTTCTTGCGAGCATGGAGAGGATCGGCATTAATACTGCGTCGAGGTTGAGGTGGTGGGGGTGGGGCAGGTACTTCCACTGTAGAATCAGCTTCATCCAGTTCACGGTCACCGGTTTCTGAATTAACAGGGTCTAAAGCCAGCCCTTCATATGCATTTTCTACTGCTTCAAGTTCATCATCAGAAGAATCTGATTCACTATAAAAGGAATAAAAACAGGTGTGAATTGAAAGCATGAGGATTATAGAATAACAAAACATCTTTACCTAAATGTTGTTAAGAAATTGCACATTATAATCAATATCTATGATGGTACTACCATAAAGAGATGATATGTACTTGCTTTCAAAAGTACTTTTAATTGCATAACAAGCAAAAAAAAGACGATTTCAAATTTAAAAAAATCAATGACATTTTTTTCACTTTCAAATTTTCTTTTCTGAAAAAGAGTGTAAGTGGTTTGGTAAATGTTCAACCTTTTTAGTTACTAAGTAATACCACTTTCCTAAACAATTACGAAATTTGACCAGTTTGTTGCAGACAACTCTGGAAAATGTGTGAATAGGAGAAATTGCTCCTAACAAGCAATTTCTCCTTATCTTGCAATGTTTTCTTTCTGTTTTCAAAGGTTCTGGAAAACAGGCGACACATAATCTAGTTTTAGAAAATTACCCAGTATTCTAAGGGTTAAACAATTGTGAGACAGAGAGAACAATCTTAACATTAGACTATCATTCATTTGTTAGATTGTTTTCTACTTTTAAATACTGTATAACAAAGACCATATGCAATTCAGCCGTTTTATTTTTATGTTAAGTGGGACGGTCAGGTTCTTCCTAAGGCCTTTTAACCCTTTCCCAAACAATAACGACATTTGACCACTTTGTTGCAGACGACTTTAGAAAACATTGTGGGAAAAGTTCCTACAATGTTTTCTACTCTATCAGAAGATAGCTTTCCAAATTTATCACATTTTGAAATGTCGTCTGCAAGCTCTTTCAATTTGGGAAAGTCAAAAATTTGTTGGTTGGGAAAGGGTCAAGCGCTGTGGGGCCCAAGCGACTGAATTTCAAAATCAGCACTCCCACTGCACCATAATTTGTCAGCATATCGGCTATTATGCCCAACATGCCTCTCAAAGCATCAAGCATCCCAGCGCCTGAGAAAAATCCTGCAGGAAGACCACTAGGATGATTTGCAAAAGTAGCCTGGGGCTTTAAGGTACTTATCATTAAACTGACCAAAAAAGCCAGGGTTTTGGGTCAAAGTACCAGGGGAAAATCCCCAGCCCCAGACTCTAATGAAACCTCTTGCTTTTTCATTTTATTAATTTCAAAGCATCAGAAAATAAGAAAAGAAACATCATTAAAAGAAATCAATAAATAGAGAAGAGATGGTAGGTGCTGTGAATCAGAAATGTCATTGGGCAAGGCTTAGGAATATTATCCAGTGAGCAGAAGGCGAACCGGATAATAATCCGAAGCCGAGCCTGATAACTTTTCCGATTCAAAGACACCAACTTTCTATTCTAGTTATCATGTTACCTTTAAGTCTTCTTTCAAACAAACAAGATGTAAAAAAAACACGAAAAACAAGATAAAATAAGTAGAGAATGATGTTAACATGACGTCATGGCGTTCTTATGACATGTGCATGTGTTATATGGTTAGTGCCGGATATCACAAATGTTATACGGTACCTAGTTATTGGTCCCAACATGACACTAATGACAGAATAGATCATTAATTTGTTTAAAGACAACAAAGAAACCTACCTAACTTGCATACCACCCTCATACTCTTCGTCGGATATTACTTCAAAGTCAGGACTCTCATACATATAAACAAAGCTCGACCCAAAATCCATGGTTAAAGGATAGATCCGGTATCTTCAACTGTTTAAAAATAGAATTGTATCAATTAACATTTTGAATGTGATAAAAACAAATGATTTAAAACCCCTTTGAAGCAGTTGATCTTTTAAAAATCATTGGTACAAAAGGGTAATTTGCTCATCATGATTGAGAGTGGCTTTGAACAAGCTTTAAACTTCCTTCACAATCGTTGTAAAGCAAATAAGGTAAACTTATGATGAGATGGTCAGCAAAGTCTCTTTTTGTCACTTTGTTTATTGCTTTTTTTCCGCATCAGCAGTCTTTATTTTAAAATATCAAATTGTTGTAAATTAGAAAATTAATGCCAAAAATGACTTGAAAGATGAAAAGAACACGTCTAGGGTTATGCAAAGAATGTTGAATACCGGGTATTCTGTGTTCATGAACCCTGATAGTGCTGGAACTGACTTCATGCTAATGCAAACAGGTAAGATCAAGGTCAGCTGCCAAGTAAAGTGGCAGCTGGCCTCAGTGATCAGAGTCTTCCCCAAGACTATTTTCCGACGCTGGGGTGCTTGATGCTTGGGGATGGAAGTTAGGCATAATAGTATATACCCCTTCCCCTGCCAATTTCTTAAAAATTTAAATATTCATCCTAATAAAGTAAGTTGTTATGTGCATTTCTAATAAATGACAATAATCAACTGTTTTTAGACCAAATCAAATGTATCAATCGATGTCAGAAGCAAGTAGAGTGCCTATGGGAAATATTTAGAGTGCTGTGGACAAGTTTTAAGCGCAGTCAAATCATTTAAAGCACTGGGGAAGTTCTAATTTAATAATTCAGATGCTAAGGGCCAACAGCACTTAAAAGCCTGGGGAAGACCTTAGTGATCTAACCTGTTTGCTACTCTGAGTATCTTTGCCCATCAAAATTAAGCAGATTTTGAAGCTTTAGGAAAGCAGACAACACAAAAACCTATTTTTAGAAAGTTACCAGGCAGTGGCAACCAAATATAGGCCAAAAAATGTTACCACATTGTATCTTATATCAAATGTACTCTTAATAAACCTCCCATCGTGTGCTGGGATTGCCAGGTACCAAATCTATACAAAATGTATGCCATGTGGAATCCTCAATAATGGAAGTCAAAATTATAAGCCCCACATCACCAATACCAGTGTCATTTGACACGCCAAAATTATCAATAAATTGATTATCAATGAATGTCAAATGACATTGGTACCTGTGACACAAAACAGGAAACATTGTAGATTTTTGTTTCAGGGGACATTGAGAGTCAAAGCAATCTGTATGTCAAATAATTTGGACTAAACCTTTATGGAAGATTTGGGTTTTGAATAGTAACAGAAAACTTGACAACACATTTATTCATAAAGTGTTGCATCCAAGAAAAATATCTGACTGTACTCGAAGAAATATTCTTTCAGTGCCACACACCCTTCAACTGTCATGCAACTTGCTTCAACCAAATCAATGTTATGAAAATTTGTAGCGAACTTCCTCAATCTTCATTCCCTTAACTTTTTACTTTTAAAACAATATGTAAAAGTAATAAATCTACAAATATCATTGAAATAAGAATGATGATCAATGTCCCTGTATTTTCTAGTCTTTGCCTCAGTCGATAATAATTATATAGATGATAGTTTCCATAGGTGTTGTTATTTTCTATTTAATGGCTGTCTCTATTAAACAAAACCAATTTATTCCATCCACAAACAGTAGATAACAAGTTCTTGATAAAAGACAAACGGATAAGGAAATAAAGTATAAACAACAAAACCTGACTGTTTAGAGTCAGGTGGGCTGAATGGTGAAATAACCACATCAACGGAAAGGGACCTATGTCATGTATACCTGTATTAACAATGTATATTTATATATATTATTATTATATATGGCCAAAGGCATGATTGTGCTTAATTTGCCAAATAAAACAATTGAAATTGTGGTTCAATGCAATACTATAGTAAGTGCTTCATGTTTGTGAAGCACTTACTATAGTCTTGCATTGAAACCTCGATATGACATTGGTCCCTCTGCATCAAAGAGCAGTTCAAACCGAAACTACAGTTGAAATGAAATATCAAATAGTTGATTTCATTAGATATTAGGCGTAATCATCAGTTGTAAAAGAAATAAAAGGCAAGAATGCGAAAAAAAGTCGACAAATCCAAAAGAAATAAGAATTAAAGTTAAGAAAACCCTACCTTATCAACAAGGAAGACTTGGGACTTAGTAAACAATCGTCGATTGGATAAACAAGTTCTTGCCCAATATGTACGCTATTATTAGAAATAGGTCATAGTCTATAAATAGATGTGATTGCTCTGATCAATTCCATCCGTCATGGCTAACAATATAGCTAATGCCAGTAATGGCGAAACAACATCACGAAAGGTTATAACGCTATTTTTTCTTAAAACAGCGCAATTAAGAGGGTCTCAAAATACATGAAATAGGCAATATAACAGGTTTTCCCTCACTGAAAAAATATTGGAAATCCCCCTTAAATTCAGGAAAATTGTTGTTGTTGTGTACGGGTTGATTCGTTTCCAAAGTAAACTGTACCTTAGGAAATCAGTGATATGTCACACAATGTGAATCGAATATCCACGAGTCATATTCACCAGAATAACGGCGATAAAATTCATCGTGTCAAATAAAATGTCTTTCAAAATTTGGTATTATTGATAGTCTCGCTTCATATGCGTATATGTTGTTGATGATTCAGTTTTAGGGTACTGAGCATAGAACTTTGTAACACACGCTTCTTCTTTGGATTTGTAATTATTCGTTATAAAATGGGCACAACAAGACTGTCAACGTTCTCGGTGTTGTCAATATCCTTTTTTAAGAGAGGGGTCCCATATAATTGAACCATATTCAAGTTGAGGTATAACCAATGCGATTAAAGCTGTTTTACTGCATTCCAATGTTCACAGTGTATGAAATTCCTTCTAAGAAATCCGAGTGTTGAGTTCGCCCTTTTGCAAATGTTTGTAACATGATTCGACCAAGTTAAGTCTTTTGATATAAGTAATCTTGGTAAAAAAGTCTAGCCTGTGATTTTACACTGTGTGGTCGATGGTTGATATATATAAGAACATAAACGGACCAAGTATAGTTCCTTGAGTTACACCAGAACCAACGTGTACATGCTTCTTGTGGGTTCTTTCAACTACGACTTTCATAGATCTGTCTTTAAGGAGGGATGGTAACCAGGACAGCAAGCAAGTGGCCCTTTAGTCAATAATGTGACATATTTTGCCAGGGCTCCAGATAGTGTCCGTACATCCGTACTGTACGGATAGATTTTTGGCTTGTACGGATAGAAATGTGTTCAAACGAACACAACTACTACATGTACGGGCCAGATTTGTATACATGTACGGATCCGTTGTCAAAAAATGTCCGTATTTCGAAAATCGTACATGAAAAAAAAGAAGAAAAAGATCGCTTCTAGCGTATCGACATAAAAATCAAACATTCTGTCGGAATTCTTCAAGTCCGGCACTTCGTTTTAGTTCAAGAATTCACCATTTTTTCGTTTTTAGATATACAAATTATAAACTACTCATATTGTCGTATCAGCTCTTGCAAACAGAATAGACCCTCATAAGATAGTTTCTGTAGGCACTATCTTATCAGGATCTTCCCTAATTTGCCTACCTACTGTTGATAGGATTTGATACTTTATTTAATAATATTTATATTATAGTTATAAAATTTAAAGCAAAATGAATGCAAATGCAACATTATGTATTATTAAGTTTAAGTGAATGAACATTAAGGCATAGTCTTCAATCATGTATCAGTTTGTAAAAGTATACAACAAGTTGTCTTTGTCTATGAGACGAATGTTCAAAGCAGCTATGTAAGTGAATTTCAACGGCCGACAGGCAGAAGATTGGTGTAGGCCTACTGACTGAAAATAGTATGTACTGATCAAATTTCATTTTGATCAGTACCGTACTGATGATAGGCAAACATTATCTGGAGCCCTGTTTTTGCGATAGACGACCATACGACACAGTGTCAAACGCCTTACTAAAATCCAAAATTGCAATATCAATTTGGTGTTTCTTTTTAAAAAAAAAATGTCAGTAGGTCATGCATAGTGATCAATAGTCGTGTCTCTGTGGAGTAGCCAGATGTGAATCCATGATTTAAATTAGTCAGAATATTATGTTTTTCAAAATGTTTTGAAAGGTTGCTACATATGACAAGTTCAAGAATCTTGCTCGATACTGACGTAAGGCTTACTGGTCGGTAGTTCTCAGCTGAATGCTTGTCTCCTCTCTTAAATAAAGTCAGGAGTACCTTTTACTATATTCAGAATGTCCTGCAATATCGACTGCCTGTCACTGTTTGCTTCCATACAATTCCCTCCCAGGTTAAGGAAAACGAATCTGAAAATAGATATTAAAGAACAACAATATACAAATCATAATTAATATATTTATAAATCGGTTATTCATCTTTTTACAATTACTCACGTGTGTCAATTGAAGGTACAGTGACATCATGGAGCATTAGAAAACGTGGCAGGTCTTACTTTATTGTCTCCTTTGGGGACTGTGTATTCTGTATTCTCAGCTAAGCCTGCCTAAAGGTGCTCCATGTCTTGAACATGGAGCTGTTTTTGGACTTATTTTATTGGGATATCAAAATTATTACAGGAAAAAGCCTACCAAAACGACCAAATACAAGCGCACACTGACAAACAAAGAGATATAGATCTACGAGTGTTCTTGGTATCACAGTCAATGACAAAACGAAAAAAATAATATGTGTGTTTTTGTATTATTTCGGTTTTCTTTGTTTTTTTATAACTTTCGATGAGAACAAAATCATAATTTTATACAAGTTCTAAATTCCACAAACGGTAATTCTGTGTTTTCTTTGATTGGATGTCACGCTTTGAGACAAGTGTGCTTCTTCATTGTATCCATGACACGACACGCATCACAGCCATAGTAACACTAGCAGATTATCTTCACCTCCCGTCAGGGAGAACCGTCTGTGCTCAGACGTTGAATGGTCGTTCCTATCCTTTCACCGCTTTGTCCATGGAAGGTTGCAGAATGTAGCGATCGTTATTTCCACAATCCTCAGCCATATTAATCAGTTTTGGGGTTTCTATCTCGTCAGAGGTAATGTCAGCTACATCATTGGCCCATGCGACCGCGTTGCAGGTGATGCTGCCTACGCTAGCGCCTAGTGGATTACGTTCGTATCTATGGGTCCGTGTAACTCATGTAGAGATCCGTGCATAAAATGTCTCCTTGTTTAAGCCTTTGCTCTATTTGGAATGGTTCGGAGACTTCATATAACCACTTTACGGAACTCATTGATCCGGTGTGGAGGTCTCTGATAACGGCCAGGTGTTTGTCCCGTATGCCGAAGTGGAGTAGACGTCTTACTAGATAGTCATGATTGACTACATTAAAGGCAGCTTTGGCGTCAAGGAAAATTAGATTGCAATGTTTGAGGAGTCCTTATTGTCTCTGACTATTTCCTCTAGTATAACAGCAGCATAGGTGATGTATTCCTAGTGAAGCCTCCCAGGCTGACACTCTGGTTTGATTCAATTTTGTACAATATTCTAATTTTCAACAATTAATTCTTCTATGCTTTCTTCTATGATTGGTAGTACTGTTATATCCCAATAAATTGTAGAACCGTTGCTCTTGCCTTTGTTCTTAAACACGGGGTCAATACGCATACAGTATTTTTAGATTTTCTGGTATGTATCCTGCATGCAAGATTTCCTGTATTGTATGAGAAAGTAGTTCTTTAAAGTTTGCTCCTGCAAGCTGTATGTTTCCTATTGCTATACCGTAAATTTCAGGTAAGTTGAATTGGTTTATGATTGTAATGGCTTCCCCAAGTTCTTCACTAGTTATTGGGTCACGTTTCGTTGATGAGCAATTATCATAATTGATATTATTTCAGACGTTATGTACAATTTCGTCAAAATTGTCGTTGTAGTGGGGTTTGGTTTATTTCTGTGCTAGTTTCTCAAAGTGTGCCCTTGATCCTTCTATAATCGTATCCTGTTGTTGGAAGTGTCCAAAGCTAACATGGAGGTCTTCAATGAATATTTTATTCAACATATACAAGTATTTCCAGGAATGCAATCTTCGGTACATTAGGACTGTATACAATGAAATTAATGATTACATCGGAAAATAATGGGCTAGAATCATGAAGTAAAACGTTTGAAGCGACCCCCCCCATGTATATTTGGTCGAAAGATCAAATTTAAAGATTTTAAGATTTGATTTACATGTTTCTATTCATAATATTAAAAAGCCTTTTGCCGATGGCATTGGCATTGTTAGTAGTTTACCAAGTATACGGGTAAATGTACTCACCAATTTCAATTTTTTTTTTCTTTTTCCTATCCGAAGAAAAAAACTCAATTTTGGTTAAAATCACCATTAAAGCTAGTTAAGAGCACATTCTGTTTATCAATTTTATTATTAATATCGAGGTCTCATTAATCCAAACCCTCAGCCCTTGAGAGCAGCGGTGATGGGAACGGCTTTTTTAACGCCCTGTCTACTCTTCTCTGTGACAATGAGGATATGATTACTGAGTACTGAGCTGTGGTAAAGGACACTATAGAGATGGCAACTAACAAACGGCGCCTGGTGCGAAATCCAACATTTCATTTACTTTCAACAGAAAACGAAATTAATGAAGATTTCGTCAAGTGTGCCAGACCGAGGGCTTGGAGATCTATTAATATGTTCCTCGCGGCCTCGTCCATGCTCGAGATGCCAATTCAGGTTACCCTTCAAGCAGTTGATAGAAGATACTATTTCAGACATACAAACCGTAAGATCAACATCCCGTTCGCAGACCCAACTCGAGTTCTTCACCTCATGTGGAGCAACTGTGCTCTACCTACTACACGTCCGACTGCCGTCAATTCATGGATAGCAAACCAAATTGTTCCGCTGGTCGGCATTACTTGGGGCCCAGCAATTAGCCTTGGACCGGGATTTGCTGTCTGGGGATCTAGCAGGCTCCAGGAGGAAGTAATTCCACGTCGAATCGCTATCATGTGATGTTGGATGATGAAACTAAGCGTGAAGCAACTGAATCAGAAAGGTAAGCAGCGCATGGCGTATCCGAAGTTGATTCCGATAGTCCTGTTCCGTCGACGGTCTTTGAAAAAGACATGTCAGCGGAAGTTAAGAAGGTCCAATCTGTATCCAGACGAATGGCAGTGCAAGGCGCAACAGAAATTGTTTCAGGTAGTCCTCCTGTTCCGTCGTCAGCATGACACCGGAAACAGAGAAAGCCCAAGCTGGACCAGGGCGGGAGGCAGCGCGTGGCGCGCCGGGGAGTGGCTTCTGGTAGTCCTGCCGTTTTGCTATCGTGCAGTCCGTGTTCCCCTTCCCGATTTATTCCTGAACTGTTCGTGATCGCGGAACAAATCGACAGCGAAGAAGAAATTGAATCAAATGTAGAATCGGATAAGGAGACTTTCATGCCCGGCCCTCTAGGGAATCAGTTTATGGACGTAAATAGTTTTCTAAACATACTACGCGTGCCATGAGCTCCACTCCCAGCAATATCAGCGGTAGAAAAGACTGAACATACTGGGGTTTATTAAATTACAAAAATAATCGAAGAAAACAGGAAGTCAAAATTCTGCGACGATTGTGGTTCGTGAACCAAAGCACCTTACCTCTACAGGGAAGAAAAACCTGATTTCCATACACAAGCGCGACAGTATCCTGTCGAAAAGTCAATAGATATAGAAACAAGTGTATGTACCGGTTAATCCGCAAACAGACTCAAAGAAACTTTTAACTATTGGAAGGCTGAACCAGACGTTATCAGCATCAGAAAAGGATGCCGCCAAATTTAAACGTCGTTGTTCATGGACAATGTCGGTCCCCGAATCAATGCCGGGAATCCAAGACAACCTGGCTATTGTTGAATAGGTGGGAACATTCCCTAAATGAAAGCCACATGGTCATGCAAAGAAGGTAACGGTCCGGTGTTTGCAAGAACGTTTGTGTGAACTGTGAAGCTGGTGGAACAAAAAATGAACATGAAAACTAGTGATGACTATGAAAAGTAGAGAAAAGACAAACAATTACGAAACATTACGCACACCTTGTCTAAATCTTGTTCCGCACCAGCAAATGTCGCCGACCAGATTATCTGCGTGGAAGACCTAACACAAACAAGCGACTTCGTGTAGGCATCAAACACATCAACGGGCTACAGCACCCAGTAGTAACGCTGTTTAATAGCCAGGGAATGTGCGACATAACACGAATCAGCTGTACCGGCCGGACAGTCCTTGGGGTCGACAAAACATACAATTTCGGTGACTTCCACGTAACTCCAACCGTGTACAAAGGTTTGTCCTGGTATTACGAGAAACATGGACCCCGAATCACATTTGGTCACATATTTATACACACGAATTCTTTGGCCAGAACAGAGACATAGATAACATGTTATCTATGTCTCTGGCCAGAACATACAACTCATTTTTCCATGACATCGCTGACAATTTAACATTAACAGAATTTTCAAAACTAGAAAAATGGAAGTGATAAGGAGCAGGCATTTCGAGTTGCGATAGAGAGATGTTTGTCAGGATGTACACATATCTTTTGCACGCGCCATTTAAGACAAAATACAATAAAATATCTTGAAGACCAAGTAGGCTTTTCAGTTAGACAGAGAGGTGATTCTCGATTCAATCTTTAGAGACGAGATTACTACTTCAATGAACAGATGTTGACAAGTTCAATTTATACGTCGGCCAAGTAGAACAAACAATCAGGTCAAAAGACATGAGTTTTGGGGCGAAGAAAATATTCCAACATTTCAGGACACACTATTGTCGTCGCTTAAGAAATATCTAATTGAGCCCTCAAACAGTGGCAAATGCGAACGCAATTGGACAAACAATAATTGTGAGAGCGCTGATTTCATTCTTAAAAATGCGACACAGTGGAAAACATTGACCATTCCAAATTCATCGATCTTTTAGAGGGTATAGTGAAGGGGAAAGTGTTGAAAAGTGTAGAGCGTTAAGAGGCGAGAGGAACTATAAATTAGACAAAATGATTGCACAACATGCTTTTACTATCGACCAAAGGGCCAAAATGTCGAACGATGCCAAGGCCAAAGGTGAGAAACAATTCTTGCATGACAGGGGAATAGAAAAACACAATTTTGTTTTGGCGTCCAATGGAGTAAGAACTCTCATTTTTACGCCAACGGTCATGAAGAAACCTCATCAAATAAAAAGGAGACGTGCTGAGCGGTCAAGATTCAATAGCAAACAGTTTTCTCTCTATCGACAGCTCCTTTGGACGACCAAAGCACACATCATTTTCGTATATTTCTATTGTAGAGAAATTGAAAAGCATTGTCAAGTTTCTAAAAGTTGAAATTGTTAAACTACTCCCGCTTGTTCGTAGTCATGCCGCTGAAGTGTATCCGTTAATGTATTTAACGTTCCGTGCATTTAGTTTTATTCCGTTGGTGTCAATATTCGAATTGACTCTTCAATTGAAAACCCAAATAAACAATCTGTCAAAAATGTCTGGAGTTGACTTGCCACCGCTCCCTGCATCGCTTAAATCGATTCAACACTATCTAAAAACAGCGATAGAACACGACAAACGTGATCCTGTCATAGCATATTATTGTTAGTACCACCTAGGCTACATAACTACTCGAGCTGATTTGAAAGACTTAGTGCATATTTTCAAGAGACGAAAACACTTACGAAATGTAAACAAATGAAAATGGTCTCATCGTCATTTTTAAATGAGTCAGAGACTTTCAAAGAAATTCTTCTACAAATGCACAATTTATTCTAAGCGAATGTTTTGTCGATAGAAATACAAGAGAAATTATTCTTGACATTGATCAGTTGTGTAGTTATAGCACACAATACGATCCTTAGTAAATACAATCAACAATAGAAAACTAAACATTTGTTTGTTTGTTTGTTCACATAATTTGTTTTACATTGATTGTGAAGGAGGCTTTATTATTGTATCACTCTTGATGACTGCTTCCTGGACAATACACGAGGAATTGCACCGATTTGTGGGAAAGTCCCGGCAGTTTTCAACTTTTCACCTCGCCTAACAGCGATTCGAACCCGGGACACTTGGTACAGTAGTCTGACATTCTTCCACTGTGCCACTGTCGCCAAGTTTTTTGGGGAAAATCCTTTATGATAATATATACTACCTTTTGATACATAGAAACTGTTTACATTTTCATTTTATAATTTATTCATTATTATGCTATCACAATCCATTCTGTTGTAGACTTGCTGTAATTCAGATCACTTACTGATTCGTGCTAATCTATTCAACGCTTGTTGTATTTGAAGCTAGTGTCTGGATATTTCTCAATGATGGTAGTGTTATTGCATTGTGGTTCATTCATATTTTTTGCCTATTCTCACAAATATAACAACACAAAAATTTCAAAGTTGTTTCAAGAATTTCCTGTAAATGGTTCCACAACCCTCTGCGACAGTAGTGCAGAGGTAAAGTGTCGGCCTCTTGTACCAAGTGTCCTGAGTCCCTGTCAGGCGAGGTGAAAATTGGTGCTAGTACTGGTTACCAGTAAGTATCCAGGAAGCAGTCTTTGAGGGTGACTTTGAACAAGCTTCAAGCTTCCTTCGCAATCAATGTAAAACAATAGGTAATTCATGTTATCACACTCCAAGAAAAAAACAACAACCGTAAATAACATTTTTGTAAGAAGAAACTAATGTTCTGCAATTATTTCTTTAGGTTGGCTGCTTCAGGTTGTATATCCTCAGTAAACCAATAACTGTTACAGTAGCAATAGAACCGTAAAATCCTATTGTATCTTGACATAAATGTGATTCAAATACAGAATGCTTTATCATTCTGACCTATCAGAAATTGTAACAAACCAGAACATGCTTCACATTTATAAACTCTTGTAGGTTTTATATCGTAAACTTCCTATCAGAAAGCCTTTACCCACGTAAGCTTTGTGTGCAAACTAAGAAAGGAAATCTGCGACTCAAAGAAAATTAGTTTTTAAGTGTGTAAAAATAAAGAAAGAGTTTTAAATTGATGAAGGCTACATACACTTTCCTGTGCTGTCTTGACCGATACTTGCCTATTACTGCCTGTAGAACAAAAACATTATCAATCGTTGAATAGCCTGCTCTGAATCCAGTGTGACATTCAAATATCTTGTCATTTATCTCAGAATAAAATGTAAGACGTCTCATTACATTATATGTGTATAAATTTTACTAGACAAGTCTATTTAGTGAGATGCCTCTGTTGTTATCAGGGTTATGCGCATCACCTTTTTTGTGAACAGAAACTGTATGAATTTTGGAAAGTAAGTGAAATAGCCTATATATATATAAATGAATATGTCTTGATTACCATGTACTTGTTTGTGTCTCAGGTCGACTCTATGCCCTTCAAAATGGAATGGAAGTTGATAAAAAATCACCAGATGCCAGGAAATTCCATGTCGCTTTGATGGACTATTTGGAAAAGGTTATTAACTTTTTCTCTCATTATTTTTTTTTTTAAGTATATAAAGTGAGGATGGTAGATGTACATTTGAATTTGATAAGTTAGAAATGTAAAAGAGTGTCTTAGAATGATACTCATTGTTGACAGGATGATGTTAACCCTTATAGTGCTGGAACCAACATCATACTTTTGCAAACAGGTTAGATCCAGACCAGCCTTCAATTTATCTGTGATCTAACCTGTCAGCAACTCTGAGTATCTTTCCTCATCAAAATTAAGCAGATAGTTAAGGTTTTGGAAAGCAGATGACAGAAAATCTATATTTAGAAAATTACCCAGCATTCTAAGGGTTAAACCAATTCCCTTGCTCTGCTTGAGCGTTTTCTACAGAATTCCACTGACCCTTTTGACTTGTATTCATTAACACTTAGAATACAGGCTTTAAAATCTTCTAGATGTTTGGGAAACTTATTGAGGCAGGGTAGAATCCTGCATGGGAATACGATTATTGAAAACATCTCCTGTTTTGGTACTTCCAAAAGCAGGGACTGTCCCAAATTGGAAGAGTTTACAGACGACATTTCAAAATGTGATGAAATTGAACAGTAATCTTCTAATAGGGCAGAAAACGTTGTGGGAAAAGGGGAAATTGTTCGTTAAGAGCAATTTCTCCTTTTTCCACAATGTTTTCAAGAGTCGTCTGCAACAAACTGGTCAAATGTCGTTATTGTTTGGTAATGGGTTAATGCAAGACAAAAGCAAGTCCTCAAATATGAAGGACAAAGTAGTTACTATAGTTTTTGATTGAACCCTCAATGTCATGTGACACATTACAGACAAAGCAAGAGAACAGTGATGAGGCTATACATAATGAGGTGATAGGACAGGCTCATGTAGAGAACTACGCCTTTAAAGTGTTTCTGTTTGCGGATAATGAGGACAGAGCTGGACGATTCAACAAGTAAGAAGGCTCCCTCATTGGCCTAGTTCATTACAAACTATTTATTTAATATCACACATTCATTATAAATTTTTTATCTACAATCATTAATTTTTTAAAACTTTTCTATCTACTATCATTCATTCATTGCAAATTCTTATTTGATTTTTTTTTTACCAAATGCATTTCAACGTGCAAATAAATTAATATACATTCATCCACATCATCATAATGCGCGCTGAATGACCTTAGCTGTTGATGCTCCTCAAAATACCATTCATTCATTCATTTATTGGCCTAGTATTTAATACTCTTTCTCTGTGGGTTCAAATCCTGATGAGGGATGTGGATTGTCATGAGAGGTAGTTTCCCGACTGACTTACGGAATACTGATGGTTCTACCTGGCTTAACCAGCCCTTGTAGGCAGTTGAGTATGGGGTCTTCCTCCATCATTAACAGTCGGACATCGCTACATAACTGAAATAATGTTGATGTGATGTAAAACCCAGATAAATAAATCTTATCTTGGTAGGGTCAGTTTTGGATTTTCATGAAAGGAAGTATCCTTGCTCAATAGGGAAATGTCGATTGCTCTACCCAGCTAGATCTAGTTAAGTTTTGCATTTCTTTATCTTTATGAGTCAGACACTACAATATAACTACAAAACAAACAAATTAAACCTTTCTTGAATATATAACATTGTTGAAATGGTTATTATCAGGGAAGTAGCATCAATTGTGTGTGATTTTCATCTGTTGATAAAAACTAAAGAGATGAATAAAGGACATAGGCAAATAAACAAAAATAATCCAATCAAGTCTGAGTTGAATAATTCTTGAATATATGTTATATTTTTTTGTTTAACCCGTGACTAAACAATAACGATTTTGACCAGTTTGTTGCAGATGATTTTGGAAAGCATTGTGGAAAAAGGAGAAATTGCTCTTAATGAGCAATTTCTCCTTTTCCAACAAAATTTTGTACCCTATCAGAAGATTATTTTTTAATTTCATTACATCTGGTAATGTCTACTGTAAACTCTTTCAATTTGGGACAGTCGAAAATTAGCCGTTTGGTAAAGGTTTAAATGGTTTTAAAGACCATTTTATCTTTTTTTTCCAGAAATGTTGTCAAGTCATTCTACACAGCTGGGATGTTGTTTGACACAGTATCTGTATTTGGAGACCTGAGTGAGGAGGTATGTTGGAGTGAAATCGTGATTAAATTCATTCAAACCGTTCTAATGATATAAAACCAATGTGGTTTTCTCTTAAATAAATTGCTATCCATTGTAATTGAAAGCATTTCCATATTACAGCACTTGTGAAGGCATTTGGATTTTCATGAGAGGTTGTCTTACAGATTGCCGTTGTTTTTACCCGGCTTGACCAGCCCTTATAGACACTCGATTATGGGGTATTCCTTCATCATTAAGAGTTGTGTATCGCTTTGTATTGCAACGTAAATGAAATACTCTATAAACAAAAAAATACTGCCGCAACTCTACAGGGGAACAAATAACTTGATCCTCTTTTAACCCATTACCAAACAATATTGACATTTGACCAGTTTGGTGCACACAACTCTTGAAAACTGTGGGAAAAGAAGGAATTGCTCTAAACAAGGAATTTCTCCTTTTCCCCAAATGTTTACTAGAAGATTATTTTACAAATTGATCACATTTTGAAATGTCGTCATCTGCATACTCTTTCAATCTGGACATTCGAAAAAATTTGGCGATTGGTAAAGGGTTAAGAGGACTAAGTGAATTATTGGTATAGTTTATAAGACCTAAGTCCTATTACCGTATTTGGAATTTCATGAGAGTTTGACTTCAGGCTTATAAAGGAAGTTTGATGATTCTGCTCAGCTTCACAAGCCCTTATATGCTTCTTTCAGTGTAAAGCGTACAAAGAACTTGGCAAAACATATTTTGGCAGTTTTTGGTTTAGAAACAGAACTTGTCAATGCTTTTTTCTATTTTAGGAAATAATAACATAAAAGTTATTCACAAGATTTTAAATTTCTTAGTGTATTCCTACCAATTTATAATGCAAATTCTTCAATAATTGTTTTAATGTTGTATTCCATATGTATATGTGCATTTACTCACTCTCAATTGAACTTTTGTAAATTTTGTAAATCTGTATAATGGGGTGGTGGCCTAGGTACTTGAAATAAAATGTCTATGTCTATGCGCAGTCACATAAGGGGTCTCTCACCATCCATGATGAGACATGCATGGCAATTAAACTGAAAGATTCCTAGCTCAATGCAAAATCCCAATGAAACCACCAAAATAAAACAATTTGTTTGGTTAGAAACCTAAGCAACAAAGGAACTGTTTTATGCTATCAATTTCTATATTACTTGCTCAAAATATATTCTAAAGTCTATTAGTCATCCTATGCAGACAGTCTGTAAAAGGTTAACCCTTTACCAAAAAATTACAACATTTAAAGAGATTGTTGAAATTATCCTTTTCCCACAATGTTTTCTGCCCATTCAGGGGAATATTTTTCAATTTAATCACATTTTGAAATGTCTTCTGCAAACTCTTTCAATTTGGGACAGTCCAAAATTTGGCATTTGGTAAAGGGTTAAGTTACTGTGGCCTTTTATTCCATGAATTCTTTATAGGTTGACAAAAACAGAAAGTATGCTAAATGGAAGGCAGCCTATATTCATAAGTGTCTGAAGAATGGAGAAACTCCTATAGCTGGACCTATGCCTGAGGAAGGAGAAGATGGTAAGTAGCTTTCAGGGAATTTTTTGGGGGGAGGGGGGACGGGTTTTCCGCTTGTATACGGGCAAAAAACAAAGATCAATGTGCAGTTGATAGGGGTAATATTCAATTTTCAGTATGAAAAATGGTTACTTGTTGAAGTAAACATGACATCATGATTTTACACACGGTATAATAAACCCAAAACCTCAAAAAAGGCATGTTACTGTGCCAATAGCATGGTACAGTAAAATTGATTTTTAGTAGGTTTAAGGGTTACAACAGTGTCAGGCAATATTTTGGGTCTTCTTTATAATGACCCTGGGTACTGTTTTACTAAACAAGTTAAGGAAAATATTTGCATAAGTCATAACTGATACACATGGATAGTATCTTCAATGAAAGTACAATATTGCAATGTGACACATCACTGGAAGCGTCTCAGAGAGACGAATCCAATGATGTGTTACTTTGCAATATAACTTCGTCAAATGTTGAAATAAGAGGAATCGTTTTAGATTTCTCAAATCTTAAGCTAAATTGTTTAGTAAAATGGTACCCTGATGTCAGTGAAAATTGTCAGTACCATCTTTGTCTATTTTCTGCTAAGGAAAAATTCAGCCTCTTGAGATAAGTCATAAATTTCACCATAAAAGCAACACGGTAGGTTTTTTATTCTTGGAAATATGAAAACAAAGAGGTCCTGTACGGTCTCATTATTTAGATTTCCTAGATTAGTTTATTTGTTACGCCTATATCCCAGGTTCACAGCGTTTTTTTTTCACCAATTGGGAATAGGGAAAATTTGCGTTGTTGTTGTTTTTTCTTATGATAAGAAATTATTGGATTTGTTTTTAAAAAATAGAAAATTCTTCATAATAGCTTTTTTCTTCTTTAAAACTTGAATTATGGACACCGCAGAAAGAGTGCGGTAACTTTGTCAATACATGCTTTGAGTAAAGAGTCTGCATTTGATTCATAGTGTTCTGTTACAAATAATCTGAGAGGATTTTAACAATTGAGCGAATTTTACAACTCAAATGTTTATTAGAGAAATAAGGTTTAATTTGGGAAATAAACCTTAAATTTGGGTAAAATGTTACCTAGATTTGATGTACGATTTGTTCAAGGATTGTTTAACTCATTACCAAATAATAACGACATTTGACGGGTTTGTTGCTGACGACTCTTGAAAACATTGTGGAAAAAGGAGTAATTACTCTCAACAATCAATTTCTACTTTTCCCACAATGTTTCATGCCTTATCAAAAGATTATTTTCAATTTCGTCACATCTTGAAACATCGTCTGCAAACTCTTTCAATTTGGGACAGTAAAAAATTTGGCGTTTTGTAAAGGGTTAAACATTTTTTTTTTACAGCATCCGGGGGAGCTGCTCCAATAGGATTTGAACAGCCGGGTCCATCCCAGTCACAGCCTGGGGCCTTGGGCTTCCAACCTGCTCAACCCGGGCCGGCATCTTATCAGCCAAGCCAGCCACAATCTCCACCACAAGCATCAAACTCTTCATATCTCCCGGGCGCAGACAGATCCCCGGGGACAGGCTTTCAGGCCCCACCCTCTACCCCACAGGAGCCCCAGAGTATCCCTGCACCAACCCAAACAAATTTTGCAACAGACTGGACACCACCTGTTAACCCTGGTTAGTAGATATGTGTTAATATCTGAAAACAGGGCATATCCTTATGTATTGCCATGCATATACAATTTTGTGACTGGTTTCTACAGTCTTTCTAAGCTTAAATTACCCCATTTATCTAAAATAGGGTTTATGCGGATTTATCAATTTATCAGTTTTTCTAAAACTTTCCTTAGATTTTACCAGTGCTACGGATGGACTTTGAAATGTTTTGGCAAATTGTACTTCTGCAAACCAAACAGTGCTGGTTGAAGTTCAACCCAGGACCTTATGGTTGCAAGTCAACCATGTCAAACACTGGCCCATGTATGATCCTTCAAATTGAATAACAACTGCAAAAAAACCAAATGATGAGTTCAATAAATTGAATTACAAACATTGGGCCACTAAAAGACCCTTTAGAAAATAAAACCACTCAAAAGAAACAATTTTGTTTTATACTGTGAATTACTTTTAAACTTAATCAACCTTTCTATTTACTTTTTTTTTTCATTTTCAGCTGGAGTACAATTAAAGTCGGAGAACTACCAGAGATGTATGAAACTTTGTAAATATGCGAGTAGCGCCCTGCAATACGAGGACTCTAAAACAGCCATAGACAATCTCACCAAGGCACTAAAGATATTGACAACGGGCAAGGAATGAACAACCCATATAACTTTATACATTAGTAGTGTATGGTATAGTGACTTCTTTCTCATTTAACCAAGTATTCATGATTATTTATGGGCCTAACTGAAAGTCTCTGCATATGGAACAAAAGACGATGATAAGAACATGATTCTTTCTTTAAAATTGTGATTTAACTCTTTACCAAATGCCAAATCTTTTATTATCCCAAATTGAAAGAGTTTGCAGACAACATTTTAACAAGTAATGAAATTAAAACATAATCTGATACGCCAGAAAGCATTGTGGGAAAAGGAGAAATTGCTCGCTTAGCAAAATTTTTCCTTTTTCCACAATGTTTTTCAGAGTCGTCTGCAACAAAGTGGTTAAATGTTTTTTTGTTTGGTAATGGGTTAACAGAGGTTGCTGTAAACAACATGTGCTCATAGATCTATGACGTACAAGACAGCTATTCGATCAATGTAGCTTTTGGATGAATACCTAAAAACAGCAAAATCTGATTGAAAACACCAATTTTGAATCCTTATTTCTACTAATTGAGTTTTAAGAACTACCAAATTAAAGCATCTGCAGGAGACAATTTCATAGTATGCAGGATGTCTTTGAATTTTGAATTGGGTTGATCTCTTGAACTATTATTTTCCTTTCTTGACAATGGTTATTTGAGTTGTCTGCTGTATGTAAGTTGAACCAAGTACAGATGTAAGTAAAGATAAATAAGTTCAAATAATATGAGTAAGCTTGCTTCGTTTTCTGAAGCCTTACATTTGAATTATCTGCTTTATGTTTATATCATTGTTTTCTTCACGTGATGCTATATTTATGTATGTTGACTTTGAATGTCTTTTTTAGATATAAATAAATCCAAAGAAACATACATTTGTTTTGTTTTGAACTTTGGTATTGAAGACATAGCTGTTTTACTAGCTTGACTTTTCGAAGAAAAAGCAGAGCTTAACTACTGACCCTGGCGTCAGCGTCACACCTTGGTTAAGATTTACAGTTTCTGTATCTCATTAACTATTGTGTGGAATGGGTTGATATGTCGCACCAATGTCGTACTTAGAAAATCTTGGTTAAGTTTCTTTCTCATCAACCACTGCAGTGATCCGATTGGAATTTCACTTATGCGGTTGAGATCATAATCTATGGTCACTCACACATTTCCTGTTAATTTACTTTGATTTACATTGATTTTTGTACTTAGTAAAATCTCGACCTTCCAACTTTTCGTACCGAGACAGATTCTCCACCAATAACTCTGCATCGTTGCGGTGATATGATGTTGCAAATAACGATTGGTATTGCCCTGTTTGGAGTCTTCAACTTAACTATTTTGGTGTTTTGTTCTCATTTTATTGTTTGGTTATTAGAATCCATGTAGGAAACAGGATAAATAGAATATATGGCTTTTGTATTTGTATAGGAAATGTTGCCAGGCTTGCCTTCAATAGCTCACCGGACAATATTTTTTCACCTTGCTCGATACCATTTCCGATTCACGACACTGACCATTTATTCTCTTATATTACGACAATAAATAGTCCATGTAAACTATATCTCAACCGACATCACTTTTTTTTCGGATCACGAATTTTCTTCTGTTGTGTAGTGATGCCTTAACCGCACAAAGTTAAGCTGCTGTTATAAGAAGCATTGGTCCAGTTCCTACTCAAGAAAATAACCTTATACAAAACCGGCGGTGTCTCTACCTCAGTAGGCTAGGCATGTTGGTAGATGATTCTAAAATAAAACGTGGCAAAACTAGATAAAAAGAGAAATCGCTAGTTTCTTTTTTGTCCTATGGACTTTCCCTTTAACCCTTTACCAATCGCCAATGTGTCTACTGTACCAAACTGAAAGAGTTTGCAGACGACCTTATAGAGTGTGATGAAATTAGAAAATAATCTTCTGATAGGACAGAAAACTTTGTGAGGAAAGGAAAAATTGCTCGTTACGAGCAATTTCTCCTTTTCCTGCAATGTTTTCAAGATTCGTCTGCGACAAACTGGTCAAATGTCGTTTTTGTTTGGAAATAGGTTAATTCGTACCACATTTCTTTTATTTGAATATGATGCTTCTATCAAAAGATAGTTTGCCTAATTGCAGGTTGTGATAAGCTTTTCGTTTTGAACGTTTTCCTCATTTTTGTCACAACATCCTTTCTTTAAATTCACTCTATTTCATTCGTTTGATTCTATTTGCGTCATTTTGAAAGGTTGGTCACTGAAGATGATTTCAAATAACGGAATAACCACGTGATCAAATCGTTCTAGAACCTTTATATAAACGCCAAAAGGATTTGTGTGTAAATGATCAGTAAAACACAACGTCTAACAAACAGTCAAGATTTATTACGAAAATATACATCGGAATTTGCAAAACATAAATATAAATGTCTAAAACAGACTGTTTATTGAAACTATTTTATACACAAACACAATACATATGATGTTAAAGGCACTTATAGTTCTTCTAACAGGCAATTCTAGTTTATGAGCCAGTATATGTTTTAAGCGCAATGATATAAAACTATGATTACTTTCTAATGCTATGACCGGCATAGATGACTTACGACGATTTCCAAATATATAATTTATCTGATTATGCATAAAATTCTAATGAAAAGGGAACACGAATTTATAATACAAAGCAATCAAAAATACAAGTTTAAACATATAACATTCACTACGCGAGGTTAGAAAAGGTAAACGTATTTGTCGTCTTGTGGCAACAATATCATCCATGTATTTGGTCATTGTCGTAAAAGCATGTCATCGACGTTATCAATCTGAACACATCGGGTTTATCAAAATGAAAACACCTCTGAAATAATAGGGATGACGCCATATTGGTTCCCAGCGGAATGACGTCACTTTACTTTCTTGTTTGAAAATAGATCTTAAACGTGAAATCTAAAAAGTCTTTAAATTTGATTGAGGAAACAAGTTTACATTTCACAACAACAATTTTGCCATTTGGTATGAGTTACTGATAAAAAGATTATTTAAAAGGATGTCCAACCCTTCCATACACATTGAACTACTTAACTTGCACGCTTAGAAAAGGTGTTAATTGGCGGATGCCGATTTACCCGAAAAATTGTAACCCTATACTTATATGCGAGGTGTATTTCACAGCTCACGGAAATACCCGAGTAGTTCCGATTGCGACGTTATGCCACTTTTACTCACTGGATGGTTAAATGCTATATTCAACCCTTGCGGTGCTGGAGCCGACTTCATGCTTATGCAATCAAGTAAATTTTCAGGTCAGCCGCCTATTAAATTGGCAGCTGGCCTCTTATATAACATGTTTGCTATTCTGAGTATCTTTCCTCATCAAAATTAAGTATATATTTAAGGTTTTTTGAAAGCAGACGACACAAAAATCATTTTTTAGAAAATTACCCAGCATTCTAAGGGTTAATACTACGTCGGTTTGACTATTACGTTTCAATTTATGCAAAGTACAAGTTTGCCTTTAACATCCAAAATGTGAGCATGACCTTGGATTTGACAGGGGGTCTATGAGAATTTGATATCTTAACCCTTAGCATATCAAAAAACAAACAGGGTTATCATTATGACAGAAAGATTGAATTCACCATAAGCTTCATTGCTAATTTTTGAAATGATTATCTCCCCTAACTGAGCTCATAATGGCAAATTTACATGGTAAACCCTTTTCATTTGTGAAGATCTTCAATGTGACAAAGTTCCATAAAGTTGCTACCATTCAATGGTGAAATATGCAACACTCCTACATAGGCGTAGGAGCGTTTTCAACATTGGGGGCAACTTCAGATGAGACCGGTCTAAGAATAAATATTCCTAAACTTTCTCATGACTAATAATGCGTCTACAAATTGAATATCATTAAATGAATTAAAAGAAAGTGTATGAAAATGTGTATCTTAGTTAAGACAAAATAACCAAAAGAAAAAGAAAGTAGGATTGGCCAAGTCTCGATCTCACGCAGAAAGCATATTGTATTGATAATTACTAAAAGTAACAGCCACCATACTGTCACAGCCACGAGTTCTTCTACAATTTCAAACAAAAAATAAGTTTATATTTAAATCTGACTGCTTAGAGTACGTTTTGCATCATTGTTTTCGTTAGTTGAAACTACTTTCCGTGAGCTGAGATTTCATTGGATAAACCTGTTGTATTCAGATTGCCATTTGCGATGATGACGTCAAAATGTTTTAGTAATTGTTCGTAACAAAAGGCGAATTGGTATTAAATAAAGCACAAAATACACTTTTATATTAGTTCTGCTGTTAAATTTCATTTCTTTCATTTTTTCTTTCCAAAAATCTTCATCTTCCATTGTGAATATTGGGGGGGGGGGGCCAAAGTATACTCTGCCCCCAATCTGGATATATGGGGGCGGCCCCCTGCCCCGGCTCCTACGCCTATGTCCTATTCTATTACAGTTCCGAAACCTTAAGCTATCAATGAATTTGAGCTGACCAAGTACAGGAAACACGTTGGAATGAAACGAAAAAAATGAAACGAAACAAAGACATACACACGGTTACAGGATATTAAATATTAAACGGAAAGGAATGTTACATGCCATGTAAATACAAAACATTTATATCACACCTACATCTTTCGATGCAATGTAGAAGATAACAACACGGAGTTGTATTAAACAGCTTTTGATTAAATCTAGAAATGCAAAATGAGACGTATTTTAAACATTCTCTTTTTGTCAGCTATCTTCAAAACACCAAAATCTGGCATATAAAAACAAACAATGTCCAATTAGATTGGAATGATAGTGTTTGGTGATGGGTTAAACACAATGTCATATTCAAAAACCCGAGCTCATTACTGCGGCTTCTTCCAGACAATCTTTTTCGCGAAATGTCCTAGGACACGATGTTTTATGGGTCGCACTAACTAACAGAAGCAAACTAATTCGTTGATAGGCCGCTCTAGAAATTGTTAGAAAACCCAGTGTTCTCGTAAACATTTTCTGTTGGGGTGTTGGCATACAAATCTGAAAAAAGAAAGGAAGCGATTAGGAAATCACGTTTGCCTGTTTAACCCATTCCCCTATTTAGGAATTTGTGCCTGAACTAAATGAAAACAAACAGTAGATGTCAATTTATACCATTAGAATACGTTTTCTTTGTGATACTGTGTTGAAATGAATGTGACAAATGATAAATTGCTCATAAACAATTCATCACTTTGTCAGAGTAGCTTCTGTGTATGCTTTCAGCAGGGACAGTAAAGTAAGATATCGGTAAGTAAAGAGTTAAAATCGTCTTGGCAAAAGTTATACTTCTATAACGACGCCGACTCTCTCATTAAGGTAGAATACCAATAATCTGCCATCTTGAAATTCATTCTTTCGTCGGATTACTTCGGAATTCGAGGTTTGGCAATGGCAACAACCCAGTTACAAGTCGTTATATAGGTTAGACATAAAAACTACATGTTTTCTTTGAATGCACATCGTGAATTGAATAAGGGACGTGTACTATATGTGACATACACAGCAAAAATATTTTCTAATTAGTGTCATTTTCCTTCGGTAATCACTGACCACATGCATATACCTCCTGATTGTATTTTGCTTTCCAAATTTTATTCGATATATTACCTTGAAAACACTTTTAATCCATTCTTGTATGGGACATTTCTTTCTAATGTATCTTTTTGCGGGTGATGGTCAGTTCGTTAAATGACCTTTTAGCAACTTGTCCATATTGAAAACAACTATCATAGTTATTAAAGGAACCAAATGAACACTAGTTCTGTCTTTCCTATTCGGCTTTCCGATATTAAATTCATGAACATGTCTGTGTGAAAGAACTGAAAGGTTTTGCTCTAATATATGGACGACAAATTGTGGAAATCAGACGACATTTAGCCACAGCCGGCTCGTTTGGAAATTCAAAGTATATGCAGTTTTTATCCATTGACATCGATATTGGTGAAAACCATATACTACATAAAGGTCTTTTGCACTCGTCATAGTCTGTCATAATCTGAATATCAGATTGATATGACCAATAAAACATAAACTAACGACATGTATCACATGAAGTAAAGACCGGAAGTAAGTATACACCCTCATTTAAAATCGTTTAGATTGCGGATCCCTTTGGCCGTCTTTTGGGCATGCGCACTGGAATGTGAAAAACTCTATTGTTTTACCTTCCCGGATATATGTCAGTATTGTTTATAATTTTGATTGACCAATAATTGAACAATTCATTACTTACGCTCATCATCATCATCCTCGTCTTCGTCCTCATCGTCGTTAGAGATGAATTCACGGATACACTCGTGGATGTAAATGTATTGGTCCTAAAGGAAACAGATAACGTTTTCTTACATTAAAATATCCATGAATATTTCTCAATGTTTGTCATTTTGTCCAGTTTCTTTTCAAAATACATATTTTGTATGTGCATGTTGTATTTTGTGGATGGGTGGTAGGCGTAAATTGCAATAAATCTGAATATGAATTCGTTATTTTACATATGATATGCGTCGACGTTTATTATAATAAATTATTTGAAACGATTATTATTAATAATCGTTTCAAATGTAGACAATGACTGTGCATGCTTGTTTATATATTTTGATATTACGTTTCTATGTAAACCTGAATTTCTACGTGTAGTTTAAGACTGAATTCAATTACACGTCACCCACCTCAGTCTGTACCATATTACAGCGGTTGTTCCTCATCTCAGCGACCAGCCCGTATATATCGACCTCATCATGATCTCGGATATGTTGTAGAAGGTGGTCCACGGCTATAAACGTTCCTGTACGACCGACTCCGGCACTACGGAAAGTTAGGAGATGAGTATTTATATCGTATTCAATATTTCTAAGGAAGTTCGCATTAATGGATGTTAAAATGAACCTGAAAATGATCGTACCATCGCTGTAAAAATTAACCCTCAGAATGCTTGCTGATTTTCTAGAAATAGATTTTCGTGTCCTCTGCTTTCCAAAACTTTAAATATCTGCTTAATTTTGCTGAGGAAAGTTACTCAGATTAGCAAACAGGTTAGATCACAGGCCAGTCGCCAATTTACTTGGCGGGCGGCCTGGATCTAACATGTTTGTATGAGCATGAAGTTGGTTCCATCACTATAAGGGTTAAGGATCGCACACCTTCATTTAATTGAACGGCTGTTAAGTTGGACAGAGATGGATTGAATATTAATGTTATATTCTACAGTTGGGACAATCCTTGTAATAGAAACATGATTTAATGAAGCCTATATAAAATGGAAGTAGATTCGAGATAGATTAATCTAAGTTGTAATTACTTGTTTCACAATCTAAATAAGTTTAAACTAAACCAATCTATATACAATGGAGAACTCTATTCTTTTAAATGGATTAATATTGCTATAAGATATGTCGAAACATATGGTCATCGGGCTATAAATGTCTATGCACGACGGCGTGCCATCATTGTCAAAGAAAGAGTTATATAGAGGCGCTTGCGTGGCAAATTTGATACTGTTGGAATTCGGAATGTTTATATGCATGTAGTATCAAGAGAAGAAACGAAGAGGACCATTCTTTTTTCATTATTCATGAAAATGTTGTAAAAATGAAAACAAATGAGTGTCAAAAATACATAAATCTATTTCGATTCACTTTATAGTGGTTTCATTGCCAGTTGTCTTTATTGAGTATTGAGAATTGGCCATCTGAATGGATCAAAATGTTTAATTCCTTACTTCATAGAAGTCAACTTGTACGCAACTGCTACATAAGCCCCCAATTTTCTCCATATTAATGAATTGCTCCAAATGAGTCATTCAACATACTGTTTAAACGGATTCTATCAAATGTCACAAGTAAAATGTATTCCGCTTCTTTTTTTGATGATGCTTTCAATTTGGACTGATTAAAAAGTAACAATCAAACAATGGTCTAGTTCTTCAGTCGAATTGGCATTCAATTGAACCGCTACGAAAGAAACAAATCATATCACAGCAATAGGTCGATTCGGATTCTTTTCGCAAGTTGATATTTACAAAATCTTATCTAGCTTCTGTATGACTTTTGATTTCAGATTCAATCAACCCGGCTCTATAAGAAAACAAGCACACATTTTGAAATTGAACTTTTTTGGAAGACAATCAAGCAAACACGACATGTCTACAGCTAAGTTATGTAAAACGCATGTGTTACTAAACAGTGCTTTGAATAAAAAACAATTGTGCCAAGCGATACTGATATACAAGCATTATTAGATGTATTATGCCTCACAAACGAGTTATACAATCGGTGCATCCTATTCCATAATCACTCCTGTTTCTGCATTTAAGACAAACTATTAAAATACTCTTCATGAACAATTAATCCTTTCGTCACAAGGGCTTCTACCATACAGAACTAATTTAAGAAGGTTTTTTGGTTTTGCCTGACCTCACCTTCATTATAAACCCATAATAAAATTCCCATGTGCGGAATTAGTAAAACGGATATCGGATTCAAAGGTATGCCCCATATGAGTCAAAAGTAAGAGTATCAAGACAAAAACTTTGCCTTACTCACCACAATCCTCCCCTCCTGCTTAGAAATGATAACCAACAATACGTATATAAGGGGTATAGCTCATAGAAAATACGAATACAGGGGTTAACTATAACAGATATACTACCTGCAGTGCACTACCATGGGTCGGTCTTTGAATTGTGCAGTTTGGTGCTGACGAACATGCTTTACAAAGTCGAGAAGTAGGCCAGGGTACTCCGGACATCCCATGTCCGGCCATTTTAGGAAGGACATCTGTTTTACTGTACGTGTGTTGTCTTTCTGAAGCATGCAGGGGATATTACATAGAAAAATGAAAAATTAGAAGCTCAATTTTATATAGCGATTGGAAAGGAACCAAAAGAATGTCAGTCTCGAAACAAGTCGCTGGTGCTCATTCAACTTTGATTCTCAAATTTGTCATTAATGAAGAAACTGCGTAATGTGTCTTTGAACTAAACATTGTATCCTCTCTGTTATTTGGTAATGTGTATACGTAATAACCACGAAAGGAATCCGCAATATTTCGCACGAATAATCGCTCACTAAGTTTGAAGCGGTGTCAGACAACCATTCGGACAACTCTACAACCTTTGTAAGCAATTATCCCGTCAGAAATGTTGCGGTGCTATTATATGGGTATTACATAGATATACACCCCTATTGAACGACACGGCCTTTGCAAAATAACTCTCTGGAATATCAATAAAGCCACGCTGCATATTTCGATCATCAAAGGTGGTTCAGTTTCAATTTTCATAGGCTCATAGACTTGTTAATTATCCCAAGTAATGCCTTCTCATCATTTGTTTTTGTTAATAAGCACTCTTTTTCTTTCAGGTAAAATGGTTAGGATATAATCATAACATTTCGACATGCTTTGATGCAGTATCACAAAACTTTAATTGCTTAGGTAAACGTCCGTGTGCAGGTGATTATGGCACGATTCATGCTTGCTTAATTATCATTGACAAATAAACTGAATATGAATGAAAACCTTCACATATTGCATAATATAGACACACTTGTCTTTGTGGGTTTGCCTTTAATGTTGGGGTAATGAAGTAGGTGAATATCAAACATTGGAGGTTGCCATGCCCCATATGGCGTCTTAGACCATTTGGCTTTGAGTCTTTGTTTGAGTGGCGTGGATTTTAAAAAATACTTAAACCCCACATCATGTACCACGTCAACTTAAAAAAGTAAATGCGCTAAAAAGAATTTTTGATACAACAGTGGCACAACTCATATGCTACGGATGCGTGGTAAGTTATTATTTTGAATTTACGCATGCGCAATACCTACAGTGTACCAATTACGATTATTCTACGCATGCGTTGTAAGTGCTTGTTTTGACATTTCACATAAACATTACCTGCAATACACCAATACCGGACTACAGGTATTCTACGCATGCGTGGTGAACTAAATTTTGACATAACGCATGCGCAATACCTGCAGTGAACCAATAATGGGCCACTAGAAAATGGCGGTCGATATTGTCGCACCATCGCTATAAAATTGATGATGGGCCAGGTTCGTGATGGGCATCCATAGTCGGGCCACTTGAGGAAGTGAAAATGCTTCACCTTCCTAACTTTGCATCCCTTCAGTGAAATAGTGCAGAACAAACATGGCTTTAGCCAACATACCATTGAGGTGGCATCAAAATACATAATCAAAATGGACACATGAAAAAGGACACGAAGAAGAGCAATCATCACATTAATTGTGGCAAAAAGTGAAAGAGTTGTTCATATCGATATCTTTCCTTCGCACGCATTAGCTCTTGCCTGCATATCTTCAATACTTGAAAGATTTGCGATTTATAGGTGTATAAGCTGATATTTTATCAATAAGACCAATGTTGTTTGTAATTAGTACTGAACTTCTTTTGGACGTGTGACTTTCATAGCTTAAGTAAGAAAACGCAGTTTGTATCAAAACATATATAGCACTACATATTAAGTTATGTCAGGGAATAACTACCAGTAATACTAAAGAAAATATCCAACTTCCTATCTCATTACAATGCATTAAACATGCTAATCTGCAATCAATTCAAGTCGTCAATGCTTTTCACGTATGGCGCTTGCTCTGAATTGTTATTTAGTTTTAAACATTTCAAAGTGGTGTATACACTATGACACAAATCTTTGTATTAGAATTCTGCAAGACTTAAAGTTCATAGGCAAACTTT
Source organism: Cerastoderma edule (assembly GCA_947846245.1). Classification (NCBI taxonomy): domain Eukaryota; kingdom Metazoa; phylum Mollusca; class Bivalvia; order Cardiida; family Cardiidae; genus Cerastoderma; species Cerastoderma edule. Next base: position 36,852,960 of record OX401407.1, on the reverse strand, counting down.
TGATGACCATGAATGATGTTGCATCGTGCAAAACGCAAACGTCTTGTATATTAAGTTTTCTGGAAGAGACAAATAACTAGTACTTACCAACTTCACTTCCATGATTCTAATTGTGTAATCCGACAAATTAGATTCCGACATGACAGACACCGACAAATCTCCGTAGAACTGGGGCTCGTTTTGATCCGGCCAGTACTTGTCACATTTGTTCTAGATAAGAAACATGGAGTTATTAGAACGGATCTTGTTCAACGGAATCATTAAGAGGCAATCGTTGATATAACTTTGATAGAAAGAGACGTTGCCAGTTAATGGTAAAGCATCGGTTTCAAGAGTCGAGGCACAAGAGTCATTGTATCGAATTACAAGGTAAGTGGCACAATTCTTGCATCTCTTCATTTATCAACGTTAAGTACAAAAATGGTTACTTTACTAAGAGGCATATCCTTCAAGAGTAATTGATATAAGTTGTAAAAACTGATTCTACAATCGATGAAAAAATTTTGGATTAACTTAAGTAAAAGAAATGCATATATTAATCAAAATGTCTGTCGTTGCCGAGTTGATTGAAAGCATAAGACTACAACTCCATGCTCCATTTTCACTAAGTCATTGCTTAAAGTTTATATTCACTACATGCATTCATCAAGTATTCACACCAAAATCAAATCATCCTTTGAAAAGAAACATATTTTGGGTATGGAAGGTAGTTTTTAACGAGGATTACATACTGGTCAAGGATGTCACGTTATTGTGACTTTATATTGAAATCTCAGACACAGTATGTCTTCAACAGCAAGAATAAAGAAAAAAAATGCAATGAAGCCACATCATGCATGTTAAGAAAAAGTTATTTTCTCGATCATTCTAAATATTCTTACCCTTCCCTTTTCCATCAGTTTGGTCAACATGACAACTATCTCGACATTCTGTTCCCACACCATTCTCCAGAAATCATCAAATGTAGCAGGCATCGGACCCTGGGTGGCAATGTACTCTCGACGGGACGTGTACCCCTGTAAGAGAAAGGTATATAACTTAAACGCAATTATGACACAGGTACATATCAAGTTAAGCTTTCATCATTGTCTCAAATGTTCATGTAGTATTCATGTAATGTAGTTAAAACGGTGACACAATGTTTTCTTAAATCCAACAGGTAATATAACATACAATATATAATTCACTTCGAGGTTGGACTTGATCTAACCTGTTTGAATAAGCTTGAAGTCGGTTCCAGGACTATCAATTAATTAACACTTCTTTTTAAAGGTTTCGTTGAAGAATCTTTGAAACAAGTTGCTATTAGCTAGATGTATATAGAGAAAAATGAAATGCTCCAGTTAGAGATATAGAGGTGAGCAACAAATATCTATAGAGCCATGGGAGGTTAAGAGCTCATGAAAAGAGTCTTTTATAAGCATTTTCTGAGCACGCTTTTTAGCATTATGAGTATAAGGATATGTGCTAAACTACGACATTTATGACATTATCTAGCCAATTAATGATTAACAAAGTGAAGGACTTGCTATAGTCTTGCAAGATCAAATGATGTTCAGTAGCGATAGAGACAGACTGTCTTATATCTAGAGCAAGTCACAATTTTCTGTTTAAGAACAGAACAAATGCGTGAAAAATGAGCAATACATGTAAATACATACATACAAACATATTTAATATATTAATGCAAAAACAGTGCTTAATACATGAAAATAATAGATAAAAAGTACACCATATAGACATGATGATTATTAACCCACCGGAATATAGCTGGCGTTGATATAGTCAGTATCGTCCTCATCGTCCAGCGGTAACAGTTTAACTCTGGAATGGTCATCTAAAATAAAGATGGTTATTTGAATTTGAGATTAACGCTGTCTTAAACAGTGCTTTAGGTATATCAGGGCGGTAAGAGCACGACAGTATTCATTGTTAACCACTGACCGCATCCGGATATAAATAATAATTTGTAAGTGAAAAGTTATAAAAACTCATGCGATATTATCTTAATCAAAGAACGTAAATGATGATAGTCGAATAGATATACAAGGAATAGAGGAAATCTCGCTTGCCTCATTGACGTGTTACGACGTATTACGACAAAATAGTCTTTCACTATGGAAAGCATCAATAGGGAGGCGGTGAATATACTACATGCTTGATGTCCACAGCAATGGTAAAATGATATATATCAAATCTTATTTCAAGACTTTAAACTAAACAATCTTGTTTATTCGCCTGAGATATTGTGCTAATAATTTGCCTACGTTCCAAGATAGTTTATAATTATTTATTATTTACACTTTTCTCCACGCGACTCGAAGCAAACACCAACCTTGGGAAAGTTAAATTAACCGGATATTTCATATCGACTATTTAATAAACGTGTACGTACATGGGAGAATGTTGGTGTATCGGTTCTTTGGTCGACAGTTCTGCGACTCTGCTCGAGCCATTGGATGTTTGGGGCTGTTCTCACGCAAGTTCTGTAATGTGTCAAAGGCGTTTGATTAAATAAGACATTTGATAAAAAGCCACGATTAAGCAATTTATTGGGTAAAGTGTAGACTTACAGACCTTTCTTCGAATCAAATTTTCATTATGTCGTAGCAAAGGGTTACTTTTCATCTAAACCAAGATTATGTTGCACAAGATAAATTATTATCAATGCCATGCTATATATTGATGATGTTTAATTCATCCATATGTCGTGATACAACGATGATGTTTGATACATCGATAGACCGCGATGATTCGATGATGTTTTAAGGCATTGATAAACCATGATGAGTCGATGATGTTTATAACATCGATAAACAACGTTATATCGATGATGTTTTATTATGGACCGATTTACCATATAGCAATAGCGTGTTGTTACTTGGATACACCGTGGTTTATTTTTTATCCTGTCACTAGTGTCATTTTGGGACCGATAACAAGGTGCCGTATAACATTTGTGATATCCGGCACTAACCATGTAACACATGCACGTGACGAATCATGACGTCATAAGAACGAAATGACGTCATATTTACATCATTCTCTACTTATTTTTCCTTTTTTCTCGTGTATTATTTACATCTTGTTTGTTTGAAAGAATGCATAAAGGTAACAGGATAAATAGAATAGATGGTTGGTGTCTTTGAATGGGAAAAGCTATCGGGCTCGGCTTCGGATTGTTATCCGTTTCGCCTTCGGCTCACCGGATAATATTCCTAAGCCTTGCCCGATAACATTTCTGATTCACGACACCAACCATCTATTCTCTATATCTATATTGTTAAATACAACGATGTACCATGATATACTAATTTTCCTGTTACTAGTGTCATTTGGGACCGATAAATAGGTGCCGTATAACATTTGTGATATCCGGCACTAACCATATAGTACATGCACGTGACAAAACATGACATCATAAGAACGACATGACGTCATATTTACATCATTCTCCACTTATTTTTTCGTTTTTTCTTGTGTTTTATTTACATCATGTTTGTTTGAAAGAACACTTAAAGATAACAGGATAAATAGAATAGATGGTTGGTGTCTTTGAATGGGAAAAGTTATCGGGCTCGGCTTCGGATTATTATCCGTTTCGCCTTCGGCTCACCGGATAATATTCCTAAGCCTTGCCCGATAACATTTCCGATTCACGACACCAACTATCTATTCTCTAATTATCTTGAATGAATCGAAATACCATGACCAATCGATGGTGATTATTACATCGTGAATCATGTTTATATCGTTAGTGTTTGATATATAGATATTCCATAACAAACGTATATCGATTACGTTTATTGCATCGTAAAATGCTTACCTTGTAGGCATCCGAGAACAACAGTCCGCTGTCTTTCTTCATTTTGTCGACGAATTCCGGAAACTCGGACAGTTGAACTGGGTGCTGCCTGCAGGATTCGAAGTAAAAGTCAGTTTTCTTTGCAATGTTGTTTTATAATTCGTTCGTCGTAGAATTTGCAATGAGATACATGTACCTCATTTAAGTCATCACTCTATCTTCAGCTTGGTACATTATGAATCTTTGATAACAACAGTATTGAATCACTTGTTAAATAAAATGGGTTCGAATTCTACCATTAAACATTACAATAATTGAGGTGCCTTCTTATATAACATCAACAATATACCATTGAGTACCATTATCCTGGATTTCCTATCTTATATTGGCCGAAGACAGAACCCATACGCGAAACAACATGAATGCATATTGAAATCATCGTCATACTACGATATTTGCATTTAGTTCGAGCTTGTTCGCTTGATGCCTAAATAAAGGTATTGCATGTTGACACGGTCGTTTGACTTTGATGCACGGAAATCCGAGCATGTTAAAGCTAAGACGTAATTGGACGCCGATCTCAAAAATCATCATTATAAGTTTAACAAAGGCGGAATTTGGAAGATAAGTATCTTGAAAATAGAATGGGATTTGCAAATGCCTCTTTATTTAATACTTTGATGATATACATCGTTGTCCTACTTCGTTGTGTGCTCTAGTATAGACGTACTACACCTTTAACGTTGTTTTCTTTCATATAAGAACAATTAGTTAACGATTAAATGACATTTCATGTGGTGTGTAATTACCAAATGATGTTCAATTTATTTCCCTTCTAAGGGCGTTTGTAAAAGACATTAAAAAAGTCCTTCCGTCTCCAAGCAATCATTTCACAAATCTTTTACAGGTGACTCTAGATATTCTAAAATGTTCATGTAAAAGGTTGAAAGGAACATGTTGTTAAGTGTTAGGGAGTTGAGTATAAGTTTAGAAATGGAATATATATATATCCAAACTCATCCGATTTATATGTGGTAGGGTTCTCATGTAATGGAATAGGATGGAGACTAGACTACTGCAGTATACATCGAATACGATCTAACAATATCGTTTACTGATATCGATTATGGCACAACTTAACTTGTTAATGATTTGGAAGTTGAAGATAAATTACAAAATGTAATAATCATACTCGTACTAATCCGATTGTATATGGTATGGTCTTCATGTAAAGCTAATGGAAAACGTTCAAAATATTACAGTTTAACCATGTCGTAAACTGGTATCGTATTAGTACGACTTCAAGTCCCGCCAGAACTAACGGGCATGCTTACAGAACTTGACTCATAATGTCCCAAGGTTAAAAAGATATTTATCGCAGACGCTCATAGAGTTATTTTCCACAGTTCGTCTGTCTCAGATCATATGCGCATATGTGACTGGTCTGATTACAAGCTATAGCAGACGACCTATTTTTGGCAAGAACGAATTAGAAAAAAAAATAAGAAAAAAAAAAGAAAAAAAAAACCATGATGTTGTGTATAAGCTAGATAACATTTTGACAAAGGGAACGATTAATCGATATGAGCAATGTATCCGTTCATCAAAATGATGCTTTAAAGGCGTTAGTAGAAAATGTGACTACAAGAGGTTTTATGTAAGGATGTTAAGAGGGAGAGATTAGGAGGAAAAATATAAACGATCTGAAAACGAATCGAGGGAAGAAGAAAGACAAAGCGAGGCAATCAATGATGATAAATGATGGTTTATTGAATCAGTTTTGTACACATGAATCGTGCAGGCTAGGATGGCTAATGATGGTGCAGAGGATGCTAGCTGTCTTGTTACCTGGTCCGTACCGACGGGCGACTAGACCAATGAAAAATATAGCATGCTTACCAGATTGGAAAGAAATGACAGATATAACATAGAGCTTCATGCAAAGAGAGTTCCTATTAACCCTTAGAATTCTGGGTAATTTTCTAAAAAAGGATTTTCGTGTCGTCTGTTTACCAAAACCATAAATATCTGCTTAATTTTGAAGATGATACTCAGACTAGCAAACAGGTTAAATCCAGTAATTAGATCAAGCACATTGGCGGTTGGCCTGGATCATTCCTGTTTGCATTAGCATTATCCCTTTACCAAACGCCAAAGTTTCGACTGTCCCAAATCGAAAGAGTTTGCAGACGACATTTCAAAATGCGATGAAATTGGAAAATAAAAATTCTGATAGGGCAGAAAATATTGTGGGAAAAGGAGAAATTGCTCGTCACGATTAATTTCACCTTTTTCTACCTTGTTTTCAAGTCGTCTGCAATAAAGTGGTCAAATTTCGCTATTATTTGGTAATGGGTTAAACTTTAGAATGCTGGGTAATTTTCTAAAAAAAACTTTGTGACGTCTGATTTCCCAAAACCTCAATATCTGTTAAATTTGGTTGAGGAATGATACTTAGAGTAGCAAACAGGTTAGAGCACAGGCCAACCGCCAATCTACTTGGCTGCTGGCCTGAATCTTACCTGTTTGCATAAGCATTCAGTCTGTTCCAGCACTATAAGGGTTGATGATGTTAAGATGTTACGATAAGTTAGTGGGTGTCTGGACTACTTTTGTTAATGGTTGATAAGAATATTACTATCTCTACTAGAGGAATTAACTAAGCGAGAGCATATAAGATATTCAATAAAAAGGAACAAACATTTTGATAAGTTATTTTGATACAACGAGGGGAACAACGGACCGTACAGTTTCAGTAACAGTAAAAAAGCTGAGCACGCATTGATACTGTCACACAAGCCATTGGTTCAGTAGGACTTAATAATTAATTCTAAGACACTGATGTCATAATTGGGATTCAGCTGTATATGAAAATGTTTTCTGTTTGTCCTAACGCACATCAAATACTCCAAGAGTAAAGGGGGCGTTTCAGTAAAAATGGGTGAACCGAATCGAAATCCAAGTAAATCAGTCCCATAGAATAAATACTCAAAGGCAGAGTTTGCCTCATCGGTTTGTCAATACCAATGGGTAAAGTGACAACAAATCGAACTCCTGACAACCCGATTGACTCCGCGGTACGTGCAGGACCAAACTATCCGAAATGAATCTAGGACTCTGGACGCATGCAATGGGGGACATTTGAATTAGTGAGGTAGATAGAACTATCAAGATACCTACAATTGACGTGTCGAAGGACCTTTGTCTACATACCTGAATACTTTACTTGAGCTTGTAGCAGTCACCATTTCAGTGCCGGGGATCGTGTCTGGCCTTGCATGCGTCGTTCCCGCCTCCTCAGACTTAGCAAAGCATCTATAGAATAATAAAGAATATACTAAATACGCTTTTATGACAGTTTTATTTGAGATATAAAAACTTGATGTATTCCCAAAGAGACTTTTTAAAAAAATACATGAATATAAAAAAAACTGGTTTCAACCATTACCCTGATGGAGACTTAAGCCGTAACGTTATAATGTAAAGTGATTTGACAAAAAATCGTATTTTTGAATTCTTTTCAAACAAAGAGACTAGTGACATATCGTATCAGTCAGACTGAAAATACAAGTATGTCTCTACACATAAATGTCGTAGAGACGGCTTTTTTGGTTTGGCAATAAAGATTGACTGTTAGGTCTGAAAAACCTCAAGCGACTTATCCAGAATAGTGTTTGGGATTTAATGCCGTTTTCAGCAGGGTGTTCGTTTACGTACGGCCCCCTGTACCAGGACGAGACTGAGAAATGTTGCATTGACAAAGAACACACTGATTTGAAATAAGAAATTAACTAGGGCCTGTGGGCTGTAAATGCTAATCTCGGACATTTCTGAACAAAAACAATCCTTCAGCCACAATGGTTTCTACCAAATATCAAATAAAGTAAATGTGATTTGGTCATTCCGTTTTTACTTTATCTGCTTGTGCTTTCTATTCGGAGTAGACACAAATTCTTATATGACTAAATGGATGAAATCACTTACGCTGCATGCCTCCTTTTAAGGAATATCACAACACCTATAACAATCAGAAATACGGCGACAGCAGCGAGAACACCTGCTACTATAGCAGCGACGGGTACTTCTGGTTCTAAAATGAGGGAATCACATGACGACATGTTAGTAAGCAAATAATGTCCTTAATTTTTTCTCGTCCAGCATTAGCATGGACTTTGACAAGTTTGCCAAGTTATTTACTCGCCACAACGTATAAAATCCATTTGCAAACTATTACAATATGCAAATAATCTTACAGGTAGGGTCCGGTAAAGACTTCCTTCTAGTTAGGATAGCTTGAATGCAAAAAAGAACAATTAGTAGATCATTCAAATTTATCATATCCCACGGCTAATGTAAGGCAGGCCAACACATCATCTAAAAAAACTAGATTTTGAATATTCAAAAGCTTTTCACGACTATTTAGCTTTATCTTGCGGCAAATGATTGTAGAATATGTAAATGGGTTTTTATCAAAACGAGTTATTGGATTCCATATACAAGCTAACACAATAATTAAAAGTGTGAGTTCTTGAAAGAGAATATTTAATCTTTAGTGATGTAACATGTTGATATAAAATTGAAATGTACCGTCTTTGAAAACAAACAGATGAATTAGATTTGGGTGCAAACTATATCTTTATATCAAAATGCCGGTGGCAGGTCAATTCTGTGTATCTAAATGATAAAACAGAAGGCATGTTCTTAACACGGAACACAACATATTTCAGGGATCCAGCATGCTGAAAGTGATTCGTATTAATGTTGTTAGTAGTTAATATCAATTATATGTTACACTTTTGTCACCGTGGTGGGGGAAACATGTTAACAAAATGGGAGTCGAACAAGGGATCCCCGATAAGCATGCGAGTTTTACCACGTGACCAATTGTACTTACATGCGTGACAAGATCCATTTTCAAATAAACAATTGTAAAATAAAATAGAAATTCCGGAACCAGTGATAAGACTAACTTAGACGAATTATGATGAAGTTGTTTTGATGTATTCAATTCAATTCAATTCAATCTCTTTATTGCCTCCTTTACAGAAGATAAATCAAAGTATAAAGATTTCTTTTACAAAACATAAATATAAATGAGAAGTATATAAACATGAAAATATGAAAACCAAGTAGGAAAAGAAAACCCACAAGAAATGATTCCTCGTAGCACACACGCACGCAAACGCTACTTTTCACACGGATTTGCATGCATACATGGTAAATGGACAAGTATTTATTAAGAAAGCATACAGTTCGTAAACTATGCTAACTCATTTCTTGATTTGTGGTCGTGATCATTTTGACTATATCATATGCAAGTAATTTGGTTATAAATCATGCAAAACGTTAACTGTGCATATATACTTATATGCTTATATATTTTCTGTTCGAGTAAGAAAGATATACATCTACGACAATATCGTCTATACATGATAAAATTGCATGCATGGAGGACAAGCCAAATCCATATCATATATATTTGAATATCATCACATTTCCTATGCTCAGATGTTTAGGAACAACACTGTATTCACACAATTCCATGGGTCGATCTCAATATCCCACATTCACAGAGAAAATACGAATCTCTAGTAGAAACCAGCACCGTCCAGAGCATAAAGCTACATGCTAATACTTACGAATACTTACGATAATCCTACGACTTATATCATATATCATATATGAGCTACATTGCGTTGAAAGTCTTAACCTTTTCCCAAACAATAACGACATTTGACCACTTTGTTTCAGACGACTTTAGAAAACATTGTGGGAAAAGCAGAAATTGTTCGTAACGAGCATTTTTTCCTTTTCCCACAATGTTTTCGGCCCTATCAGAAGATTATTTTCCAATTTCATCACCTTTTGGAATGTCGTCTGCAATCTCTTTCAATTTGGGACAGTCGAATATTTGTTGAATGGGAACGGGTTAACCCATTTCACCATTTTGGAATTTGTAACTAGACCACCTCGAAATCGACAACAAACGACCGAAACATCATAATCAACACTTTTTCTTTATAATTATGTTAGAATTCATAATGAATAGGGATGACACTGGGTAACCGGTAACCGATGAAAACGACAAACAAAAAGTAGGATCAATCCATCCCACTGATTTCCACTTGCACTGTTACGACATCAAAGGTTTGGAGGTATAACCATAACATCACCGCTAAAAATTACCTTTACCATTCCATGCATGCCCCCGTTCCCGTGCAATCGTACCACCAGCATACTTTAGATAACCACGAAAGCGTTGTACTAAACATCTCGTGCTAAACATTTGCGAAAGTTAAACACAATGTTCACTCCTGTTTCATACTGAGACAAATACTATTGCATAACAATATATTTCCTAGCATTTTTGTAACAAGTACTTTACAACATTATTTCAAACCAAAGGTTGTATTCCTAATCTGATCGGTCTAAATCAGTTGTGAGAACTGAATAAATGTCAGTTTGTCCCTTCTCAACTCCGAAAAAAACCCCACACCACAAGCCATGCAGGTAAGCGACCAAGTTGGGCATTGTTCAGATAAGAAGATACTTGTGGGTGCTTGGTCCCTGGTCCCATGCTCACAGTTTCGAGACACTACGAGTAAAGGGTACCGGTGCCTAAGCTCCCACCCCCACATTGCATCTTCAAAGCAAAGTACATAAATGCAACATCATGCGACATCCGCCACTAGCCCCTTTGCTGTTGAGGCTCGGTTACATCTATTAGTAAGTAATTTATAACATTACGTACTTAAGTCGTTGAGGTTTATACCATCTCCTATTCGCCCTTTCGCAACAATATTAGGGATAAGCATGCATTGTTTAATATGTAATGAATGAAGAACAATCTTGGACATTTACGTACAAGTTAGAGTGTAGGCTGAATTAGGCTTTAAAGTTTGCAAAGGCGTATCTGGGACAACATATTCTTTCAATGTTGTATTTTTTGTGTGTATGATACAAAAACGCTTCTGTTTTTAGTGACGTTTACATTCAAAAGTTTTGATATTTCTCTAGACTATATACACATGGGTGAAAGTCGGAGATTTCAAAAAACCTGAAATCTGTAGTTCATTATCCTGAAAAGACAAGTTTGCTATAGCATCACATAAGGAAAAAAGTCTCAAAAGGGTAAAATTCAGGAATAATCCTGAACACTTTCACCCATGCTATATACATAGTGTAGCCGTGGATTAGTCTGCGAAGACAGCAATGATCTGTGGCCATATTTTGCGGTTGGCTGAGTATTTCATGTTTACTCAGTCACTGTGATATAAATACCAGACGCTTCTTAATCATTCAGTATAGGTTTCCAGTTATGAAATGTACGGAAATGTTCAAAGGTACTATGTTAATATTACCCATTAAGTAAATCTTTACCTGCTATTGGAATGCCAGCTACAAAACGCAAATGCGATTAGCAACATTATTACCTTTAACAAATTTGTTTGGTTCTGGAAAACAAACAATGACTAGGGAGGGAAAGACACAAACACACGAAACTTAAGAAACACACTTGTTGATTTATATCATTATCAGTAGAGGCATTATTAATTTGATTTCAAAAATGAAGAAAAAAGAAAAGAAAAGAATGAAAGAAAGAAAGAAAGAAAGAAAAAAGAAGAATGAAAGAAAGAAAGAAAAGAAAGAAAGAAAGAAAGAAAAGAAGAAAGAAAGAAAGAAAGAAAGAAAGAAAGAAAAGAAAGAAAGAAAGAAAGAAAGAAAGAAAAGAAAGAAAGAAAGAAAGAAAGAAAGACAAAAAAAAGAAAGAAAGACAAAAAAAAGAAAGAAAGAAAGAAAGAAAGAGGCAAATTAGAACGATTAACGAAAACATTTGTTTGCTTTTATCAAATAGATTTAAAGAGCTCTTTAGCGTAGCGGGATTTCTCTTTTTGGAACCCCCAAAAAGAAGTACTTAGATGTTCAATTGCCATCGGCTAACACATTACCAAACACTAACGACATTTAACCATTTTGTTTCGGACAACTCTGGAAAACATTGTGGGAAAAGGGCAAATTACTCTTAACGAGCAATTTCTCCTTTTCCTACATGGATTTCTGCTCTGTCTGAAGAAAATTGTCATATTTCTTCACATTTTGAAATGTCGTCTGCAAACTCTTTCAGTTTGGGACAGTCGAAAATTGGTTGTTTGGGAAAGGGTTAAGTCAGATAAATACGGATGAAGAGTTTTGTTAAAGGTAAAACCAGATTCCGTTTTTAAACAACAGAATAGACAAACCCTTCGAGTGAAACTAATTGAACTTATATAGTATTTATTAAGAACTCACTTGTTTTGATTGGTGCTGAATATAAGGTCTCCGAACAACCTCCTGCTGTACATACATAAGATTTGATCCTGAAACAAAGACGTGTACAATCAACGTTATCGGTCGCCACTGTGTATAATAATATCGGCAATTCCATCTTCATAAACTTTATGTGAACAAACGAAAACAGGCTTGTAACGTAATTCAGGCATGCAACATGTAATCTAAACTCCCGTGATACCAACTTTTGTCGCATCTGTCACAAAGCATTTTAGAATCCACTGTGACCAAAAATTCAATTGTTCCTTATGTCAAAGCGGTTTTATCCCATATGAATACATATAAATACAAAGACACCATAAACGCAAGTTTTGTTCAATGACATTGTTAAAGGCAACTGTGATTTTTCATTTGGATCATTAACATTTGCGGCTGGCATGTGATCTAACCTGTTTGCTACTCTGAGTATCTCTCCTCAACAAAATTAAGCATATATTTAATGTTTGCGAAAGCAGACGACACAAAAATCTGTTTTTAGAAAATTACCCGGCATTCTAAGGGTTAAGAACGAAACAGCTGTGTAATTTATATAATTCTCTAACAACATCCTTTCCAACTTTTATAGAAAAAGTATATAAGGCTGAATTAACACCACTTTCATCATATACAAACCGTACCCTTTAATATTCACACATTCTATGTCATTTGCAAACTCCTACAATTCGTTTGTGAGAGACCCAACTATTATTTCTGTGGTAGATCGTCAGCCTCTTGTACGGAGGTCCAGGGTTCAAATCGTTTTTAGGTGAAGTGAAAATTGCCGGGACTAGCCCACGAATGGGCGTGAGTACTGGTGTGATATTCAGGAAGCAGAATCGAGAGTGGTTTATCTAAGTTGTAAGGACTTGTTTCACAATCGATGTAAAATAAATAAGTTTAAACTAAACAAAACTTATTTTTGAACACAAAATAAGATAACCATCATCGTTACACATCCATTTTTCTTACCTATAACTTGTGGCAGGTTTAAGCTGCCCGTTACAGTTTTGGTCGGCTGGTATCCCAGAACATTCCCCGCCTGCGCCAATGGTGAACGGTTTGGGTGTGACAGTGACATCGCGTTTTCTCCTTTCTGTATGATATACTTATGAAATAAGCGCATGTAATTAAATATCATATTATCTATACATGTAGGACATGAGATCTAAAATAGTTTATTCTTTATTTTGAACATATGGTTATTCATTAGAAATTAATTCTTATAAGAAATACCATTACTTTAATATTGTGTGAAAGAGAACCACCCTCTACCAAACACTTTGGTATCTGACTGTGGTGTAAGCACACACAATTTGCAAATACTACTTTGAATTATAGTATCATTCAATCCACAAGTACAAGTATGGGTTGTTCTCGTTATTTTGTAAACGTAGAATTACACTAACACCTTCCAAGTCGCAAGGTAAGATACTTGAATACAATTTATTTTGTTTGATACGAGTATCTTGGGCAATTGCACATGTTTTACTCCCTGATTCGTGTACAGTGCGATCAATGATGGCTGCAGTATCAATACTCGACTTCTTAATACCTTTTATACAGCAAAGCTAAAATAAATACAGTACAACATATAATTAAGTATGAGTAGGTTGTTCATGGGATGTAACTATTAAAACCTAAACAAAAAGCAAAACTGATAATGTACGCACTCATAGGTAAGATACTATTTATGCAAGTAAGGCAATTGTCAACTAATTACAGAGTACTTTACATTGGCGCAGATGCAGAAAAAAATATTTAATACACCGCTGTGACGAAAGAAGATATCCCATGTGTCAAGCAAGGTCTTCTTAGGTTACAGCGGGTTTCTTTTTACCTAAAATATCATGTATCTTAAATAGTTTTCTTATAGCCTTCTCCTGTGTTTCCATACTCTTGAGACATATCACAAATTTGATCACGGCGAAATCGGATATGGACTAACTTACTCTGACACGGTAGCCAGTTCTCTGGAGTGGTTATATAGGGTGTCGGCTTGTCCATATCGCGGATTTGGAACCAGTTCTTGTAAGTCGTTTCAATCTTTTTATCGAAATCTGCTTTGCTACCTACAAACTGCTCGTCTGAAATACATTATTATCATTATTAATTTCCTCAAAATAAAACGAAGCTTCACAAAGATAAGGGTACATGTAAGAACGCATCAAACAAAAATATAAAGTAAAAGAAAGAAGACATCATTAAGGAATCAAATATTTCATTTTCATTTTATACATACAACAACGAACACAATGTGTTAATGATATGCTCTGCTTGTATTGACCCGACATTACATGAAGAAAGCCCACAACTACATTATATCACGTGACAATGTGGGAGTCTCGTGACAAAGGTTTTGCGTATCAAATCATAGTTTTCACTAACATATAGAGGACCATCATAGTGTATTATCGTAACTCAAATCCAGTGTCTGTTCTTAAATGAAGCTAATCGCAAATACATGTAAGCTCTGTCGTAAGGAATTTTCGTGGCTGGTAACTGCATTATGTTATTAGCTGCATTATGTGACCCATTTATATGGTCGTAAATAGTGAGCGCTTAAGATAATGCTGACTGTTAAGTGTCAAATTCAACACTTAAATTAGACACTTACGGTACTAACAGATGTGTCAAATATTCAAAGAAGTTTAATTTGGTTACATACTTTATCAGAATAAATGGTATTTTAAGGCGCATTGACAGCTAAGGTCATTTAGCACGCATTATCTTTTCAGAACACACACACATCTGAATATTCGTTCCCATCCCTACTGTGAACAGTGTTATTTGTAAGAAACTGAGATACCACGATACCTGAAGCATGGTCTGCGGAAGTAACAATCAAGCCATATTGTATCGGTCGTCCGTTTGAATCATCACAGAGAAAGTCTGCAGGTAACTCTATAGCTATCTGGGTTTCGTCGTCTTCTACATCTACGGCGGAAGCTTCCTTCATCAGCGGTACACTGCCGTTCTCGGGCTTGCGTATAGGAGCTGTTTGAAAAAGAGCGTTCATGGTTGTTGAAGATTAATTGTGATTTTTACTTGAATATGCTTGTTCATATACGTAAGAAGATTTGGAAGTCATAAGAAAAGTTCTTTAAAACTGCACAACAGTTGCTTTTATGTAAGTATGTGTATTCATATGATACGCACTCAAGAATAGTATCTGGAAGCAAAAAAAGATTGTTTTTAGATTGTTCTATTTGAAGTGTGTTTACATAGAATAGATGGTTGGTGTCGTGAATGGGAAATGATTTCTGGCAAGGAATAGAAATATCTTTTGGTGAACTTATGCATTCCAACCAGAAAGACAATGTCAGATTAAATAATGGTAGTCCTGGTTGAAAGTGATAACATTCTTCCCAATACAACTATTTTTTTGTAACGGAGTTAAAATACAAACGCACTGAAAAAGATAATTATGATAATATTAAAAAATATACAAAATAGTAGACAAATTAAATTAATTTGAGATAAGATCACTTACCACCTGCAGGCACAATGATTTCTTCTTTAACGATTGTCCCATTTCCTGCAGAGGTGGCAGCAAATACCTGAAAGAAAACAGCACATAACTATATTTAGTACGGGTGACTGGGTATAAAATATACTGAAAGCTAGACAACGGTGATATTTACAAGCACCAGGTTGTTCATGGAATATATACTATTATGTTGCATGTGTAATTAGCAGTGAAAGGACATCAAATGAGTACGAAGACATACTTTCATCTTATTTTTCAATTATGTTTTTTAATTGTATTCATATTTTTGATGAACCACCAGGTTACTGTTTTACTAAACGACATAGGAAAAATATTTGCGTAAGTCAAATTGGATCAACATGAAAGCATCTTAAATGAAGGTACAATATTGCAATGTGACATGTCATTGGAAGCATCTCTGAGAGACGATTCAAATAATGTGTAACTTTGCAATATTGCTTTTAAAGTCCAATAATGAAATAACAGTTAGTGTTATTTGAACCTGTGCAAGTTTTTAGCATATAATGTTTAGTAAAACGGTAGTCAGTTACCAGGCTTTAAGGAGAATAATGAATTGTCATTGTAAGAACATCCCTCCTATAAAAATACTATCATAATCAGACAGATGGTCGGAGGAATGCACTGATGATAGTTTAAAAATAAATTCGGCCTCAATATAATGTATAAACAGGTAAATACGTTTTGTTTTGCAAATCAATGCAACATGAGGGTCAAAGGCATGTCCTACTGGTAGTTTGAAAACAAACATGGTCGTCATTGCTATCATAAAGTTGTTGGCAATACAGATTACTTACCGTTACGTTATAAGGACCAGGTTTAATGTCCGATATCGTCAGACTACTCTTGTTAACATCGATGCTTTCTGTTACAATTATTCCCTGGAACAAGATATGGATAATTTCAGGTTATACAGTAAAGCACAAATTGCGAAGAAGAAGAAGAAGAAGAAGAAGAAGAAGAAGAAGAAGAAGAAGAAGAAGAAGAAGAAGAAGAAGAATAAAGAAGAAGAAGAAGAAGAAGAAGAAGAAGAAGAAGAAGAAGAAGAAGAAGAAGAAGAAGAAGAAGAAGAAGAAGAAGAAGAAGAAGAAGAAGAAGAAGAAGACGAAGAAGAAGAAGAAGAAGAAGAAGAAGAAGAAGAAGAAGAAGAAGAAGAAGAAGAAGAAGAAGAAGAAGAAGAAGAAGAAGAAGAAGAAGAAGAAGAAGAAGAAGAAGAAGAAGAAGAAGAAGAAGAAGAAGAAGAAGAAGAAGAAGAAGAAGAAGAAGAAGAAGAAGAAGAAGAAGAAGAATGAAGAAGAAGAAGAAGAAGAAGAAGAAGAAGAAGAAGAAGAAGAAGAAGAAGAAGAAGAAGAAGAAGAAGAAGAAGAAGAAGAAGAAGAAGAAGAAGAAGAAGAAGAAGAAGAAGAAGAAGAAGAAGAAGAAGAAGAAATGTCTGTGAAATGCCACTAATAATAAGCTTAGGTGAGCTGCAAAGCATAGATTATGTAAACTAACAGTTTCAAAGTTGCTCGTTTTCAAATGAGAATATTTGAAAGTCAAAATAAAATGCTGTTGAAACAGTTCAGTTATTGTATCGTTGCATACAAATACATTGATTTTTAGAAATATCTGTTAAAAACGAAATAAATTTAAAAGGCGTCAATATATCTGAGTAAGAATAGCAAATATGTAGTCAATATTGAAACCGTTACAACGCTTTGGGAATCAAATACATGTTGTTGTTTGCTTAATACAATTCATATCAGATTTTGAAAGTATAGTTAAATCAGGAAGCGTCAATATATCTAAGTATATGCTGTTTATACGTGGTAGATATCAAAAGCGATGACACGCATTTAGATTGAAATGCATGTTAATTACTGTGATACATACTTTAAAGAATTAAATCTTATTGTGCTTCCAATGAACATTATTCAGTGCATGCCATATGACAGTAATAGCTGTTGTGCAGTTTGAAGGAAATTGATATTCAAACTTCAAAATTTCCCTACATATGTGAACAAACATATTTGACCCCTTTATTCTGTTACCTGATATCAAGCCTTGTTAAGCTGTATGAAAATCTGTTAAAAAGAAAACACCAATCTTACTTGAGTACCAGATGTGTACTTTACAAAGTACGATGTAAGAACTCCGTTCAGATCTCTAAGTGTCGGTTTCTCCCAAATAACCTGGATGCTGCGTGACTTGGTGACATCCTTTTCTGTTGTAAGATTCAAGTTAACAACACTTCCTGGTGCTGAATAAGAAGGAAAATGACAATTAGTTGTTGGTCTTTATTGTAGAAGTACAAACAAGTTATTATTCTCTAGCAAACAACATATCTTTATAGACAGAAAAATATTTCGCAAAATTTAGGTTCAAAAGATCTGACTCATACACTTGTGCTCTAGGATTAACACGCATCAAATTGGATATTATCAATCATTGTCATTAAATCAAAGACCATTTTCAATTTCTTTAAGTTTAAAATGCTGGAATTCTATGATTTCGTAGAATACTGTTTAAGTACCCGGACGTCAATATATTTTCTTCGGAACTTACACATGTAAAGGAATACGCATTTATTTTATATTTCAGCAGAGAAAACATTTAAATACCAGCTATCTTTGGGCGTATTTTTTTATTTATTTCATACACATCCGGTGACAAGGCAATGTGACCTAGATAAAGCTCGCATATATGTCAAGCTTTGGACACCTGGCCCGTGATACTCAGAAAACACTCTGAAAGCAAAGATCCACTATTTGCACTGAAGTGTTTACATCGAACTATCCGGAATAATATACGGTTGGCGATGTAGAACTTACACAGAAAGAACAACAGGGTACATGTATACGGGTAACTAATTACCATACAGTGGATGTATCATCCAGTTGGTGATATTGTGGGGTTTTCAGTCGTTATATACATTTATAGAGCGATTTCGGTTACTTTATTTTTATGAGTATTTGTTTGGAGCATAGCTGAATACCATACGTCAAATCCACATTTTTATTTCTGTTGTATGACGTCCGGGAACTTTAGGTCACACCTGAAAGGGCTTCTATGGGAATAATGTATTTATTTAGGTACATTGTAGCAATAATGTCAGCTCACTCATATCATTTACCTGAAATTGATTCTAATTGATAAGCTTACCTGCCTCCTTGGTTCGGATTGGATTTGATACTACTGATGTATTTTTACCAACTTCGGTAATGGCAGTAACAGTCACCGTGTAATTCCAATAAGCATCAAGACCAGCCACCACTATCACTTTGCGATTGAAGTCTGTAAAAAGGGGGGGGGGGGGCTATTAATTTTTATCTTTTGTGCGGTAATGGAAAACAACTGCTTTCAGTATTTTCACACAGTGAATGGAGTGATATTTTTCTTTTGTAAGATATTGATTTTGTATCACGTTCAAAGCAAAATTGCGATGATATATCGACTGTGTTAATTGATTAAAAAGAAGGTGATAGACAAATACAGACACACGACCAAACAAACTGACGAACGGACAAGGAGAGGAAGAGAGAGAGAGAGAGAGAGAGAGAGAGAGAGAGAGAGAGAGAGAGAGAGAGAGAGAGAGAGAGAGAGAGAGAGAGAGAGAGAGAGAGAGAGAGAGAGAGAGAGAGAGAGAGAGAGAGAGAGAGAAAGAGAAAGAGAAAGAGAAAGAGAGAGGAGAGAAGAGAGAGAGAGGAGAAAAGAGAAAGAGAGAGAGAGAGAGAGAGAGAGAGAGAGAGAGAGAGAGAGAGAGAGAGAGAGAGAGAGAGAGAGAGAGAGAGAGAGAGAGAGAGAGAGAGAGAGAGAGAGAGAGAGAGAGAGAGAGAGAGAGAGAGAGAGAGAGAGAGAGAGAGAGAGAGAGAGAGAGAGAGAGAGAGAGAGAGAGAGAGAGAGAGAGAGAGAGAGAGAGAGAGAGAGAGAGAGAGAGAGAGAGAGAGAGAGAGAGAGAGAGAGAGAGAGAGAGAGAGAGAGAGAGAGAGAGAGAGAGAGAGAGAGAGAGAGAGAGAGAGAGAGAGAGAGAGAGAGAGAGAGAGAGAGAGAGAGAGAGAGAGAGAGAGAGAGAGAGAGAGAGAGAGAGAGAGAGAGAGAGAGAGAGAGAGAGAGGAGAGAGAGAGAGAGAGAGAGAGAGAGAGAGAGAGAGAGAGAGAGAGAGAGAGAGAGAGAGCAGAGAGAGAGAGAGAGAGAGAGAGAGAGAGAGAGAGAGAGAGAGAGAGAGAGAGAGAGAGAGAGAGAGAGAGAGAGAGAGAGAGAGAGAGAGAGAGAGAGAGAGAGAG